>JARHVA010006307.1:20000-415000 GCA_037957365.1 Torreya grandis
CTTCTCATTCCCCATCATGGAGAACCTCTTCTACTTTATTTTAAAATTAAATTTGAGTGTACCACTAACATGGTTGAATATGAAGCCTTAGTTATAGGGTTCTAAACCACTCTTTCCATGGGAATCAAATCCATTTCCATCTTTGGTGACTGCCAACTCATGATCAACCAATTCAATGGGTCTTATCAATGTAAAAAATGATGTTTTATAAAAATATAAGCTTCTAGTTCATGAACTCTTAACATGATTTAAACATTACCAGATCTAGTTGGCTCCTCAATCTACCAATAAATTCATAGATATAATGGCTTCCCTGACATCTCAAATTCCTTCTCAACCTATTACATCTAAGTTATTTGTCACCATCCATCATTTCATCAAGTTTTCATATATCATTTTAGACCTTCCTACCATCTATAGCATTGAGGCATTTCCTTTCGACATCTGGGATGACCAAACTTTCAACTACCTCAATCTTGACATCATACCATTTGACCTTTCTAAAAATGCCTAAAAAACCTTTATTCAAGGTACCTCTCATTATACCATACTGGGGGGAATCCTATACAAGCATGGCTTTGATGGCCTTCTTCATTATCAGCGTAGTTATGATATTTCCCATGCTATTAAAGAAACCCATGATGGGATCTCTAGGGGACATTTTAGTGGCCTCATTATTGCTAAAATAATCCTATGTCTTGGTTATTATTTGCCTACCCTTAATTAGGATTGTTATGACTATGTAAAAAAGTGTGTCAAATGCCAACAACACACTAGCTTGCATCATGCACCTACTCATGGACTTCATGTGTCCATATATTATTAGTCATTCTCATAGTGGGGGCTCAACCTCATTAGAGAAATCAATCCACACTCATCTCAATGACATCAATTCATCATCACCACCATGAAATATTTCACCAAATGGGTAGAATCCATTCCTCTCATCTTAACCAAAGCTAAAAAAAGTGTCGATTTCATCAATCACCACATCATTTGTCATTTTGGTGTTCCCCACAAGATCATCACTAACAATGGCAAATCCTTCAAAAATAAGAAAGTCCAAGCTCTTTATGATTCTTTTGGTTTCAAGCTAAGCCATTCCTCACCTTATCATCTGCAAGCTAATGGAAAAGTGAAATCTTCTAATAAAACCCTCATCAAGATGTTAACTAAATTTGTAATCACTTTAGGTTGAGATTGACACCTGCACATCCCCTTCACTTTGTAGGCCTATCACACTAGCATTTGAATTGCAATAGGTGTTACACCTTTCTCTCTACTCTTTGGAGTAGAGGTTGTCTTGCCTCTCAAAGTCCAAATCCCATCTCTTCACATATCTTTGAAAGACATCATTTTTGAAGATGATTATCATCAAGAATGCCTCATCCACCTTGAGTTGCTTGATGAGTATTGCCTCACTGCCCTTAACCATCTTTACATTTACCAAGAGTGTATCACCCATACTTACAACAAACATCTAAAAGAATGGGAGTTTAATATTAGAGACATCACCCTTAAAGAAAACCAACACATAATGAATATGGAGAAAAGAAAAAAAGGCAATTTTTCTTTTAATTAACTTAGACCCTATATCATCACCCTTAAGTATAAATAAGGAGCTTATCATTTATCTTCTCTTGAAGGTAACCCAAAACTTGAGCCTCTCAATGCTTCCCATCTTTGTCCTTTCTACTATTAAGAAAGATCTGATTAACCTTGTTATCTAACTTGAGCTCATCCCTTGGTTTAAGAGACTTTCATCCCCTTTTTATCCTTACCCTATTTTCTCTTGAGGACACTTGATTACAACTGAATCCATGTGATTATCTGTCATAGTTTTAGCTTAATCCTAAGCATGGGCACCATGGCTCTACCAATGGCATGGCTCTCATGGATACTTTTCATCTATAAACAGATGAAATCCCATGGTCATTTTTCTTTCAAATCACCTTCCATTACCTATCAATTGCCTTTTGTGCTAAAAGTCTTACCCCCATGAAGGTAGACCTCTAAGCTTGAATAGGCTTGTTTATGTCTGAAGCTATCATTCAAAATCAAAATTGGGATACTAGAATCATAGACCGTTCCCACGAAGGATGACTACTAAATAAAAAAATGGCAAAGAGACAAATTGCTCCCCTAAAGGATGGCTATAATCTTATAAAAATGGAAATCCAAACTTGGACCACTCCCTTGAAGGATGGCTAAGTCAAAATTGTCAAAAATGCAATCATTTGAAGCTTCCTGCATCCATCAACTTCAACCAAATAAAATAAAAAAGTAATCAAAATTAAATTTATCCCAAAAAGGGGTCATAATTGGCCCTCTCATAAATATTATTTTTATACTTCCCATATTGATCAATCTACAACTTGTATCAAGACATGGACTTGTCTATTCTAGTTCTTGGGTCACTTATAGAAGGGGTAAGTCAACCCACATCAAGTTCTTACATTACCCCTTTCTCTTCCATTTACCTACCATCCACTTTCCCTTTTTACCCTCTATAAATCAAGGGACTATGAGCTCACTTGGCATATTACACTTATGATGGCATCTTTTTCCTAAAAATGTACTAATGCAAAGCATATGAAAGGTTTATCTTCATTAAGACTTATCCAACTTCGGTTTAATAGGGTCCTTATTAATGAACCCAATATGCCTTTTTCTTGATCCTTCTTATTTGGTTCATGAGGAGGTTATCTCTCATAACTCCTTTTCTCACATTTTGTTACCTACACTTATGCGACATCAAATCCTATCAAATACACACCACAACATTATCAAATTTGAACAACTTATCATGAAACATAACATTGAAACAATCACATTATACCAACCATTCTACTACATCAAATCCAAACATTACCTAAATTACCACATTTCACCCTTTTAACATATGAACATTTCCCATACATCAAAGTCTATCTATACACTAGCATCATCATTATCATCAAATTTAGCCAAAACATAAAAATCAATATATTTCATCACATGCCTAAGCTAAACATAAAATAACACATATCACATGATCACAATAGCCTCATAAGCATAAAAAAACATAATAGATCATCCATAACATCAACAACACAACATCATAAATGTTTAAATCATAATAAATTGACATCCATCTCATATAAATCTCCTATACCAACAAATAAATCTCATAGTCTGTAACCTCTCTCATATACATCTCACATCTTCGACATGCAGGTCAGTATCAAAATTAGATATACATTAATCCACATAAAACAATCACATATCAACATCCATAAATAAATAATCATATCCATAATAACTATAACATATAAAAATAAGAGCATTAATTCATATAATACAATTGTTATGATATCCATAAACAATCATCATCTCCATGAGAACTATAACATCTAGAACATTTAAATCACATATCATCATCTATAAATAAACAAACCATCATTGCATAATTAATAAACATAACAACACCCATGACATCAATGAATCTTTATGAACATATCTCATCTAAATCATCTAAATCATGTATATACATCATCAATACATGTCCTATATATATCTCTTGATCATATATATCTCATATCATCATCATGCAGATCATTATCAAAAATTAGGTACATACCAAAATCCCAACATATACATCAAGGTCATGGGGCACCACTACCACTGGCCCCACCTATAATTCCACCCCTATTTGGTGGAGGTCCCCTTGGGATACCACCCTATCGACCTACCACTACTGCCCACTATCTTAATGTCACAAGCACGGGCCCACCTACTAAGCTAACCTGATACTCATCCCACCTCATCTCATTAGGGCACTATGCTAGTACAATGCCCTCATAGTATCTTAGCTCCTATATAGTAGCTAAATATCAAGCTCATGGAACAAAACTAAGGGGTATCTCTACTAATCCACCTAGCATCTTAGTGAGTCTCTCTCCTAAGTAACCAAACCAAGCATAACCCTCACTTGGTCCCTCTCTACTATAATTATAATGATCTACTTTTATAAAATGGCTACTTATCCCTATAAGGCAGTGACATGCACCTGGGCTTGTTCTCTCTCAATAGTAACTCCTCTTAATTAACCATATAGAGTGTCAATCTACCCTTATAATGTGGCAATCTAGGCCTGAGCTACTGTTATTGTCTATGGGTCACCCTGTACTGGTCCCCTTGCTAGATCAATATTTATGGGCTCACAGCCTCCATCACCTAAACCAAAATTAGTTTTAGTATATCTACCCCAATATAATGTTGGATAATCTACTATGATTCTTGCATTATCTCTCACTCTATTAGACAACTACTCATGATCCAACTCTTCCTCTTATGGTTGTGGCTCTAGTAATAAAAACTCTACCTCCTACCTCCTATACCATGAAAAATCAAGTGGAATACTTTGCATGAGTTTGAGCTATCACTGTACTCTCTCTAGTGGAATGAGCTCTGTCTCACGATCCCATCTACCATATACCCACCTTTAGCTCTATAGTGAATATGTATGGTACCTATATCCAACCCATATAGTCCAAGTCATGTATGGCCTCTATATTATATCACCTGGTGCTAAACTCTCTAGGGCACTTCAAAACCACTCGATGTCCCTTACACCATTGCCAACCCCCATCATTGTACCATCCTTCCTCTAGCAGAGGAATTTGACCCTATAATATATGGGTAAGTAACCCTCCAATGGTATACCTAATAGTCTCAACACATATATATGCTCATATACCCAGTAATGGATTATAAATATGACCATTAATGCCATATCATTTGTGTGCTCTAAACCCCCATAACTCTCTATAAATCTTTACCAATAAAACATGTACCCATCCAAAGACCATCCTCCTAACTACCAGCTCCACAAGTACCCCTATCAATACATAGGGGAGCTTGCCTCCAACTAAATCTAGTAAAGCATAGCAAGTCATGACCAACTACATCATCATCAACAAATGTCTTTCTCCCTAGGCCCTCTGATATAATGGCTTGTTGTTGAACCCACTTGAGTGGAAATGTGCATGCATTTGGTCTACCCCATATAATAGATCCATGTAATAATCGATCTCATCACTCTTTGTATGATATATTGGATACCCTCAAATAGGTAGTCAGGTAATCTTGTGTACATCTTCTAGTAGGATGCTCATCTCTTTGATTGGTAACCAGAATGTGTTAGTTGTCGAGTCCTATTTCTTGATCAGAGTGACTATCATCACATCTCTAGGCAAGTGCTAGTAATAGCACATGATTCCAAATCTAACCACCTCCATATGTATCTATTCCTCTACTAACATAGCATCTTGAACCTCTGAAAAGATATCAGGGACTTGATCCCACAACTAAATTCACTCACGAGCTTGTAAACCAACCATATCCATCATAAGGTAACAACTTATCCCTATTTATCTCTTTCAACTTCATTCATCTTTTCTCTCAATCACTAGTATCATCACTAACATTATTCCATCAATCTCTTTTCTATACCTATCTCTCAACTACAAACAATAATTTCAACCCTTCATAGATTTCACACACTTGCCACCTACTCGATTCTAATTACTCTTATCACTTAATCACCTACACACCTCTAAACATCCTATCACTTTCCCTATTCCTTACTATATTATTTTCTAAACCATTTAATTTCATCTCTTTTTAAACTACTCTTAGCTACATAAACCATTCACCTATCACTATTTTGCATTCCACTATTCCACCTAAAAATTCATAATCAACAATTACACTATTCCCTACATCTTCCTTACCTTAACAATTATACATTAGGCATCAATAATTAACCTATTTCCTCACTTTCCCCACCATTCAACTATTAGAAGGAAATAAAATAGGTGCCTAGGACATACATCAATAACATACACCAATCCATACCCTTACCCTTCCCTCTTACCCCTTACCTTCTTTTCAACATCAACAAAACCTCTTACCCCTTTTTAACAAAAACCCCTCCTTTGGTTTTGACTATCAATAGTTTCCCTAAATCATTGATGGTCCTCTTGGGGAATGTTTACCCCTTGAATCAACCATCATTGATCGGGTCAACCATCGATGGTCACTGTCAATGACCCTCGATGGTGACCCTTGAACCCTAGACCTCCTCTAAACCCTTCCATATACACTAAATATCCATACCCACCATTCTCACACTACCAATACACCCCTAAACACACCTTACCCCCATCATTCCCTTGCACTAATTCTCATAAAACCAAAACCCTAAATCAAACATAAACCTAGGGCATCACCTACCCAAAATGCTTTTTTAATCTCATGCACGTAATTCAATAAACCTTATATATAATCAAAATTCATCTTAATTTCAAAAACAAGGTGGCCCTACCTTATTTTAGGAGCACTGATGAGATTTCAATCCATGTCTAGATACCTTACTATACTTACCTCCCTCATCTATCTAATATATGCTTTATCACATGCTTGATCTCATTAACTAATATGATCTCACCAACTCAACTAGTACCCTCCAATCAAGGACAGAATTCCAACCAAATGCACAAAATTCCAAAAGTCAAATTATTGAAAAGTGATCAACCTTTTTCTATTTTTTCTTTTTACCTCAGGTTCTAGGTTTTTTACCAAACCATCGATAGTTGGGGTCTCTCTCAACCTGAGCTTAACCTTATGGTACACCAAAATGGGACAACCCATTTTGCCTCCTTTTAACCTATTTGGGAGTTACCCTCTCCCCCAACCAACAAGAACTACATTAAGCCTAAAGTTCATGTTGTATATACCATCCATAAGACTATATAAGTAGCATCCTCTTGCCTAACACATTAGGAGTTAGCTCAACCATCCTTTACCCAACCAAGCATCTAACCCATTTTCTCATTCCCACCTTGATGCTAGCAATTTTTGGAACCCACCTATGCACCTGCCTTATGATGGCCTTGCCTTGGTTATTTTGATTACATTGACTAATTTTTCCATGTTGAACTTTTGTATTTTATACCACCTCATATGTGACCCAACTATTTATGTTTTTGCTTGGGATCACTTTCTACCCTAGGTACTAAGTAAACACTACCCTTGTCTAAGATACTTGATATGTGTAACCCAATTAGTTATGACAAACATTGTGGACCAGTTACCTTATCACTTCTCCTAGTACCTAAATGTATTATTATTAGCATTAGTAACTTTTGTCTTTATTCAATTTTGACCAGTGTGTTTAGTCATATTTTATGCGTATTTCAAATGCCCAAACCTTGTGATCACCAACCTGATGACCCCTATTTAACTTCTATCAAACCATGACCAATATTTGGTTTTGCCTCATCAACTCCCTGGTTGAAGGGGAGTACCTCCTCTCATAATTAGGTAAATCAGACCTTGACTAATCAACCAATCATTTTTTCTATAGCTTATTGACCTAAATTTGCATAATAAAAAGGGACAAAATGTAGACACTCAAAAATGTCACCTAGACTATTTTTTGATGTCAAGTTACCTTAGACCTACTCTCAATCTTAATTTAGCTAATTACTTATCCAAATAACCCTAAAATCCCTTTTCTAACTTTCCTAATGTACCTAAGACACCTATTCTAACAACCTTTTAACTTACTTTTTCCTTTGAGTATAACCGCCATCAGTCAGCTTAACTGGCAATAGTTAGCTTGAACATCATCGATCAAGTCCTCCAAACCTATAATATAATAATTTTTAGATGTGAATAGGATATCATGAAAAAAATTAAAACTTTCCCATGTGATATTTATAGATAAACATCACTTTGAATCAGCATCTTTATCCTAGACCAATTTAGCAATTTCCTTCCTCCTCACTTAGCAACTTCTTACTATAAAATGAGGGATTTTGAAAGGGAAAAGGGATCAAAAAAATACATTTAGGATCTATTTTTTCCTTTATGCAAGTATTTAGGTGACCTAAAACTCTACCTATGTGAATTTTGAAGGCCAAAGTACTGTTATGCTACCCAATTTTCTTTAGATTTTGATTATCACACACTTTGCATCTAGTAAGTATCACTTGTTTTAGTAATTTATTTCATTATTAACCTTTATGCCTTAATAAGATCACCTACGCCCTATTTCTCCCCCACTAGATCCATACTTAGTCTTTTTCCCATTTTCCATTACCTCTCCAACTCCACTTCAATATCCTATAAAACTTACCCAAGATTTTATAGCCAGTTACTGTAATCACCATCAATTATAGTAATCATCATTGATCACCTAACCATCACCAATCAAACTAATCGATGTCGATCAGCATAACCATAATGATCACCTATTAGGAAGATAATAAATTATTATCTCTAACCTCTTTCACATGCAACCATACCTTGCTTCTATTTTTGATATGCCTGTAGGGCTTGTTCAGATTTTTTGAGCCAGATCTTGACCCATTTTGGCATGATATTAACCTGTCATGCTATAATTAGTCATCTTATCAAATAGGTACTTTAATCCTCTTTGGCATAAATATTTAATTTTTTATTAATTTGAATATGAGAACATTTACTTTTTGTTATCAAATCATCTTATCATTAGGGGAGTGGATTGATACCCTTCCAAGGAAGCTTTTTCTTCTTGAAGCTAGCATATGTTAGGCAGTCCACCCTTCATATCTATCTAATAAATTATTTGGTTTAGTGTAGTCTTATTATAGGTATTCCTTCCTCACCAAAAAGGAGCTCTCACTTCATTTGGTCATCAACAAGCAAAACATTTAACTAGGTACACACCCCTCATCACTTGTTTCTTTCCTTCCTTCTAAAAAGTTAAGAATAGACTTAGAAATAGTAGGAAACACCCACTACCTATTATCTACTTTGCCTAAGCTATAAGAGTCCCTCTATTAGGCCATATCTTGTAGTGGGGGAATATTTTTATATTCATGATACCCTATGATCATAGGGAATGGTGCATATGGATTTTATTTATGGCAAAGGTAGTGGTCAACTAAACCATGAATGAGTTGGGAGGTGATCTCCTACTCTATGAGGTAGTTTAGGACTTTGTATGGTAATAAAGAAGAGCCCCATGGATTCCTTCCACTCTCATTATAGTACTATCCTTGCATTACTGGTAGGTGCCAATAGGTTGCAATGAATCTCAAATCTCATCTAAGAGCCTCAACATGTGCCTCTCATAATTTTCTCAATACATAATTGGGTATAAGTACTCATATATGTCTTAAATATCACTCTATAAGTGGTGGATGTAGATATTTTAGAACATCACATCCACTAAGGAAACCATTGGTACCTAGTGAGGAAATGTGAAGTAGATAAACTCCAAGGTGATACAAATGGCATATATTATGTATGGCATCATGTATAAATTTCCTCATGTATGAGCTCCATTCACTTATCTATTGAGGTTGAACATGATGAGGTTACCCAAATTTGGGACCTCCTCACCCTTAAATATTACACCAAGAAGGGGAACCCAATAAGTTTTGACATGCATTATATCACTCACCCCATATAGGCATTGAGTAAGAGCATGACCATGTACACACCTTCTTGGAAGGTTTTGATTATATAAAAATCAAGATCTTATTCATTGACTCAACAATTTGGATCCTCTACCCAATCCCTAAGGACATCATAGATGTTGTATGTATGCATCTAAGCATCTACAAACTCCTTTTAATAGGTCATTATTTACTCCAAGAGCTTATAATATTACTTGAATTCAGGCCTAAAGATGTCTATAATTTTAAAGCGACTGTTCGATGACTTCAAGATATCTTGATTACACTTAAAAGAGAGCAAAAAGTTATGAAATAGGTTGACATGTAGGAAAATCTATGGTTTGGATATAGCTACATGGATTCTTGATGTTATTATGGTGATTAGCTCATATATGTATTTTATTTCATCATCATCAACCTCATTATTTATGCTCAGCTTTTGAATATCCTTGATTATATTGAATACCTCATTATAGTGCTTGAATCGAGTTATACCCTATAATAAAGTATTACCTCTATACTCTAACTCTATTTTTAGGTTTGAAGATGAGGCTACCCTTGTCAAACTACATAATCTTGATAAACAAAATTCTTGAGCACATGGTTTTTTGGGCATTAGGGTGAGTTTTATGTAAAGATCTTCGAATAATTTGAGTGCAAAAACAACTAATAATAGTAATTTTTATTTATCAATACCTTATAGATTTTTGAATTAAATTCTATAGTAATGTATTTTGTGATTTTGCATCATGTGAATTGAGCTCTAAGTTGATGGCATGATTCCTAGTCAACCATTTCCCAATTTAGCATTAATTCAAAATTTTGAAAATAGACCCCTATTTAGATTTATCTGATGGATATGGGACTCAATCCATTGCATCATGATATTCCCTTGGTAAAATTAATAAATGTAAGGCATATGGGGAGCATGTGCCCATCTAGACCTCTTAGTGTTGTGAAAAACTCTAGGTTTGTCCATGTATCAATATAAGATTGGTGGGATTGATGAGTACTACATCACCTTAACATGGAAAGGATCCCTCCATCTTGACAAATCTATATACTCGATTGACCACTTGGATGTTTCATGTATAGGTGGCATCTCTTCATTAGATTTAGAGTCTTTATCCATAATCTGTTTTGACCTTCCCAAGGAATTTTGGGACCTTCTTCCACTTGATCATACATAAACACATGTGGAACTTATCTACTCACTTGGGATCATTATATGATGAGCCTGAGACTTCTTAGGGCTTTGAAAAGTTTGACACTATAGGGTGTTAGCAAACATGTGTCACCTTCTAATTGGTTCCGAGATATGAAATTTATGATGCCTCTAACATCATAGGACCTCTTGGGGATTTGAAAAAATTGACATTATGGGGAGTCATCAAACATGTGTCACCTTCTAATTGGTTCTATGAGATGACATTTATATTACCTCTAACAACATGGGACCTCCTAAAGATCTAACAAGTCTTACATCATGAGGTGTCAACAAACATGTGGCACCTTCTTATTATTTCTAAGACCCAAAAACTCTTAACTCCATAGGATCTCTTAGGGTTCTGATGAGTCTAACACTGTGGGGTATTATCAAACACATAGCACCTTCTCATTGGTTTCAAGATCTGATAGCTTTGATGTCTCTAATATTACAAGACCTCTTGGGGCTCTATCACCTCTAACATTGTGGGACCTCTTGAGGATCTAACACTATGGTGTGTTAATAGACACATTGCATATTCTCATTAGTTTTGGGATCTAAAACTCTAAAACTATGGGAAAAAAAGAGAATTAATTCATTGAAAGTTCCTTATAGGTAAAGAAATACCTACCTATCACTCCAAAATAATTTTGGGAGAGTTCCAACTCAGGTTACAAGACTATGGCTTCGAGAAAAGCCTACATAAGGAAACCTCTACAAAAATATAGTTAGATCCAAAAATGACTAAGTATGGAGACCATTTGAGAGTGTAATGGGATAAACTATAATTTAAACATATAGAGTTGTGATAATCTTTCAGATGTGATAAATAGATGATAGTGGAACTATGGGAAACCTTTCTGGTTATGATTGAGAAACCATTGGGATTTTGTATAAGAGATGATCAATCAATCCCCCATTGAGGTGCTATTTTTTTTTAAATTTTTTCAAAATAGAAGTCCCATTTTATTATATTAAAGGGATGTGTTGGTCACAATAAATTGTGACTAAGTGGAAAAAATACTACCAGTAATTAGGACCCATACCATGGACCTTCATTATTAAACCATTTGACAAGTGTCCATTTTTTTAATTTATAACATGAGGAAGAAGAAGCTCTTAATTATACTTTGGCACATGACATACTAGGATCCAATTCCTTCAAGATATTTTTTGTGTGAAGAGTGATTTATTTCCATCCCTTTATTTCTCTTATGAATCCATGATCAAGTTCAAAGGTTCCTCATATGTGTATAACTTCTGAAAAGGTTTTTTACTCCTTTACATAGATTGGTTAAGGAAGGGAATTCTCATTAAATAATCTACTACCAACCAAGCATCTAGAGCCTTGATAGAGATACCTATGGTCCTAATGCAAGCCTTGCCATTGTCATACATGACAATAAGCCTACGATGGAGGTTTCCTAAATCACCCTTTATTAAGAAGAGACTTTGAGATATTATTTGAATTTCAAACTTCCTTTAATTACGATGTCTTATTTACTTCTAATCCATGAAGGCTGGGGACAAATACAACTAGGGTGATTGGTTGATTCAATGAGTTATTCATTAGTAAAGGGAACTCTTTTCTCATTAAATAGATCCATAGTGACTTATTGATGTTCTTTTATTACTATGATGATCTCTTTACTATCAATGGAACTTTTCTTAATTTATACGCCCCATTTTGAATCAATCGCTTCCTTCCTACTAGCTATTATGAAAGTAATTTCCCCATATGCTAAATTGTTCAATAATGGAGACCCACCTTCTACTTTCTCACTTTTGAACTGTGTATTATAAGCATGATTTAACTTTGGAAATGACCAAATTTGAGGGTACAAAGACCAATGCTTGGATTTCATTCTTATCATTTTACATATGAATGCTTACTTAATCATGTAGGGTGAATGGGGCTTCACTTTTGGGATTGAAAGGTTATTTCATGGTCGATGGAAAAAAAGGAGTAAAAGGAGGGCAAATAAAAATAATCAAAGTAAAGACTAGACAAGCACACAATAGAAGCAAACTAAACTAACATTAATAAAATATTTACATTACCAACCTTTGCTCATAGAGATACTCAAAGATCACAGTGAATAGTCTAGTAAAAAAGTAGTGTTTCAATAATTATCCATTCATGAGTAGTGGGAGATCATTTCATTTGAGATCTTTTAGTCTAAATTTTTTTTTCCCAAAATAATGGTAAGGAACAACCTAGAATGGGTCAAGTTTGGAATGTCCTCATCTCTTCTCATGAGCTTTAACCCATAAAAAGACTAGATATAATATCCAGAAGGACATCACCTTTTCCTTTTTGTTGAACCATCTCTTAATAGTATCATAATGTCTACTAAATTTCTACAAGGCTTCCTCTTAGGAATCCTCCAATTAAAGGATATTCAATAAGCTTAAGTCTACTTTCCCATCACTTTCCATGTAATCTTTCATGAATTTATATGTAGGAAACTTGAGAGTCAATGGGAAAATAGGTTATAAAACACATACCCAAAAAAAGGGTGAACTTTTGAGAGCTTGATTATACCTAGTGTGGTCAGCCAAAAGAGCATATTTTAACAATGAATGCTAATATTTGGATCTCTTTTCTACAAACTTATTTATTGCATTGATGAGTTTTTTATTACTTAACTTATCTAAACTCTTCCCTTGTAGGTAGTATTTTTATGAGAACCTTATGGTTATGTCATTCTCTTAAGCCTATTCAGAGCTAAACTAACTAGAATGTAGCACCATTATCATATAATAATGAAGCTAGGCTGCCAAATCACATGGTTATGTTTTCTTCAAGGAATTTTATGACCTCATTATCCATGTTATTCTTGGTCTTCACTTCCTCTATCCATATTATACAAGAATTAGTGGATTTAAGTATGAACTTATGGCTTGCTAGTGAATTTGGATTTATGACTCCTACAAAGTCAAGTCCCCATTAAGTGAATGAGAATTCCTCTATCATAGGCTAGAGGACATTGCTACATAAACTTCCTCCTTGATGAAGGTTTAAAATTTGTATAAAATGTGTAAATAATCATGGGTGTCCTTAAATATGGTGGGATAATAATATCCTACCCATAGAAATTTATGAGAAGTTGTAGTCCCTGAAGGGTGGCCACTACCTAGTTTCTCATGGAAGTTGGTCATGACATATTTCACTTCCTCTTTTGATAGGTACCCAAGATATATCCTTCATAGTTATTTCAATAATGTACTCCTTTATTTAGCATATAATGGGCTACTTTCATCCTAAGATCCTTTTTATGCATTTGATTTAGTCCTAGATAAGGATTCCCATAAAGGTGATAGTGTAAAATTAGATCACATCAATCTTGATGGATCAATTTTAATTGATCCAATTGCACCATAGTGATCCTTGTTTCAATCTGAGTAATTGGTTGAGTTACACCTTGGTCTTAGAATAGCTTGATAGGTTTTATTTCAATGTCATATTCTTGCAGATTGGCCATCCATCTGCCTCTATGTTTACCTAACTCATTTTATCCCAATATGAGCTTTATGGTTGGATCTAGAACAATAGCATGCATCTTATTTAAGAGGATGTAATGCCAAAAATTCTTCATTTAATTGACTAGGGCATTGGCATCCCTATCCAAATTAGAGTAATTGAACTCAACATCCTTAAATTGTGTGCTCATAAAGACTATTAAATGGTCATCCCCATCTAGTTTTTGAGTGAGCACCATAGCTATGGTATGATATGAAACAAATTCATAGAGGTATAAATCATTTGTGTAATTTGAGTTGATCATGACCAATGCTTGCATGATGGCCTCCTTGATGTATTATAAGGATTTACAAGATACAAGGGTCTATTCCACCTTTGCTTCTTATTTCAACGTCTTATTCAGTGGCTTAAAAATATCAACAAAACCAAATATGAACTTATGCAAAGTGTTAATCTTTTCAAAAAAAGATTTTAATTTTTTTATTATAACAAAGGGGTATTTTATAAATTACATTAGCACATTGAGGATCAATATAAATAAATTCCTTGGTGATAACATGACCAAGGATCTTACCTTCCATGATGCCAAAGATACTCTTATTTGGGTTAAGAGAGATACCATACCTTTGGCACATTTCAAATATCTTTTATAGATGGTGGATATGATCATACTTGTACTTTTAGAAAATAATCAAGTCATCCATATAAATAATTATGCATTTACCAATCATACCCTCAAAATAAAATTCCGTATCTCTCTAAAAAGTGGCTCATGTGTTGATAAGACCAAAAGGCATTCACTTGTAAGTGAAGGTGCCCCATTTGGTTGTGAATGTAGTCTTTGTTATACCTTTTGGGTTTACCAAAACTTGATTATATCTTGAGAATACATCCAAAAATGATATCATCTAGGATCCACTCACCATTTGGATCACCTCATCCATGGAGGGTAAAGGGTAGTTGTCCTTATCAGAGGCCCTATTCATATTCTCAAATTTTACACATAGTAATATTTCTCCATTCTTCTTACGAATAGGCACTAGGTTGGTGACCCACGTAAAGTGACAAATTGGGAAAATGATCCTAGATAAGAGGAGCTTATGAACCTCTTTATGAATAAGGGCCTCTAGAATGAGGTTCATGCATCATTTCCTCCATCTAAAATTAATTTTGTTTTGTTTGAGTCAGATAGTATGCATGATTACACTCGGATCAAAGACTTTAAGGTGTCCATAAGCCTAAACAATAATATCCTTGTATCATAGTAGGAACTTTTTGAGTTGTTAAATGTTAATAGGAGTGTAATATAGGCCAACCTTAGGGTTGTGTTGATGACCCTAGATTAATCATTCTAGACCTTTGATCTAGGTGTATTATTTTCTCAGGTTTATATGTAGACCTGTCAAGGTCAAGTATCCTCTCAAGGGAGATCATTCCCTTTAGGACTAATTTTTATTTTAGGTTCATAATGCCATCTTGGTCACAATCCTCACCCTTAGGATGACCACTTTTTACCTCATCTATAACCTAGGTATCGAATACTCTTGAGTTATTAAGGATATATAAATAATGGTAGTCATCCTCAAAGACTTGGAAGTTATTCACATTGTTGAGGACTAAAGGACACATGATGATCTATACAAAGAAGTTTCATAGCCCTAAGTCAGCCAGTGGTGTTATATTTTTAGAAAAAGTTTTCAATAAATCCACCACCTAGTTTTCCTCTCTAGGAATGGTATGATGTTAAAAAAATTAAACATTTCTATCAAGTACCACACCCAATGCTTGTATTTCCTAAAATAAGACAACTTGCATCAAAATTTGATCCTAACTTGGTTTATGACTAGATCAAAATCCTCAAACACTTTTAATTCCTTGACTCTATGTTTTAAGGTAAATAGTAGCCCTAAGATCAAGGATTACTATTTTGAAAGTTTGTTAGTATAGAGGAACTATATCCTATAAGTAACTAGGTGTCACTTTCTTCAAGGATCAACAAACAAAAATATGGCTCTAGAACCTTTTTTATAATAGGCCCCATCGAAGTACAGGGAGCATTGACTAGGTAACTCAGGGTCATCATAAGTTTTTATCTTAGTATTTTCTATGGATACAATGGAAATGCCTATGTCAGAAGATACCAAGTTTACCCTTTCATTGATTGTATTATATTATGTGATCATATGTTTCATCTTAGGTCTTCTATCAACATAGATGATCTATTTATATTTTAGATCTTGGGCCTTCCCTCTACTCATTTAATATGGAATTTTGGGGCATCCACCTCTATTATCACGATACTTCTAGGTTATATCATTTTGTGTTCACTCTACAATATCATGTTTTTATCTCATATATGTATTTACACATGCCTTTACCCATGATTATATCATTCACAGGGTACTTGATATGTTATGTACTTAACTTTTTTACTAACACATTTGATCCATGGGCTACTATGATATGTTTATGTTGTTTTCTTATGCTTTCTTTTATGCACTTCTTTAAGTGTCTTACCTTGATATTGTCTTGCTTATTCGAGCATTTAAATATGTTATTTTATTTATGACCCTCATGCCTATGTGTGTTTTATTTGACATTTGAATATGTCATTATTTATTGTATGGACATTTGAATATGTCATTATTACTTTTGTGGACATTTGACTAGTTCATGTCCCTTTGATTATGTAGCATTTGAACATGCTCCTTGTTTGTGGTCTCCTAGAACCATTACCTTTTGACTTGATTTTGAGTGTTCTTATATGTGTGTTTGATTTGCTTATTGAGATTGTATTTTTACTATCTATATGTTTTAATGATCCTTATCATGCATATTAGTCCTTCATGTGATCACATTGTTCTATGAGCTTCAATGCTACATTTACCTAGACATGTCCTTTTATATGATACATGGTTACATTCATAATTTATATAGTTGTCTTATCATTTTGAGGTGAGTTAACTAACGGTTTATATTCTTACCTCACCTCAAAGTGGGGGGAATATTATTGAGAGCATGTCATAGAGACATGTTCTTCACACTTGGCATAGTTTTAGATTCAATGGGGGCATGTTTTATAAGCATGTTCTTCACACTTATTATGTGGTAATTATATCAGTTTTCAGATTCAGTAGGGGCATGTCATATAGACATGGCTTCCACATATTCATAGTTTTTAGATTTAGTAGGGCCATGTCATATAGTCATGGATTCTATACATTCACAATTTTTAGATTCAATGGGGGCATGTTTTGGAAGCATGTTCTCCACACCTATTCAGTATTCAACATATCCATATTATAATGGGGGCATGTTTTAAAAACATGTTATCCATATTGGTACTTATTTTAGTTTTCAAATTTTATCCATATATAGTGGGGGCACACTTTGGAAGCATGTTTTCTACACTTACATAGTTTTTGAATTGGCCAAAGCACATAGTTATATAATTTAGATTTATAGTTGTGGTAGAATTCTTTACATTGATACCATTTTTATATATAGTTTTAGCATAATACATATCTAAAGTGCATATGATATGCAATTTGCACCTAATATTTCAAATTTTAAATCAATTTCATATTTCAAAACTCTTTTATGAACTATTATCATATTATGGAATTTTATGCATTGTTACCCAGGACAAACTCTTACAAATTATATTGAGACAATCTACTGTAGTATTTGGTTCACTTTTTGGTATGGTTGAGGTGATTAAATAACAAAATTTTACCAATTTTTTTAGGTTAGACCTAATTGAATCACCCAACCTTACCAATTTATAAGTATCATTAGGTTACATGATTGAGTTAATCTCAATTACCAGATGGCAACTCGCCATTTCTCCAAATTTGGGGGCATGTGTCCTCCAATATCTCTATCTCTATCTCCTTAGATGTATGAACTTTAAAAATTTATATATATTTGTCCTAATCTCAATTTCATAGCTTTAAAATGATACATATTTTCAATTTAACTTGCCAATAGTCAAGACGGTTACATCGATACATGGGTGTACTCCTAAACCTTGCTCTTTCAATTTTAATCTTTTTAATAATTTAAGTTCTAGATTATATGCATTGATTATATATTGTAACATGTTCTTGGTTTCAGGAAGTCACCATCAAAGTACTCAAGTTGGGCTCATGCAAATACAAGGTGTGTCATACACACCCATGAACACATTCCTTTACTTTAAACTACCTACTAATTTCATTACTAGATAAAAGTGGGGGGGGTAAATTTAGACACTATATATGAATTATATGACACCTCATTCTTGTACACTTGGAAAACTCAGACCTTGGTTATTCCTTTTAATTATGGACCTTTCTTACTTTTGAAAAACTTGTATTTACTCTATCTTGTGCCCCTTAGCCTATATCTTAGTTTGACCAGTCTTATGTTGATGGCCTAAACCTTATATCTTGCTAAGAATTCTTAAAACTTGCTTATCTTCTACCTCTACAATTTTTGAGTTTATACCTACTTTCCTACTCTATGGACACTAATGTCTAGGACAAATCTTTGTGTCGACACTAGTGTCTCAATCTGATGCAAGTATTCATTGCCCTAAAGTCATTCAATTTATAAATGAAATGTATCCTAATGGTCAGCCTAAGTGATTTAATGTGAGTTACTTCTCCAAATGGATGAATATAAATACAAGATCAACCCTCATTCATTCCTCACCTAAAAAAGACCAAAAGAGACCAAGTCAAATTATCAAAGAGTTTTATCAAGTATTCAATTAAGCAAAAATTCCTTATTTTCTCTTATTTCCATATTAGTCATAAGGACATCACATCTCTAGGTCGGAAGTAGTAAAGGAGTATCCCAAGAGCTATATTTGCTAAGTTACAAGCTAGGTCACTATTTTACTTGCTTATCACATATTGCATGATTCACACATAAAACAACACATAGAGGAGAACTACATCAGTCAAAGACCCTCTTTAGAGCATTAGTTATGTAAGAAACACTCATTGATAGAGGGGTATTTGGGGTTAGCTTGACATTGTATGCCCACTAACCCATTTTTCCCTAAAGTCACTATGAAGATGAAGAACTAGGGTTTTGCAAATTTATGAGGAGTGATAGTTCATGACCTAGATCTAAATACACCAGGGTGAAGGTGAAGATAAACCCATAAGTATCTAGGTGTTCACATCCTTTTCTATCAAGTATTTTATATAGGATACTTACATCAAGTTTAGATAATAGAGTTAATGCAACCATGTAGGGTTGATGTTACTGTCTGTAGCTCTAGAAGCATTTAATCTAGAATCTGATGACTATTCTAGCATCATCTTCCAGTTTGCTTCCTATTTGTTCTAGATCCATAACTACATTAGCATCAAAATAAGATAAGTATATTAATTCTTTATCATTTCCATATTGAACATAGTTATACTTACTATTTTTAGCATAGCTCAACACAAGAAATTTAGTATATGTTTATATCTAAGTTTAACACCTAATTAGCCTATTGTAGATCTAATTTTCAACCTTGTGCATTATCATTTCTATATTCTTAACCTTATTTTTTCAAAGGTTATACATCTAAATTTAGGGTTAAACATCAAGAAAGAGATGACAACCAATGTATAACTACAATAACAAAGTTGTATTATGTTGACTTCTATATGATATATGAGAAATCAAATGTCTAGTGTTAATGAACTTCCTAACTTTATTCTTATATGGTTTTGCTCATTAAGATGCTTGTCTACAAAGAATGGAAGTGTACATTATTATATAATGTATGGATATGAAGCATCATTTGAACTATTATAATAATTGGTAAAAATCACTTCATAACCAAAAAGTGTGGTGATGTCACTAACTATCATTATTGACGAGTTGTTAGCTACAATATTGACACTGCAATACTTTTGTGGTAACATATGAGTGGAATTAAAAGGAACAAACTGACACATAGGCATGAAACCTACTACTTAAACTATTGACATTAGTGTAATTTTGGATGTGCAATTGCAATAATGCCTCATTTGATCTAGTGACCTAGATTCTCTTGGATCACTACTAAGACCTACAAACTACCATTTAAATAGTCCCAATTTGTTTCTACAACTCGATATAATTAATGCATGACCCAACTAAATGCATAAATATGTGGAGTTGAAGAGTCACAATATTTAGACATCTCTATCTCGGTTTTCATAGAAAGCAAATAAAGCAACTTTATTGAGAAAGTAAAAAAGTCAACATTTTAAAAAAAACTATTTTACTTAGTCAAAAAGTTACTATAGTTTATCACTATGTTGTAAGAAACAAGAAATTGAGAAACATGATGAAAAACAAGATCCATAGAAGTTGTGTATAACATATAATTTCTATTTTTTAAAAATCCATACATTTAACCATATTAAATTTTTTACTATTAATATTTTAATTTTGATATTTTAAATTAATTATTTTATATTTATAATATTAAAAATTCAAATTTTAAAAATTAACAAATTAAAAAATTAAGAAATGCAAAAATTAACTTAAAATGGTTGTTTCCTACTAAAACTACAACCATTTTGTTTCTTGCTACAGAAGTTTGGAACTATGCATAGTCCCAAAAAATACAAGGAGAGAAGGAAGTTATATTTTAAGGATAAAAATAAAAGATTTGAGATTTGGGAAGGTTGGGAACCATTGAGTATATAGAGGAATACCTCCTTGTTATAGCTTTGTTTCCAACACTAAGTATTGACATTTTTATTAATGAAAATCGTAGTTACAATTCTTAGTGTTGATTTTTCTCATATATATTGAAATATTTAATAACATATTTGATGTGTAACTTTTTTTGGCATATTTTAAATTTTACAAATTTGATGTGTAGATTTTTTAGGCATATTATAAACTTAACACATTTGATGTATAACTTTCTTTGACATATTATAAGCTTAAAACACTTAAAGTTAGTTTTACATTGTTGTTGAATAAAACCTTATCAAAGATAGTACGTAGGGAAAAAATCATTAGAAACGTTTCCCCACGAGTTTGGGCATTTCCATTTAATATGATGAATGCTTCTAATGTGTTTGATTAATGTCATAAATGGATAGACCACTCAACTCTAATAAATTGAAAGAGTGGAAAAGTGATAGACCATTGATCAATATGCTAAACCTTAGAATTATAACTCTATAATGTACCAAATTTGCTTTTAGATAAAACTATGGGCATAGATTTTGAATAACATTTTGGATCACACACAGTGACTCGTGATAGGTACACAACACCATTGGGCCATTGAATGTGATGTGAAATTTTATTTGAAATTTTCAATACCAAAATCCAAATATTTTAGGGATAATGAAAAAATCATGTCTATTTTTTTGATAAGCAAAGGAGGGTTGGAGGGTCCCTCCCATTTTATTAATTGAAAAACAAAAATTAAAATAACCATTAAAGAAATAAGACTACAATAATCCAAGAAGACCAAAAACAACAACAAGAAAATGACCCATGCTGGTCAACAAAAGCAAGCCTCATAGGGAAAACATGAGACAAACAAAAATCACCCCATAGGCAAGTCAACCAACCAAAAAGAAAAGCAAAAGTACCAAAACCCCCAGACCTCCACTCGATCAACCACCCATCTATGGTCCACTAACACCACCAACCACCAAAAATCCACCATTGATTCTACTACCACTACCTTCCTATAATACCAATCCCATGCTAAATATTTTCCCCTCAACCTCCCTTTGTCGCTTACCAAAAGTAGCCTCTAAAACAAATTTCCTCTTGATAGATCCACCATCAACCACCTCTTTCAATTTCTACCACCAAAACTAGGGTCTACCCACACACTTTAGATTAAAATTACCTCCAACTTCAAATTCTACCACCGTAAAATCCAAATGAGCCTTTATGCAAGTAGAAATCACCCTTCGCCTAGTTAAAGTGCCTTCCCCCGACCCTTGAAAGGAAAATTATGGCAATGGAAAATGAGACCCATAGAGTTGTGTCAACATTTTCACCACCAAAGCCAACTTGTTTGATTTCTTCACACCCAAAGTTACAACTATTGATGCCATGGGTGCCTTCATGGCATTCAAGTCAAGTATTGGTATCACTCTTCCCACTAGTCTAGGGTATTTAAGATAACTTTGCATGAATTCAATGTGTTCCACCTAGGTACTAAAATGATCCTCCAATCCATGAATGGACATAGAGGAATTAGGCCTTGATCAACTTGATCAAAAAAAATTAGAGAACATTGCCCACCTAAAGAGAACCCTTCCACTGCTTCCTCAAGACCAATTTAGAAACCTAATTTGATTCCATAAGAAAATTCCAAAAGCCAATGCCACAAAATAATTCACTTTCACCTTAGAATTGGTCTCCAAAAATATCAGACCTATAATTTCTTTTAAAACCTATAAGACACTCCTTGATTAAATGAAAAACACCTGCTTCAATCAACAATCTAAAACTCTCCCATTGAATGCCGTCTCTCTCGATTTTTCCTTGACATGTAGAAGAGGCTCACTCAAAGATGCTTGTAACATTCACTCCATGTTAACACCCTTTCCCACCCACTAATTCCTACAGTCACTTCATAAAAATAGATACAAGGGCACTAAAACTGAATCCAATATAAAGGTGTTGCCACCTCTACCACACCCAAAATGACAATGAGAAAATATCCCACATGTGGGATATGAAGCCACCTTTACTAGGAATGATTTCCTTTGAATACAGTCCCATCTTCACATCCAAAACAATGTGATCAACCCTCCATACCTCTCAATCATTATCAATGATGATTTCTTCAACCTGTGAGATTCCTCTATTTTCCATGCCATCAACCATAGGATTTGCTTCACGGTATCAATGTGTAGCTTCCCAATGAAATCATATAACACACACCATGCCTAACTGAGGATGTTCTCAATGTTCCAAGACCCAACCCACTTATTTTATAGGGCTTGAATGATTACCATTAAGTCACCCTCAATTACTACTTAATCTATACTACATTGAGCCTAAAGATCAAGCCCCAACCCCAATGCCTATGTTTATACCTCATTATTGGTTCCATCCACAAGCTTCATCAAAGTTACTCTAATTAATGAGCCAATGCAATCATAAATAACACATCCTACCCTTGAGGCACCCAAGTTTCCCCTAGTGGCCCCATCAAGGTTCAATTTTAACACTCTCAAGGGGTACCCAATCCATCTTATCTGCACATATCTAAGGCTTTGAGCACATGATGAACCCATTAACAAGAAAAAACCTCATGTCTTTAAATTTATACTTCTCCACCATTTTTGGTAGATTATATTTTTCAATGTGTAAAATGTTTAGATCTTGTCTTTATTCTTGCCATTTAATCATGAAGGATGATTCTCACTCCTCCATCAACACATCTAAAGGGATAGGATACAACATCATTATTATGGATGATTTGTCCATAGGTGTGAAAACCCCACTGGGTTTTACCAGAATATAGCATTATTATTATTTTAAATTAAATACACATATTCATTAAATAGATTTCATCACGAGAAACCTAACTAGTGATATTGTATTAATTTAGTTAACTAATAGGTTTATAGCTAATTCACTTCACTAAGGATCAACATGAACAAATATAGAAATTATGAACAATACTTAAAAACTAGTAAATATTGCATCTAATCATAAATGATATAGTACAAATTTAGCCATGACTGATACAACATTACAACCACTACTATGGACGTATAATGCTTAAATGTTATAGTTCTTAGTAATACATAATAATATCTTAATGATAAAACATGATACAAATCTCAACAGAGTAGAGTGTCCATGACTCAAGTATCAATATGTAATCTAATGTGTAGTCCCTAATATAGTACTCTAGCTAAAAGTAAAAGCATATTCTAAGTGTTTTTCCACACCAATCATGGACCATAGATCCCCTACACTATCTCCCAAACAAGGAGATCACCCCCCCTTCATAGTTGGGTAGATAATGACGGTGTGAGAATCTAGAGTAATAAACCAAAACCTGTGTGTTGAAGATATCTAATACATAATGTGTACCATAAATAAATATTTTTTAATATGATATCACACAAATATGAAAAATATATCAACATATAAAATGACAATGTTTAATAAAAACATTACTTTATCCAAAGTTTTTCAATAATAAATGAGCTCTAGGATCAGTCAAATTCATACACACCACTTAATCAGATGATGTTTCATCTTGCATTAATGGTGCTAATTAAGCTAGTGAAATCTATCCACTAATTATTTAGGGTCATAAATGCAAGATTCAATAAAATAAATAAATAATAATAATAATAATAATAATAATAATAATAAACTAAATAGATTCATTCATAATATTTCACTTTAGCTAATAAAAATTATACTCAGTACATAAATATCACATACATTCATTTAGTCCATCAAATAAAGTGAAATGAATCCATACTTCTAATTTATTACAAATAATAAATAGAATCCAAAAATAGTCATCAATATAACCTACCATCTTGGTAATGATTATTTAGACTTCCAGTTGCTTAAACCACTAAACAACTTATAATATTATTTCTCCACGAAACAACATTATAACACAGGTTTAATAAATTGTTTATATTCCACATATAACAAAATTTAGTCCAAATTATCATAAATGCTTTATATTTAAACTCTCAAATATAATATGTTAATACTTTTATACCAACCAAATATAAACAAACATCATTTACACATTATTATGATAATAACATTTATATACATAGCACAGTTGTATGCATTAATATGTGTTTGTGTGTGTGTGTGTGTGTGTGTGTGTGTGTGTGTGTGTGTGTGTGTGTGTGTGTGTGTGTGTGTATTCCTTCCTCGATTTGTTACTCAATCAACAATCGTATTAATTATACCTTTTATATGTATATGTAATGATAATGGATGTCATCTTAGTATTATATTGTATAATATAAAGTATTTATAATGTATTTGTATGTGTGAATTCAAAAAATATATATACATATACATATAAATGGTATAATTAATACAATTATTGATTGAATAACAAATTAGGGAAGGAAATGGTATATTATTTCCTCGATTTGTTACTCAATCACCAATCATATTAATTATACCATATATATATATATATATATATATATGGTATAATATATATATATATATATATATATATATATATATATATATATATATATTCTGAATTCACACATATAAATACTTTGTTTAATACAATATACTACTAAGATGACATCCACTGTCATTCATCTTAGAGTATATTATATACACTTAATATATAGTTATCTCACAAATTGTGTGTGTGTGTATGTATGTATACATACATACATACATGTATATGAATGGTATATTCCTTCCCCAATTTTTAACTCAATCAACAATCATATTAATTATACCATTTATATATATATATATATATATATATATATATATATATATATATATATATATATATATATATATATTCTGAATTCACACATACAAATACATTATAAATACTTTGTTTTATACAATATACTACTAAGATGGCATCCACTATCATTCATCTTAGAGTATATTAAATACACTTAGTATATAGTTATCTCACAAATCGTGTGTGTGTGTGTGTATACATACATACATACATACATGTATATGAATGGTATATTCCTTCCCTAATTTGTTACTCAATCAACAATCATATTAATTATACCATTTATATGTATATGTATATATATTTTCTAAATTCACACATACAAATACATTATAAATACTTTGTTTTATACAATATACTACTAAGATGACATCCATTGGCATTCATCTTAGAGTATATTATATATAATAAGTATACAGTTAGCTCACAAATAAAGGCCCCATAATTTTTTTCATTAAACTAAGAAATTTTTATTGTCTCTAATAAATAAAAAACACAAAATTTTATAAATCAAACAAAGCTACTCCTTTATTAACCAAAACTATTTAATCAATTAAATTCAATCAATCAATTTAAGATTGACTTTTAAATTTAATGCATATGAGCAAATATAATACACAGTCAATCTTACCCAATTTAGGTTTTCAACAACACAGTCTTGGCCAAATAAGGTTATGAAAAACATACACTCAGTACTTTCATTGATTGTTCAAGACTCTCCAAGACAAATATGAACTATATAATATTACACAGTCATATTTAAACATAAGCATAGTTCATAAATATAATGAACATAATCATACTAAACTCTACCATATATACTATGATGTTTTTGGGTATATTTTCATGCATAAAGTTGATTGCATAACTTATAGTCACTTATTCATCTACCCGTACCTGAGCTATATAATAAGACTTAAACCAAAAGTTCCCAAATTCATTTATATAAACAAGTATGCACAATTCAAGATTACATAATATAATCGAGAGTATAAAACTATATTATTACCCTATATGTACAAATTCTTTGAATCTAAATCCAATTGAAACCATAACCTCCAATTCTCTTATACATGTAACTTCATATTCTAAATGTAATGCATACAGTCACCCATTAAAGCCTGATAATTCATAATATATGTATGTATGTATGTATATCATCAAATTGAATCATATATATACTTATATGTATGTGTGTATTCACAGACCCTTTTTATATAATGAAATCCACATTTTATACCCAAAAATATGAAATTCGTTTACACAGTTGAATACCCAAAATTCCATTCATATTTTTTTTCTAAATACCCAAATGGATATATACCAAACTAGTTCGACTTCAACTAGTTCTAGCCAAATCAAAATATTTCATCAAGGATAATATTTTAAGATTAAACAATGATATTTGAATTAAAATAATAATTTAGGATAGAGCTCTTAAAATCTTAATTAACCATGGCCAATTCTATAACTCCACCCAACCCCCTCAATTTACCCTAGGTTAGATGTAGGGTTCTATGGAGGTCGAGCCTTCCACAGGGCCCTACATATAGACCTTCACATTTTCCATATATTTCAGGCAATTAAAAAACCAATAACTTAAAAATTCAAAAACCTATTTAATAATTTATACTCAGGAATTGAATTACAAAACCTACCTATGAATGCCAAAGAAGTCGTATATAATCCTTTTTCCTTCTTTCAAACCATCACCTTCTTCTCTTTCTGTATACTCTCCTTTATATGTAGTGTGTTGTCTTGTTCACAACCCCCAATATATTATTTTTATTATTTTTTCATTCTCTTACTCTCCACATTAACAACCACTTCAACTAACTGAATAAATGCATGCAAAAATAGCTCAACCAATTCCACAATCTGTCACTATGCAATACATAATAAACACCATGATTTTCTCCAAATAATGCTTAACTTGAAATCAATGAGTGGTTGGTAACCCTAATCACTCGAAACTTATTTTTCTCTAATTAAAATAATCATTTTGTAGTCCCAAATATAATTGCGTGTCATTGACTTCTCATTATTCCCTTGTCAACTTCACAAACTGACCAATAACCAAATAAACAATAGTCATAATCTTAATGCTATACCATGTAATGAATATCAACTTTGTTGATAATATCTTTTCATGTAAATTCAACCACTTGACTAATATATTAACTATATAGTATGTAAAGACTATAAGTTATGTTACCATTTCATCACAAACAAATACCATGACTTTAAAAATAATACCATTTATATCTTTCGACATTAGAATACACACACACACACACACACACATATTAATAATAATATCTAATTATTATTATCTAAGTACTAAATATCAAATAACAATAATTCTATATAACCATACCCAACAAGGTAGTAAGGTAAGTAAAACATAACGAATTCTACCAAACAATTATATCATATAAGATAAATTATATATAATCACCAAATTAGTGAAATCTCTCAAACAAATCAACATGATCATTAATAGCAACTAGATTAGTGAAAACATAAAATATCACAGCAGTCATTTAAATGTAAAATAAAACATATTACAATTATCTATCAAATAATTAATCACACAATCATGAAATACAAATGTGGTATGTGCAAGGGCTTCCAGATTCATTCTTTATCATTCCCCAACATCTTTATCTAAACCATCATATATGAAGATGATCTCCCTCTATCACACTCTAAGAGAATAATATGTCCTAAATCCACCTCAAAAACATAAAGGTAGTTAGCCCAAAACATCATTATATTGATAAAATAATGTTGTATAAATATGATCACAATATATAAAATATAAAAGTACTACTAACCCATAGCAAACTAATCATGTAAATTAATCAACATAAGTTGTCCCATAATCAACATATGTCATTAATATTAATTAAATATTAGTTACTTATCTAATCAACTATAATAATCCATATATCAAATAGGTTATTCATCTTAGAGAGAAATTGGGATGTGACATCCTTTACCCCTAAAACTGGTCATCGTCTTGATGAATTTTATTCAAACACAAGTTATGAATTTAAAACATTATTCAATAGAAAATAATATAATATGCAATAATGAATCACGTAAATAAATATGAAAATAGCCTATAAAACTCATCATAGTCCTCCCAAGTGGTACTATCTTTAGAAGATTGGTCCCATAAGACCTTACACTATGACACTTCTCTATTACGTAAATGGAGTTTATGAGTGTCAATTACTCTGATTGGTTTTACATGACCACCATAAATCCAAAACCTACAAGTCATTCTAATCTAACACATGTGAAGGATCAACAACACACTTTTTAAGATAAGACACATAGAAGACATTATGCAAAAGAGCTAGAGTTGGTGGAAATGTAAGCATATACGCTACAGGATTGAACACTTACAAAACTTTGAAACATCTCATGTATCTCGATGAATGTTCATTGACTTCTCAAATTTAATCAAGCTGTTCAGAGGCTTAATCCATAGTAACACTTTATCATCAAAAGAAAACTACCTAGTTATTATCTTTAGATCAGCATAACTTTTATGTCTATCATTAACCTTGACCAACCTCTACCTAATTGTCCTGACTTATTCTTCCATTTCTGAAAGTATCTCCAGTCCAAAGACTACCCTTTCTTTTAACATGTCCCAACTCATTGGTATTTTACATCTCCTTTAGTATAATGCCTCAAATAGATCCATTTTCAATGTTGATTTATCTGAGTTGTTGTAAGCAAACTCAACCAATAGAAGGTACTCCTACCACTTGTATTTATAATCCATGTAATAAATACAAAGGATATCTTTTAGAACCTAGTTAACTCACTCTATCTTTCCATCAATTTATGGGTGATAAGCAGTGTTGAAGTTAAAATACATACCCAGAGCAGAATTCATAGTCAACCACAACAGACGTCATCCTTGGATCTTGATTTGAAATGATCTTCTCTATAAAACCATGCAATTGATACACTTTCTTCACAAATATCTTTACAAGTATAGGTGTATCATCTGTCAAGTTGCCTAGTATGAATTGAGTTACATTTGTTAGTTTATCAAATACAACCAAGATCATATCATGTTTATTCTATGATAATGGTAAACCTGGGATAAAGTCCATACTGATCACCTGCCACTTCCATTTTAATATGTCATGTGGATATAGCAATCTAGTTGGATGCACATATTTAGTTTTTACACACTAACATTCTAGATAACAAGACACAAAATATATTGCATCTCTCTAATTCCTTTCCAAAAATAGAGTGGTCTAAGCTTAGCCATGAGCTTGATTAATTTTGGATGTCTTGAATATGTGGCATTATGCAATTCTTTTAGCATTGTGCTCCTCATATTCTCTCTATCAAGCACATATAGCCTATCATTGTACCAAAAAACACCATCACTCTCTATCTTGAATCCCTTATACCTAGGATTATAAGCATTCTTAGTCAATGCTTTCCTAACTTAATTGTAGAATTCATCTCTTAGAGATAATATGATCACTTGATCTCTAAAAGTACACTTGATAGTAGCCACAACTATTATGTACCTCCTATGGCTTAAAGCATTAGCTAATATGTTTTCCTTGCTTTTGATATAGTTAATATCAAAATCATAATTAGACAAGAACTCTAACCATTACCTTTGATGAGCATTTAGATTCAATTGGGTAAAGATGTACTTTAGTCCTAAGTTATCAATTTTGAGCTCAAATAATTTTCCCAATAGATAATGCCTCTAAAATTTCAAAGAATAAACAATTACCACAAGTTCTAGGTCATGAGGGGCATAGTCATATGGCTTCAATTTCCTATACTCATAGGCTACCATTGAGCTATCTTACATAATAACTCCTCCAATTCTATCCCTAGATGCATAAGTGATCATTGAGAAGTGACCATTAGGATCGAGAACTCTTAGCACTAGTGTTAAAGTAAGCCTCTTTTTCAATTTTTGAAAGGTTACCTCACACTTATCTAACCAGATGAAACTCTAATTTTTTCACTAAAAAAAGGTAATTGGATTAGTTATCTTAGAGAAATCTAGAATTAATTTCCTATAATAGCTCGCTAATCCCATAAAACTCCTTACCTCATGCACATTCTTTGGTGTCGACCACTCTATAATAGCTCTTATCTTTGCTATATCTACTAAAATACCATTTGTAGAAATAGTGTGTCCCAAATATTGTACTGTCCTTTGGAAAAATGCACACTTAGATAACTTGTCATATAACTTGTGATTTCACAAATGTTTCAAAACCAATTCTAGATGCTACAAGTGCTCTTCCTCATCCTTGGAATAAATAATAATGCCATCCAAAAAGACCAAAATCAAATGATCTCGATAATCTTTCAATACACTGTTCATAAGATTTATAAATGTTGTTAAAGCATTTATCAATCCAAATGGTAACATTGTGAACTCATAGTGCCCATATTGAGTCATAAACATTGTTTTCAAAATATCATCTTCACGAATCCTCAATTGGTGATACCTTTCCCTAAGATTAATCTTAAAAAAGATTGTTGCCCCTTGCATTTGATCAAAGAGATCATCAATGTGTGGCAATGGATATTTATTTTTGATCATTTCTTTAATCAACATCATGTAGTCTATACACAATAAAAGAGTGTCATCCTTCTTCTTGATAAATATAATTGGTGCACCCCATGGTGACACACTTGGTTGAATTAGCCCTCTCGACAACAACTCATGAAGTTATGATTTTATCTCAACCAATTCAATGGTTATAATTATGTATGATGTCTTATATTTTGGTTCCAATCCAAGTATTATATCAATCGAGAAATCAAACTCACATTTAGGTAGAAATCTTGGTAATTCTTTAGGAAACATGTCATGAAAGTCTCCTAGAAAATGATAATCTTTGATAGATGGTTCCTTAGATTCTTCCATATCATTTACCTTAATGATAAATTATTGGCATCTCCTCCTTTGAGGTTTCTCATGTTGAATTACATAACTTTACCTTAGCTTCAACTCCTTTTCTCACCCTAAAATTGTGTCTAATTTATGAAATCATGTTGAAACTCAACCTTATTCAAATAATAATCAACCTTGGCTTTATGTTTCATAAGACAATTGACTCTTAGGATCACATCATATGATATCAATGGTGTTACATAAAGATTTAATACTATAGTGAACTCTAGCAACTTAATCTCTACTTCGACTAGACACTCATCAACTTTGACCTTTGACTCATTGTCATATTGTAGCAACCATGCAATTGCCATAAATCTAACTTTTCTAGACAATTTACTAAGCATTCTAGGAGAAATAAAACATTATGTATCTCCCATATCAATCAAAATATAAATTGGATGATAAAAAAAATACTTGATAGTTTTATGGGTGAAACTTAATATTCAACTTGTTGATTATCAATAGTTCCATGAATCCACTACTAAAATGTACCTTGCTGAGAAGCTAAACCCTTTTTCTTTAATTTATCTTGAGGAAATTTTCAAGTAAAATGGTCACCTCCACGAATGAATCAACCTCTAACTGATCCTTTCCTCTCATTCTATTGTTTTCCCTTGAAACCATTACTAGGTTTTTTGTTCCCTGAACCACTATTAAACTTGGCATTTTGATTCTTGAACTGACCCTTGGAATCTCCACTTCTCTGCTTTCAGTTCTTCTTATTGAAAGTTGGTTTAGAACTTCCAAATTTCTTTTTGAACTTATCTCTGACTTGGGTAAGAGATTTTAGTTTTTTTCCCTGCTTGATTGCCTTCTTGAACACTTGATCCATGTTAAATTGACCATGCACATCTATTTCATAACCAATTTGGGGTTTCAATCCCATGATAATTTTTTTGAATTTGAACCTCTCATCTACCTGATACTAAAGTACATACTTAACAATCTTGGTGAATTTATCTTAGTATTCATTCACTAACAAATCCCCCTACTTAATATTATAAAAATCCATAAGTTTTTTATTGAAGTATAGGTGTGGAAACCATCATGAACTAAATAGTGTCAAAAATTGTTCCCAAATGGTGGTGGTTGAGTCGAGGTTCATCTTAAGTTTCTTGTTTACTCACCAAGTCATTACTTCACTAGTAAGTTGATAAGCTCCCTAGATTGCCTTTGTGACTTGAAAATAATTCTCCATTTCTATTAGTCATGATTTAGCTCCATCTCCCAAAATAGTTCCATTGAACTTAGCTAGATTTACCTTTTTCATGTTGTGTGCTAACTCTATAGCTACTCAAGCTCTCACATCCTATGGCACCTCATCATGCCTCTACTCTTGAAGATGTTCCTGGTCATAAAGATGCTCTTTAGGTTCCTCTTGAGCACTCTCCTCTTCATGACCATGCACTTCTTATTCTTGGGTCGTGGTTCAGTCCCTAGTCTCTTACATGGTCGTAAGGATTTTGTCCAACTTTGTAGTTTACTCAATGATAAACTAATTTGAATCAAGAGGGCATTCGGTATTCAAAGTACCTTCACCTCCTAGTCTAAAATGCACCATTATTCTTACTATTTATTATGATAATATGTTTGTGTTAGCAGAGACATCAAGTTCAAGAGTTTGAGCCTCAATTTTGATACCATAATGTAACAACCCCACAAGGTTTTACCAAAATATATCATTTTTTAAAATTAAATATACATATTCATCAAATATATTTCATTATGATAAACTTAACTACTGATATTAGTGAACTCTATTAATTTAGTTAACCAATAGGTTTATAGCTAATCCACTTAGCTAATGATGACCATGAATAGATATAAAAATCATGAACAATTCTAAAAAATCAATAAATACTGCAACTAATCATAAATGATATAGTACAAATTTAGACAAGGTTAATACAATATTATAGCCACTATTGTAGAATTATAATGGATAAATTTTATAGTTCTCAACAATACATAATAATATCTTAATGATAAAACATGTTACAAATCTCCACAGAGCAAAGTCTCCACGACTCAAGTATCAATCTATAATCCCAAGTGTAATCCTTAATATATTACTATATCTATAAGGGAGAGCATCATCTGAATGATTTTTCACACCAACCATGGATCATATATCCCCCACACTATCTCCCAAATAAGGGGATTACCCTCCCTTCACGGATGGGTAGATAATGACGATGCAGGAATCCAGAGTAGTAAACCTAAATTTGTGTGTTAAAGATATTTACTACATAATGTGTACCATAAAAAAATATATTCTAATATGATATCTCACAAATATAAAAACTATATCAACATATGAAATGAAAATATTTAATCAAAACATTACTTTGGCCAAAGTTTTTCAATAATAAATGATCTCTAGGATTAGTCAATTTCATACACACCACTTAATCAAAGTATGCCTCACTTTGAATTAATGGTGCTAATTAACCCAATGAAATTTATCCACTACTTATATAGGGTCATGAATGTGAGATTCAGTAAAATAAATAATAATTTAAAAAATCAAATAGATTCATTCATAATATTTCACTTTAGATAATCAAAATTATGCTAAGTGCAGAAATATCACATACATTCATTTAGTCCATCACATGAAGTGAAATGATTCCATACATCTAATTTATTATAAATAATAAACAGAATCCAAAAATAGTCTTCAATATAACATATCAACTAGGTAATAATTATCTAGACTATCAATTGCTTAAACCACTAAGTAACTTATAATATTATTTCTCTATGAAACAATATTATAGCATAGACTTAATAGATTTTTCATATTCCACATATAACAAAATCAAATGCTTTATATTTAAACTCTTAAATATAATATTTTAATGTTTTTATACCAACCAAATATAAAGAAGCATCATTTACACATTGTTATGATAACACTTATATACATAACATAGTTGTGTGTGTGTGTGTGTGTGTGTGTGTGTGTGTGTGTGTGTGTGTGTGTGTGTGTGTGTGTGTGTGTGTGTGTGTGTGTGTGTGTGTGTAATACCACACCCCCACACACATATATATATTATATTAATTATACCACCCATATATATATATATATATATATATGAATGGTATATTCCTTCCCTGATTTGTTACTCAATTAACAATCGTATTAATTATACCATATATATATATATATATATATATATATGGGTGGTATATTTAATATAATATATATATGTGTGTGTGGGGGGGTGTGGTATAATTTGTGTGTGTGTGTGTGTGTGTGTGTGTGTATGGTATAATTAATACAATATATATATATACACACACACACACTAAATTCACACATACAAATACATTATAAATACTTTGTGTTATATAGTATACTACTAAGATGGCATCCACTGTCATTCATCTTAGAGTATATTGTATACACTAAGTATACAGTCAACTCACAAACAAAGGCCCCATAACCTTTTTCATTAAACTAAGAAATTCTTATTGTCCTTGATAATTAAAACACACAAAATTATATCAATAAAACATAGCTACTCCTTTATTCACCAAAACTATTTAATCAATTAAATCCAATCAATTGATTTAAAATTGACTTTTAAATTTAATGCATATGAGCAAATATAACACATAGTTGATCTTACCCAATTTGAGTTTTCAATTTTGAGCCCCTTATTTTGGTAAGTATAAAATTTGTGCCAGCATGACTTACACATCGGTGTGAGGCATCATTTTGTATAATGATGACTTTTTGGCATCTTGGCACCAGCTAGAGGAATCAGTGCATACCTTGCATCAGCTAGTAGGTGACTAACCAATTCTAAGATTTTCAAGGCATTTCCAGGTTGGACAATACATGATGACTATAGCATAAACATTTTGAGGTGATGGAGTCAGTATAATTATCACTAAGTCTCTAGCTCAACACCCGACATGTGCACTCCACCCTAGTAGAGATGTTCCTATAAGGCTATATAAAGAGCTCAAACTAGTGAAGCAAAATGATGGGAAGCTATTGCAGTGAATCTCTTTCAATTTAAAAATGCTTTGTATATGTTGTAATGGCTACCATTAGATCTAGGAATAGTATGGATTCCATTAAGGCTCCATTTGTATATGCCCAATCTTACTTATGAGTCTTTGCGCCATTAAGTAGATTAAACTAAACATATACTTTGTTCTGAATGTTGTGAAATATATACTCTAGTTTTAAACATGTTTAATGACGAAGATAATGTAATCTTGTTTTAAACTGCCTTAGGATATAATGTATCTATTTTATACGTCTTTGGTATTGATATTTAAATGTGCAATGATTATAATGTTATAATTTCAATACATTTATGTTAAGAATGTTGTTTCTAAGCTTCTGGTTCAAATCATTAATAGAATCCCTATAATAAGTAATGTCATCATCATAAATATATAGAGAGTATAAGCATAGATCCCATTCCAAGCATTCTTTCCATTACTAAGAGCATGAGCCTAGTTTGAGTTCTTAAAGTAAAAGCTATTCTTTGACACATCAAATGCCTATATGATGCCAGACTTAGTTTAATAAAGGCTTACACCTATATGCCATCAAGCTTAGCCCATGAAAGGCTTGTGCCTATGAATCTATCTAAAGCATTCTCTAAAATGACCAAGTCCCATAATTAATGTCTTGCACCATGGCACAACTAACCCAATGTGGGCCATAGTTCCTTCTTAGTTGTGCTTTAGGTGAGTGCATAAGGCATGTGCCTTATGTCAATTGATGCTAGATCATTCGAGTGTAAAATGTTGAGCACATAAAGAATATCTCATGTTTTTGCCTGAGTATAATGAGTCTATAACCAACCGAGGCAATTTTTTACACCCTTGTTATACAACATGTTTGGTTTTGTTGTCAAGACCCATGTTGAATTTTATTGTTGTAATAGTGCGGCAAAATGATGTACCAACTCTTGCTCAAAAAAATTAAGTGTTGGTTGCAATAGGTGGAAGATAGCTTTGCACTAAAACATCTAACCTGTAGAGGACAAAATCCAATAAAATGGGTTCAGAACAACCTATATGATGACCTGTACAATATCTTTTTTGTGAATTACTTGAGCATGTGTATTAGTGGTTGGCTACATATTCAACCCACAAAAGATGAAGCTATAGATAATACTTTAAGGGGATGAAGGAGTGCCTAAAGAGGCTTGAGACCCTAGATGCCACTTGGACTAGAGTAGTAGATAAATGGTGGCAAGGAACACTAAATGGTTACATGATTGAGTTCATAATTTCAACATATTTGTGCTCTGAGGAAGTAGAGTACTAGTTTTTGCACAAACCTAGAGGCACATTCATGAAGTAATTCAGTGTAAAGCTCAAAAATCTAATGGTGGATTATGGATTTGAAACTTTTGGGATGGAAGGCTAAAGTCCTTTTGTGTATGAGTAGTGAAAAGGGGGGAAATGGGATGTGTAGGTAAATTGTAATGGAAGGGGATGAGCAAATTGACACCTAAGAGCTCAAGAAATAGACCTATAATAAGATAATACATAGACTGATGGAAGATATGGAACCTGGAAGTGCTGAGAGAACCCATAGTGAGTGGGAAGGGCATGGGGAAGGATCTCTTGAAATACAATAGCATGATGATGAGAGATAGATTGAAGTGATAGATCAAGCTCAACGCTTGACAGGGGTAGAATTTGTTGGGTTCCTACAGGATTTGGTGATTAAAGATATGCTTGATGTGCCTACTCCCTTTGAACCTTGATGCATGCTCACATGCTAGATCCCTCACTTAAAGAAAGTACATAAGTAATAATTGACCTATTGACATAGATCTTATATGTTTTACAAACTTGGAGTGTAACTTTGTGATTGAATAAATTATTCCATACCAAGATGTGAGAGTAACTACCTCTAAACCAGTGGATGCTAGATCACCATAACATAACTTAATCACAAATTTACTGACTCATCTGATGTCAGTGATGCAGAGTGGGCAATAGCCCATAAGAAGTGGTCTGACACCACAAGTAGAAAAACACCATCAACATCAATGGTGTTAGCAGTAACAATGGGACTAGTGTTTAACCTAGTTACTGGAGGCATTAGAGGGCCACCACCAAGATAGATGCTAGGGGGATAAGGACCTTAGATCATAGTTTCCCCCCATAACAAATCTATTATGAAATGATTATTCACTTGCCAGAGTATCATGGTGTGGAAATTCCATAGATCATGTGTTGAAGTATGAACTACAATGGCATGTGTAGGGCATAACCCAATTAGAGTGCAAGGCAACCCAATTTTCAACCACTCTACTTGATCATGCCAATAACTAGTACAAAAAAATTGATCTTAACCATGTTATGGTTGAATATAATAACCTAAAGGAGACATTTTTAAAGGAATTTGACATGCTAGAGTTTGAACAATAGAGCATCATTGCACTCAAAGAGATTACCCAAAGACTCTCAAAAAGCATGTGCTCATATGATGCAAGGTTCAAAACTCTCCTTTCCAAGCTCCCAAATGATATTCACCCTTCCCATCATGTGTAGTGGTTCATTGGAAGGTTGCTATAGTCATCCTGAAGATCACTTTCCATGAAGACTTTTATAAACCCTCATGAAGCATTTGAAGCCATGATCAAATCTGAGGTAGTTGGAAGCACAAATATCAGGATCAACCCTTTTAGGGAGGTTTACATTTCATCTATGGTTTCCCAACTCTAAAAGCTCACCACTAGCTCATCATAAGATGTTCAAAGTGGATTATGGTGCATCGACTATGAAGTAGAGGACCATAATAGGAATAAATGCCCATGAAGGAATGTGCACACCTTACTTCTAAGCTATGAAGTCTATCAAGATGTGCATGATGTTCAAAACTACCCATTATCGCAATGCTCTATCCAAGTCAACACAACCATCTATTATTGATTTTATGATGCCTACACCCATACCATAACTGATTATTGAGTGATCAACGAGATGCACAAAAACATGAAAAAAGGTGCAAGGTAGGCCACTACAGTAGTCAGAGGGTAGGCTAACCAAAGAAATGAGGGCTATGGCCAACAAAATACACATCTTGGGATGCAACAAGGTGCTAGAGGGTGAGGTGGAGGATGAGGTGGTAGAAGGTTCCCACCATGCTCATGTTATAAGTGTGGATCAACAGAAAATTATCAGTATAACTACCCTACACATCCCACATGTGTGTATTATCAAGTGTACCATAAGGTTGAATAATTCTCTAAATTCTACAAATATTTGACCCAAGGTAGGCCTAACATAAATAAGGGCACAAAAATAATTAGGCACAAGCCAACAATGGAGAAGTGGACCCTAAAGGCACAACAAACCTATGAAAATACAATCAAGGTTCAAATGAATACTCACAGTGGATTCACCACTCAGTCATCAGTTGTGCCAATACCTAAGTTACACTTATAATATGGGGATAAGGGTCGTACTAAGTGCATAACATGACCTGAACCCAAAGTTGTACCTTATCTAAACCCAGCATGTCAAAAAGATGTATTATAGCAGGCCATGAGTGTAATCCAAAACCTATAAGGGGAGCTCCAATTGGTGCAAGATATAGAATCATAGACTTTAAACTCCTAAAAGAAGCAAGATAGCCATGAGATGGAAATACAATAATTAAATGAGATCCTCTGCCTCCTACAAACAAAGGGAATGTTTCCCTTATTGAAGAACTTGCTTGTGGAGCATACAGGATAAAATAAAGTTGAAGTCATTGTGTCACACATGGAGAGGGCATGAAAATTTTGACGTACACATAATGTGGAGTATGACCAAGAACTCCTCATGAGTTCCACTATTGATGGATGGTCTATTTGTGAGGTCCTTGTAGACACAGGTGTCAAGGTCAACATCTTGACCAAGAATGCCTGGGAGAAAATGGGTAGGCTAACTTTGAGGCCTTCCCCTCATGTGCTTTTCATGGCTAATAAGACCTAGGCACAACTAATCAAAAATTTTAAGATCATAGTTATAGATATTATGGGCAAATAATTCTATGCTAACTTTGAAGTAATCAAGTTAGTAGAATAAGACAACTACCTGATGCTTCTAGGAAGACCATGGTGTTATGTGAATAACATAGATATGTGTTTTAAGATGTGTTATATGATATTTAAGAAAGCAAAGGAGAGGGTAGTTATACCCCTCTCATAGGACCAAGTAACCCCTTATGTTGAGAGTGTAGACCTCGAAGATGAGATCAACCACATATATAACATCATGGTGTAAGTCACTAAGATGCTAGACCCCAATGATCAAGGAGTGCTTTCTTGAGAAGATGGGAAATCAATCGTAGATACCACTAATGTTGCTTATAAATGATGGGTTGAGGAAGCATATGAGACCACTAATTGAAGGTGTCACTTGGTGTGCATAAAGGCACCAAAACTAGTGAAGATAGGCTGGGTCCAGATTGATCACACTTTGAAAAGATGGGTCCTTTGTGCCAAGAAGAAGGAAAAGAGAGTGTTTTTCCTTAGTAAGGGAAAACTGGTGGTTCTTCCAAGATATGAGGGGAGAAATATAATGGAAGATTATGTCCAAGACCACAAATCATGCATCCCAAAAAAGGTGGATATAATGGGTGCACTGGTGTATACATTGAAGAGCATTGTCGCTCATTGGTGGGCAGTGCAAAGGCCTAGCTTACCAACATGGCAAGATGTGAAGGCAACCATTTGCATTAGATTCAAAAAGAGCAAAGAGGACTTGGACATCCCAACCTACTTTGGAAATTCTAACCCTATATTGCATGTGCACCTTTATGAAGAAATGTGGACTATCTATGGGGAAATGCCCCAAGGAATCTATGGGTGCATGCATGGTACATTGTCAATGAGATGCATCATGAGATATCCAATTGGGATGCAATTAAGGAGTAGTTTGTTCACAAATCCTTTTCTTCACAAAACCTTGAGTTGATTGAGCCACTATAGGTAGTTTGAAGGTCAGTGTTTGAGGACACTACAATAGTGGAAGAGTACCTAAAATACATGTTTGATGAAAAGGGGTTGGTGCTCCCAACTTTATTTGAAGAACAAACCCTTAATAGTGATTATATTGATGAAGATGACAAAATATGGAAGGCACGTAACTAGAAGATCTTGATAGGAAAAAGAAAGTTAGTGCACCAAGTTGAGGACTACAACCTAGAAGAAGAAGACCCTACCCATCTTTGGATAGAAATAACTGAGGGCAGAAGATAAGTTGAGGATTTGCATTAGGAAAAGAATGAGCCCTACCATGCACAACTAAAAACTATAAAGGTAGATATCAACTCAAAAGGGGAACCAAAAAATGCTACTCTATGCACCTATTGGTTTGACACAAAGATGGTACATAGTATTGATCTCCTGAAGGACTTCTAAGACTTGTACCCTTGGAACTATATAGACATGAAAGGCACACACACCTCCCTTGGGAAGATGAGCATCAAGTTATTTTATGGTGTAATACCTGTCAAGAAGCAACCTTATTGGATGAACCCTAATCTTCATGCCAATGTGAAAACTAAGATTGATAATATGTTAGCCATAGGCATCATCTACTCTGTGCAAGAATCTAAATGGGTTATCTCTATGGTCATCAACATTAAGAAGTATGGGCATATCTAGATTTGTGTCGACTATATATTATTGAACACTACCTGCATCACTGACCCAATTCCAACTTTGTTCATCAATGAAGTCTTAGATGTTGTCTTAGGTTGTGAGACATACACTTTCATTGATGGGTTCTCAGGATACCATCAAGTCCAAATTGAGGAGGAAGACAAGCCTAAAACTACCTTTACGATAGAATGGGGTTGTTTCACATACAACATGATGCCCTTTGGACTGAAGAATGTACCAATCATATTCTCTTGAGTGATGATCACCACTTTTAAAGACTTCATTCACAAGTTCCTCCAATTGTACTTAGATAATTAGATAGTGTATGGATTATTGAAGGATCACTATGACAACTTATACCTGATGTTTGATAGGTGCAAGTAACTACATATTTCTCTAAACTTCAAGAAGTGTGTTTTCACAACACCATTTGGCACTTTCCTCGAGCACATCATCTTCAAGTATGGTCTACTAAATGATCTAGTAAAGATTGTAATCATCCTTCAGCTTTAGACTCCAATGACTTAGAAAGATGTTCACACATTTATTGGACACTATGGGTACTAAAGAAAGTTCATAACGAACTATGCCAAGATCATAGCACTGCTAAAAGAGCTCTTGTAAAAGGATGGCCCATTCTATTGGGGTGCAGTGCAAGATGTATATGAGACCCTAAAGCTCAAACTAGCAAGTTTACCAATATTAAAATTTCCTAATTAGACAACTCTATTCCATGTCCATGTCAATGCATTTGGTACTACGATTGGTGCCATTATGATGCAACTAGGTGAAGGAAAAATGGACCATCCCATTTATTTTGCAAGTAGAAAACTCATCAGGTAGAGCATAACTACACCATAATTGAGCATGAGGTGATTATCATGGTCTATGTCCTATAAAAGTTTCAGTAGTACTTATTAGTGACCCTTTCATCTTCTTCATTAATCACAAGGAACTTAAGTACCTAGTGAACAAGCTCATTTTCCATGGGCATATTTGTCGATGGATTGTTTTATTTCAAGTGTTATAATTATATATTGTAGTAAAACCTAGAAAGCAAAACTTGAGCCTAGACCATCTATCCCATACCAAATTTGGTGATGTGATAGTGCCTATTGAAGATGATATGCCTGATGCACAATTTTATAGGGTCTAGCACATCCCAAAAGACTTGGCATAGATCATTATATTTCTGACATTTAGATCTATGCCATAGACTATGATGACTAAGGAGAAGAAGCAACTCATAGTTTGTGCTACCCCTTTTCAACTCATTGGTGAGGAACTATACAAGTTAAGCCATAATGAGGTCATACACTGATGTGTCTTAGAACACAAATGGGACTCATTCTTATAGGAGGCTCACGAGGGTATTATTAGATGCCATTATGCTAGAGATGTTATAGTGTGAAAGACATTGTAATTAGGCTTGTGGTGGAGAACTCTATTTCAAAATGTGAAATATTTCACCAAGGTATGTGACATCTACTATTGCACAAAAAATCCCAACCATTGGGATGAGATGTATTTCATCCCCATCCTTTTCCAAGCACAATTTGAAAAATAGGCCATTGAATTTATTGGTCCTATTACTCCTATTGCAAGGTGCACAAGCACATGATATATTTTGGCTACCACAGATTACTTCACCAAATGGGTCAAGGCAGCACTAACTAAATATTGCATAGTTACCACCACAAGAAGGTTTATTTGGGAGAACATCATTAGTCATTATGGATGTCTGCTTAGTTTGACTAGCAACTGAGGTGTGAACTTCATCAATGAAACCATGTATATCCTACTAACTGAATACATGGTGGCATACCATAAAATGGTACCTTATCATCCCCAAGAAAATGGCACCACTAAGGCATTCAATAAGATATTGTGGATGTGCCTCCTAAATATATACTATTTTAGTCAAAAAGATTGGGATGGCCAAGTGTTAGTAGTATTGTGGGCCTATCACACCATGTATAAGTACCTGAATAAGGCTACACCATTTCAACTAGTGTTTGGTGTAGAGGTAGTTTTACCCATGGAGTTCATAGTGCCCTCATTATTCATTGCATGTATTGGTTGATTGGATGACCAAGAATATTTGAGTGCACAACTAGAAGACCTAGAGCACTTGGACAAGACATGTACCTAAGTAAGATGGAGCCAAAAAATAGAAAAGGTGTGCTAAAATCTCTGGCATAATAAGCACATCAAGTACAAGGTACTTATTGGAGGAGCATTGGTCTTGTTATATGACTCCAAATACCTCAATCACCCAATCAAGTTGTAGATTAGGTGGATGGGACCTTATGTCATCCACAACATATTGGACATTGACACATGTAAACTATACATGTTGACAAGTGAATGCTCCCTAGGCATTTCAATGGAAATATATTGAAGCCCTATAGCCACTAAGATGGCACTTATGCCATCAAATACTGACTTATTGATCACAATTCAGTTACTTTTTATTGACCATAATAAAATTTTGTGTAAACTAAATCTTTCCTTATGTTTGTTTTGTTTGTGTGGTAAATCAGTGGGGCACTTTCAAGCCCATATGAGAATTATTCTGGTAGTTACATGTATAAATCCAATTGGGTGAGTCAAGCATGGATACTCTTTAAGCCCCTAAGGCTAGACACCTAAGTTTTTGGGTGCTTGAAGTTACCAGATTCAAAAAGATGTAACTATAAGTTGACAAAAGGAGGTGTATAAGATGCTAGTGTGCAATAAACTAGAGAATGAAGCACTGGATGACCAATGCAATAATTTGTATGGGTAGGGAAGCCCAAAAAAAGACATGAAAGTGTAGATATATCAACCAAGAAAGAGAGACGTGCTTGGAAAGGAAGTGTAGCACTAAGGAGAGATGGAATCGAGGAAGTTGAATCATACACATGTGAAGAACTACACTAGGGTGCCATAAGAAGGGTGAAGGTCACACCACAATGAACAAAGCATAATAAAAAGATCATCAAGATAGCTGGTACCCACCCAATGGTTGGTGGGAAGTGATCGTTTGAATCACCTGTCACTTCACTGAATACATTGTTAAGAAAATTTAATGCAGTGATGGTGGAGGCACAAAGATCCATAATAAATAGAATATGGTAGTGAATTTTTGTGGATTTCATGGGTTTATCATATTTAAATAGATATACACACTACCATGTCATTACTCACCAGCTATTAATGAGGTAGCTAAAATTAAGGTATAAAGAGGTGAATGACAAACTTTGACAGGTTTCAAACCTTGTGTGAATTTGAACCTAAAGACAAAGCCGAACCAAAGCCAAAGCCAATCAAACCATAAAAAAACTACAATAGTGAAAACTAGAGCATCTATATCCCCCAAGCGAGAATGGTTGAACCATGATATAAATTGCATTCCACTTTGAATTGGAAAGGAGGCAAGTGGAGAGAGATTAAAAGAGAAACTATGTAGTAGGAATTCTACAAGATGTTGAGGTTGCCATTAATGGTGCACGAAGCTCAAGAACCGAATACACAATCATAGTTTCCATGACTATGAGGTAGTGCTAAATAAGATTAAGGGATTCAGAAAGATCAACCGATTGCACTTTAATAATAGCCAGCTCAAAATGAGCAAAAAATGATTAAGTCTAGGTCTGCCACAGGTGCAAAAGGATGCCAAGAAGGCATGGATGGTAAAAGAATAAACCACTACAAATAAAGAGGCACAACTGGTAAAAGGAGACAACATCATAATTGTAGACCCATAAGTGCTAAACTTTCTTATAGAGAGATGTAGTTCCCCCCAAGGTCATATTGGGGGAGAAACGGGTATCCTTTACACACATGTACAGATTGAAGGAGTACAACCATCAAATGCCTAGCAACATGCAAGAACTCAACTAGGACTGGATGGTTGATACAAGGATAAAGATGAAGGTGGGTGTAGCAATATTCAATGTCTCCATCCAAGATAAGTTGTCAACAACAGGCATGGCCCAATTGTATGAGCTGCTAAGTTTTGGTAAGCTGGAGGAATTGGTGTAATTCTTCTTCTTGTGCATCCATGCTGATCACTTCTATTTTTTTGGGGGTGCATACAGATCTCAACATACCTCATCAGTAGAATCATAGGGCTCCCAAGCACAGGGGAAGACATATACCAAATGATGGAGGATGATGTGAAGGTGGAGAGGGTTGTGAAACTCCTGGGCTACTACAAGGTAAGGTTTGCATTCCCTATTAAGGATACATAAGACCCAAGCACAAGGGCCACAATGTGTTTGGTTAACTCCATGCTATGCCCCAATGGATGGTAGTCCAACATCAATAAGGCCTACTTGTTCATCGCCCACCACATGACATAAGGGGAAAAATTCAACATTTCCAAATTTATTGCAAAGGAGATTATTAAGAATGCACTAGAGTGCCACAAGGTGCACAAGACTTTTAGGTGCAGATCCATGATGATATTAATTATGATGGAAGATATTTGCATGCCATATGGTGATGGTGAAGATGCCAATATATGGGTGTTCCCACTCCACAATGACTAGCTTCTCCTAAAAGTACAAGATGAGAGTACAAGGGTGGTGTGATAGGTATATTGAGGCTTGTAGGATTGAATGGCACATCTCGTAGGAGTTCCCCCAACATACAGTAGGAATGGAGACCTTCATCGTAATGTAACATTTCTATGTAGCACACCTAGTGCTCATAGATGGAAACCTGTTTAGTTGGCTCGGTTGGCTCAAATTACCTTATGCATTTTCTACCAGATATTACATGGCAACGCTCAAGAGGATACTGAATGCATAACAACTAGAGATCCCAATGAAAATCATGGATCAAGAAAGGAGCAGGTTAAGGTACCAGTATGTATGACTCAGAGTAAAGGATATTAAGGATGAGGAGGATGACTCTAATAGAATGGACCTCCATCCCCTCCATAAGGAAATAATAACTAGGTGCATTTTCAACCTCTATTACGATATGAAGTCATGTAAAAAGGGCATCGATCCTGAGAAAGATGATGATTACTTCCTTATGATCGGTGATGAAGGGAAGACAGTGACAAAGATGTAGGAGATGACCCTCCAGAAGAAGTGGGGAGAAACACTTGAGGAGATTGAAGAGTGCGTCAAGTTAAAAAATGCCTTTGATGAACAAGTGACACTTCCAACTCCCAGTAAGCATGTAACCTTCATGGCAGAGACTGCTTCCTCTAGTAAGAAGTAGAAAAAGAAGTCTAAGGGATCTGTTGCATTCTTAACTATAACTCTAGTAGAAATGGAAAAGAAAGAGAACTTTGTGCCTAGGATGGAGGAAGAAACTGAGGAAGGAGGAGCAGGGACTTACATCATGAAAGTCAAAGAGGAAGAGGAGCCCAATGCCAAGGATATACAGGAGGTCCTCTGAAGCAACACAACTTTCATGCTTGAAGAAGTAGAGGAGCCGATGAGCTCCTTATCTAGAAAATAACCCTCCACATCACCTTTGTAAATAGAAGAAGAGAAGAGAAGGGTGTGGAAGAAAATGGGCCTTATAGAGGAGGATATTGAGAAGGTGTTGACACTTGAAGAGAAGTGTAGACTGACCCAAGAAAAAGTAGAGGCCAAAGAAGAGAAAAAGACCAAGAAGGTTCTCACAAGCATGGGACCAGCCATTGAAGCATGCAAGAAAGTTCCCAATACACTCACCAAGAATGTATAAGAAGTTGCATAAGAGACACACCTAATTAGTGAAAGGGTGCCTAAAGAAAAAGAAGGTGATACTATCACCTCAAAATAACAAATAGAGACTGTAGCAAAACCCCAAAAAAAATAAGGCAATGCTAGCACTAATGGGATTAATGTGGAGATAAAAATTTAGAAGCCTCAAGAAGAGGAATTAGATGAAGGTGAAAATTCCAAGGAAGAAGCCCCTAAGGAATAAGCAAAAAATTCCTTTGAGGAAAGCACTAAAGAGAGCGGTGGCACCAGTGAAGAGGAAGGAGAAAAAATAGAGGTGGCCATTATCGACAAGGATGAATAGGAACTGAGCATAAGAGAGAGGGCATAGAAGGGATTAGAGGATGAAGACCTCTATATGTTTTCCACCATACCCCCCTAAGTTGCCACAACTAGGATGTGCAAATAACTTATGTTTACATTTGATCATTACATTAATGAGCCTCACTTTGAGGCGCCTAGAATGACCATTTTGGGCACAAAATAACTTGAATAAGGGCATGACTCCCTCCTCATAAACCCTCACACCATGAACCTAGTTTTGTTTGGGAATGCACTTATTAGAATGGCCACTGAAGTCACATGCATAAATATCATCAATGATGGTAGGGCAAGAAAATGCAAGAAGCTATGTAAAGAAGCTAAAGATGAAGTGTAGGCCACCAAATTTAAGCTATAATAGTTATGTGAGTGCATAGAGGTGGCCAAACCATCCCTTTTGGTCAGTTTTGATACTTTGAACTTCTCTGAGGTTGTTAAGATCTGTGTGCTAGTGGAGTAGATGATCCCAAGGATGAAACTTGAGTCGACATAAGAAGAAGAGGAAGAAGATCCCTACACCATGCTATAAAAGGAGTTTTTTGATAAGCTCGAAGAGGTATAAGACCTCTTTACAAAGCTATAGGAGGACATAGATGTAATCGATGTCATCTTCTTGAGCTTCTCAAACCAAGTGTCAATCATAAATACGTGCCTAAAGTAGGTAAAAAAGGAGAAGGAGAAGCTGATGGTGCAGGTGTACTCAATGAGTAAATCAGAGTGTGCACATCTCATGGGGAATGTCAATGCGTTAATCACCTAGATTAAGGACCATGAGAAAAACTTGGAAGCACTCTTTCATACAATACGAACCAAGGCCTACAAGTAAGGAACAATCCTAGAGAAGAGTGTGACTAAGGCTAAGGCAAATGTAGAGGCCTTCAGAAGGAGTTGGAAAAGACCGACATGATTAAACTTAGTGCTACCTTCATTGAAATAGATAGTATTGCTAAAGAAATCAAGTTTGTCATTAAAGGATTTGAAGACTTCAACATCGAGCTTAAGGAGAGCATGCCCAAGTTCTATGCCCCAAAGACCTTAGCAGCCTAGTCCAAGGATGGACTATAAATTTTGTATGGGGAAATGTTGGGTCCCTTATTTTGGTAAGTATAGGATTTATGCCATCATGACTTACACATCTACACGAGGCATCATTTTTCATAGTGATGACTTTTTGGCATCTTGGCACTAGCTAGAGGAATTAGTGCATACCTTATACCAACTGACATGCAGCTAACCAATTCCAAAATTTTCAAGGCATCTTCCAAGTTGAGTGATATGTGGTGACTATAGTGCAAACTTTGTGAGGTGATGGAGTTGGTAGAATGATCACTAAGGCTCTAGCTCAACACCCGACGTGTGCACTCCACCCTGGAAAAGATGTTTTTATAAGGCTATATAAGGAGCTCAAACTAGTGAATTAAAATGATAAGAAGCTATTGCAGCTAAGCTTTGATGATTTGAAAATGCTCTGTATACATTTTAATGTACACCATTAGATATAAGAATAGTATGGATGCTATTAAAGCTCCATTTGTATATGCCCAAGCTTGCTTATGAGCCTCTAGGTTGTTGAGTAGATTAAGTTAAACATATACTCTTTTCTGAATGTTGTGAACTATATACTCTAGTTTTAAACATGTTTAATGAAGAAGATAGATGCCTTAGGATATAACGTATCTGGTTTATATGTCTTTGGTATTGATATTTGAATGTATGATGATTATAATGTTATAATTTCAATACTTTTATGTTAAGAATGTTGTTTCTAAGCTTTTGGTTCACGTCATTAATGGAATCCATGTAATAAGTAATGACATCATCATAAATCTGTAGAGAGTATGAGCATAGATCCCATACCAAGTGCTCCTGCCCTTGCTAAGAGCATGAGCCTAGTTCGAGTGCTTGAAGTGAAAGCTATCCTTTGACCTGTCAAACACCTATATGATGCTAGGCTCAGTTTAACAAAGGCTTGTGCCTATAGGCCATCAATCTTAGCCCATGAAAGGCTTGCACCTATGAACCTATCTAAAGTCTTCTCTCAAATAACCAAATCCCATAATTAATGTCTTGCGCCATGGCACAACTAGCCCAATGTGGGCCTTGGTTCCTTCTCAGTTACGCTTCAGGTGAGGGCATAAGGCCTATGCCTTATATGAATTGATGTCAGTGCAACCGAGTGTAAAATTTTGAGCATAGAGAGAATATCCCATGTTTATGTCTGAGTGTAATGAGTCCAAAACTGACCAAGACAACTTTGTGTGCCACTTTTCGACAACATTCAACAACATAGTCTTGGCCAAATAAGGTTGTGAAAAACATACAATTAAACCCATACACTCAGTCCTTTCATTGAATGTTCAAGACTCTTTCTCAACTCCAAGACAAATCCGAACTATATAATATTACACAGTCATATTTAAACATAAGCATAGTTCATAATTATAATGAACATAATCATACTAAACTCTGCCATGTATACTATGATGTTTTTGAGTATATTTCCATGTATAAAGCCAAATTCATAACCTACAATCGCTTATTCATCTACCCATACCTGGGTTATATAATAAGACTTAAACCGAAAGTTCCCAAATTCATATATATAAATAAGTATACACAATGCAGGGTTACATAATATAACTGAGAGTATAAAACTATATTGTTACCCTATATGTACAAATTCATTGAATCTACAGCTAATTAAATCCAATCAAAACCATAACCTCCAATTCACCTATACATGTAACTTCATATTCTAAATGTAATACATACAATCACCCATTAAAGCCTAACAATTCGCAACACACACACACACACATTGAACCATATATATACTTGTGTGTGTGTGTGTGTGTGTGTGTGTGTGTGTGTGTGTATTCACAAACCCTTTTTGTATAATGGAATTCCACATTTTAAACCCAAAATTTTGAAATTGGTTTACACAGTTGAATATATATATATATATATATATATATATATATATATATATATATATATATATATATATATATATATATATATATATATATATATATATAGACCCTTTTTGTATAATGGAATTCCACATTTTAAACCCAAAATTTTGAAATTGGTTTACATAGTTGAATATCCAAAATTCCATTCATATTTATTTTTCAAATACCCAAATGTATATATACTAAATTGGTTTGACTTCAACTCATTCTAGCCAAATCAAAATATTTCATCAAGGATAATATTTTAAGATTGAACAGTGATATTCAAATTAAAAGAGGAGTTTAGGACAGCTCTCAAAAGCCTAATTAACCATGGCCAATTCTATGACTCCACCCAAGCCCCTTAGGTTACCCTAGGTTTGATGTAGGGTTCTGTGGAGGCCAAGCCTTCCACATGGCCCTACATACAACCCTTCACATTTTCCATATATTTTGATCAATTGAAAAACTAGTAACCTAACAATTCAAAAACCCATTCAATATTTTACACTTGGGAATTGAATTACAAAACCTACCTGTGAATGCTAAAGAAGTCGTATATAATCCTTTTTCCTTCCTTCAAACTATCATCTTATTCTCTTTTTATATGTTCTCATCTGTATGCAGTGTGTCATCGCATTCATAACCGCCATTGTATTTTTTTTATTCTTTTACTCTCCACCATTAACGATTGATTCAATCAACTAAATATGCATGTAAAAATAGCTCAACCAAGTCCACAATCCATCACCATGCAATACATAGTAACCTCCATGATTTTCTCCAAATGATGTTTAACTCAAAGTCAACAAGTGGTTAATAACCTTAGTCACTCAAAACTTCTTTTTCTCTGATTAAAACAATCATTTTATAATCTCAAATATAATTGCATGTCATTGACTTCTCATTATTCCCTTGTCGACTTCACAAACCGACCAACAACCAAATAAACAATAGTCATAATCTTCATGCTATACCATGCAATGAATATCAACTTTGTCGATAATAGCTTTCCATGCAAAGTTGACCACTTGACTAACGTATTAACAACATAGTATTCAAAGACTATAGTTTATGTTTTAGATTAAGGTAAAAATAGGTTTTTAAGGGGCCTCGAAACCCTGTACAGATCAAGAAAGATAAACAATACAAACCGTCAAAGGAGGCAAAACACTGAAAGACAGTGACAAAACTAGGTTTTACAGGGACCTGAAACCAACAAGATAAACCAGTTGAAACTTCCCAAGTTTTACAAGGACCTGGAACTTAAACAAAACCAGGCAAACAACCTGAATCCCTCGCCAAAACGGAGAGGCAGAACCACCTTGCCCATCAGTTAATGAGCAAGGCTCCTCCACAGCTTTTGGTTTTTCCATTAATCCCATTACAGGGTGCCGTGGCTCAAACACCAACCACCGAGAAAACAGAGTTTCCCCCAAACTAACACAAATACTTCGCTTACCGAATCTGGATGGCCGTCCAACTCAGGCTAGAGATCCAACCCGGGTTCCATCAACAATGCAGCAGACCGAAGCAAAGTAAAAAACATGCAAGAAGAAAGATCTCACCATTAAGCGTTGCGTAAAATGCGCTGCCTAGAATGGACAGCACCTCCAACAGAGAGACTCCACCCGGAACCGTCGCCACCACCGCCCAGCCCCTCCACCCATGAATCTGCAAAGATCTCCCCCAACTCCCAAAGAAATAGTTTATGTTACTAGATGTCGTCACAAACAAATACCATGGCTTTTAAAACAATACCATTTATATCTTTCAACATTAGAATACACACACACACACATTGTAAAAATAATCTTTAATTATTATTATTATCTAAATCTTAAAAATCAAATAACAATAATGGAATATGTTGTAACATCATATCATAATAATATACAACGATACCCGACAAGGTAGTAAGGTAAGTAAAACATAACGAATTCAACCAAACAATTACATCATATAAGATAAACTACATACGATCACCACATTAGCAAAATATCTCAAACAAATCAACATGATCATTAATAGCAACTAGATTAGTGAAAACATAAAAGATCACAACGATCATTTAAATGTAAAACAAAACATATTAAAACTATCTATCAAACAATTAATCACACAATCATGAAATACAAATGTGGTGTGTGCAAGAGTTTCTGGATTCATTCTCTGTCATCCCCCAACGTCTCATCTAAACCACCCTCTTCGATGATGCTCTCCCTCCATCATGCTCTAAGAGAAGAATATGTCCTGCTTCCACCTCACAACAATGAAGGTAGTTAGCCCAAAACATCATTATATCCATAAAATAATGTTGCATAAATATGATCACAATATACAAAATATAAAAGTACTGCTAACTCATAGCAAACTAATCATGTAAATTAAGCAACACAAATAGTCCTATAATCAACATATGTCATTAAGCTTAATCAAATATTAGTTAATCAACTAATCAACCATAATCCACGGATCAAATAGGTTATTTAGCTTAGAGAGAAATTGAGATGTGACAATAAGAATCTTTATGATATTTCATTTATAAATTTAGAGAAATTCAAAATAGGTTTCTTCATTATTTCATCTTTGGAAATGCATATGGAAGGGCAGGAGTCATTGATATCCTCTTTTCTAGAATCCATGTACCCTATGTGATGTTTACCTTTTGAATAGCCCCAAATTGGGGGGATAGTTTCTTACTCATCACATGATGAATTCTTAGGTTAACAAAAAAGCATAATATCTAACACATCTAAAACATCTCTTAAGGGAAACAATCTTTGACACAGTAGGAGGAAAATATAATATTCCTCTTGTCATGTCAATTAAGTCAACATCTAATAAAAATTGTTGTTTTAAAATTTAAAAAAAAAAATCTTATGTCTTCCCCTCAGTGGCATGTAAGGTGAACTACTCCTAAGAGATTTTTAAATTTGAGAAATCTTCTCTACCTTGTCTTGAAAACCTTGTAGAAAGCGAATAGAGAAATAAGATCAAGATCTTCTTATCATGTATATAATATGATATTATGGTGTATTAGTAATAAACAAAAGTTTAGGTAAATGTTGAAGTTGTATATGTTTTATAAATCATCCCTATTTATTACTTATATATAAAAAATAGTTAGTGATAGATGGCTTGCTTTACAAAGTACTAGTAAATTTATTGTATCTAATCATAATGATGTGTAGGTAGGTTGTGTGGCAAGCTATTGACTTATTATAATGTAGTCAATTTAATCAATCTATGATATGTATTGGTATCTCAATATAGAAATATAGAGTGAATCCTTCCAATAAAGAACATTATACAATGTTGCCCTACCTCAAAGTTTGATTTAATATTTTAAGTTATTTTATTTATTATTTGTGAGACTCTTTAACACTCGTTTCACAACCATTGAGGAAAACACTCAATCTTCAATTCATCCCAATCTAATTAAATGTGCATAATAGTAAATATTTCAACAATCTAATTAAATGTGCATAATAGCAAATATTTCAGCAAACAGTTCTTGGTGTCCTACATAATCCCATGAATCCTATAGAAATGTTAAGTTGGCTGTAATTTTTTCTAAAAAAAATTTACCCTCTTTACGTTTGTTGTAAATAAACACCACCACTTTCAAGAAAATTTTTCCTCTGATTTCTATGATTCTTATCAACTGCATTAAGACTAGAAATATTCTACACAAAACAATTGCAGAAAAGTGTAGTTGATGGTGATATAAATAAAGGATTACAAAAAATGCTCTAACAATAATTTCTCCAATGTTCTTTTGCACGATCCAAACTCTTGGAGATTTCATAAGAGTCTCTCTTATGATTCCCAAAAAGTGTCAGTTTATCATTAAATGCTAAGTACAACCAAGGATAAAGAGGTAAGAGTGAATGAAGTAGTACCTTAAAGTAGAGTTTGAGGAATAAGCCTAAATAAAATTCCTCTCCTCTTTTTTGGATGCATCAAATGCGGACCAAAGTGGAGTGAGTTTCATATACATCAATTTACATAAAAAATGTGAATTCAATCATCAATGCATCCAGTGGAAGCGAAAATCTGACTTTCCTTTTAGTTGGAGGAATCTTATTTTGGGTCCTTTTAAAGTTTTTGTTACATTTCACCATGGATTTCTTGTGGGCTATGATAGTATCACCCGATTCTCACAGTAGAGAAAATTTACTCGTGGGATTTAATTAAATTGAATTTCAAATGAGACCTTTATCTCATCCTAGATTCGCATGGAATAATTTGGTAAAGATGTAAACCAACACAGTGCATCTACCATTAGGTTTTGGAGAAAAACTTACAACTAATGTTTTTGGTGGCATTCTATTGCACAATTTAAAAAAAAAAGAAAAAAAGAAAAAAAAGAGATGCGCTCCTTCGGAATTCATTCAGGATATCTATTAAATTTCAGTAAAAACTCTCATAAGAAGGCATCACTTCAACTTGCTCTCATAGGTCTAGAGGGAAAATAGGAACCTAAGGGTAACCATTTGACTCTTGAATATCTTCTTATTATCCCACAACAGTAAAAGACTTCAATCCCTCTCAGAGGAAACACTAAATCATACATCATAGGGGTGTAAATGGATATTTCACAGGAATAAGTTCAAGGTACAAGGGAATATACTAAAACTAATAGAACTCATAGTTACACTATCCATGAGAAATGATTTTTGGTTCTTTTCGAATGAATCTCACAATTGATTGGTTTCGCTGAGAAATAAAAGACATATATGTTAGTTGTTTGTATCTAGCTCTAGTAGCTAGTAAAGACGAAAGGGCAACATAAGTGTCCTTACAAGTCACACAGACAATAAACATGAGAGTTGTTGGAAGGGTTGACAAGCACAATCGTTATTGCTAGGCCAGTAAGTATAGAGCTTTTGCAAAAAGGCCTTGAAAGCATGGTTCTAATCCGATTTTAAGGAAGTTAAAATGTTCTCCACTTGTTGAATATAAGAGAGCCTTGAACCATTTTTTATGATGTAATCATGGACTACGTCTCCATCATGTGACCCAATTTACCCTTTCTGCAAAAATTGAATGATTTTATTGATTAAAATAGAGTACAACAAAATTCAATCTACTAAAACAATTAACAGTTTATCAATAATTTATGAGCAAATGAGAACAATATTAGATTGTCAGAGCTAGTTCATCTTCTTTGTGTGTCTCTTTGAGCTACAACAAGACCAACATTCCTCCAACTCATATGGTGCACAAACCTGAAAAATACAATGACAAGGAGATAAGAACGAGTAAAAAAAGTTGAAAGGCGGACTTAAATAATGTGTTTGCTAAGCCCAAATTTGATGCCCCTCACACCCTGCATATTGATCCTCCATAATATTTGCTGTAGCAAAGGAACCACGTGCTCAAAAAAGCTAAAGCTACATTTCTGGTTTTGACACATAATAACCTCATGGTCCCTATGGCAGGGGCATTCTTATATTTTATTTGTAAGTTTTCCTCAAATAGGTATCTTTTTTTTGGTCTGTCAGCGGATCCTATGATTTTTTAAATTTTATTTAATACATGCAGTTGGAAAAAATTATTAATATTTTATTTAAAATAAAATAAATTAGATATAGAGTTAAAAAAGAAATTGCTAATATTTTATTAGAAAAAACTATTTAAAATATATATATATCTTAAAACTAGATACAGATTAGAGTTTTGACAATTATTTATTTTATTTTTTAAATCTAAAGACCTTATTTTAAAATATATTTTTATTTATTTATTTATTTTCGAACAATTATTAAAATTTGGATGGTGGCTGGAACTGCTGCAGGCAAATTAATTGCAGCTGTAGCTGCTCCATGGTGTCTTATACGAGTTGACTTCAAAAACCAATTCTTAAGGCCAGGTCGCACGGAAGGGTTTATGGCTCCTAATATTGCTGTACAGACAGCCCCTGAAAGATGAATGGCACTGCAGAATGTTCAAGCGATAAATCTGAAGCAGCCCTTAAACAGGTGGGGTTGGAAGCGATAAATTTGAAGCAGCCCTTAAACAGTTGTGAGAAAGGTGGGGTTGGAAATTTCCAGCACCAGCTTAACAAATTTATTATGGTCAAATATGGTTCAATTTTGATTTTGGGGAAAACGGTTTTCTTAGCATAAACGAATTATAATTTCAGAAATGCATGAGACATATGTTCTCAAAGCCATATCCGAGGAGTGCGCTGCACCTAAAGTTCAATTTAGTTTTTCCTAAATTCACTTCCAGGCTGGGATTATAACCTAGGGTTTTATCAATACTAGCCGATTCCATTCAACCATTTTATAAGGATTATTATAAATTGCAAAAGAAAGATAAGAAGCTTTAGAAAAACTATGTGAAGAATTGAAAATATGCTAAGCCAGTACCAGCCATCCAGACATCCAGCCATCCGTCCCTTCTCCGGAACCACACGAGACTTCCAATCAAGATATTTCAGAGCCCCCTACATAGGACCTCTTCCAAATATCGCCATGTCTAGAAATATCCTACCTTAAACCCTAAGTTCTTTTCAGGGGTCGGTCCCACATCCAACCTGAGTTGATATTGGCCGATCACCGGAAAAAGGGAAAAAAAAAAAAGAAGAAGAAAATGCCTGGACCCACGATTGGAACAGACTTAGTGGCTACTCATATTTAAAGGAGAATCTCCTCGCAACTTCGTTCCAAGGAGAATATATTATAGCTAGGAAGCAGCACAGGGAGAAAAACTCTCAACCAAAGATTTAGATCATCCTCACAGCTTTCCTTGGTATCCAATAATACTTATACAGTATGTCAGAAAGCAAACCCTTCATCAACAGCATTCGCACAACTTGGTTAGATGGGGGAAAAGATAGCCGGAAAGAAATACAAAAATCAGATTTTAGGAAGTCAGAAGGTAAACCCTTCGTGAGCACCAGTCGCACAAGTTGGTTAGACGGGAGAAAAGATAGTGGAAGATATTGCGGAAAAGAAACCCAAAAATCAGAATTTGGGAGGTCCTGGAGCACGGTATCAATGCAGGCTAAACTTGTTTCCAGACGCATCTGGAATAAGTTGTTTCACACGGCAGCTCAGCTTAAGTGCAGAGGAGATTCCTATAACATATCTATAGACTGTGATACCAGGGAATGGAAAATGGTAATTAAGGTGGAAAACAGGGTGGCTGTAAATGTGGATCACTTGGTCTGGAATTTCAGAGGGATTAAGAAATTTAGTGCAGACTCAGGGTCTGATCCACTTGAATTTGAAGTAATTTGGGATGTTGAGGATTGGTTATTTGATAAACCCATTTTGGGGGACGCAATTTTTATATTCAGGAATGTGAACCCTAGTTCACCTTCACAAGCAACCATTGCAGATTTCACTGCTTCCACTGACATACGTGGGGATCTTCTTGTGGTCTACGCCTGGAAAGAAGAGGATCAGATTGAGTGATTTGGAAAGACTGCATTTTGCCAAGGGTTTTTATAATTTTCTTTTTCAGAAATTTTAACATCCTTTGTATACCTTCTCATTTGTAATTGTGATGACTTTTTGTGCCACCATATGGAATTTTCTATTTGTTCCATTGTTTTTCCAAGCATGTTTTTAGGGTTTAGATACAATCTAATTTTTATTTTTTATTTTTCTTATTTTTTTATTTGTGGTATAATTATTGTTTTGTGTGTGGGCATTGTATTAAGATCAGCAACATAATATTGCTAGAGCGCAAGAGCAACAAATTACTCACAACCTTAAATATGGAGATGTAATAAAGACCACAGCGCTCATAATCAGAATTGTGGAAGGTTGTCTTCAATATTCACCACTAACACCGATCTTTAGCTTGTACTCTCTTCCCGAAAATCCAACCTAAATGGGGAAAGCAGGGAAGGCATGGGTGAAGGAGGCATGTTTGGGAGGGAGGAGAGAAATGGTTGTATGGGATCAACACTCTTATGTTCAGTCCATATCACATCTTCCTCTTCGGTAATAAAATTCTCTATTACTATTTTTTTTAATTAACATTTCGTTTTTGTGTCTCATAGCAATTAACGTGTATGCATCTGTTGTGGTTTTGTAGGTCCTCACAGTGCAAAAGTGTTTATGAAAGTTGATATTTGTTGTAGTACTGTACACTGAATCAAGGTTCGTATATTTTGTGTATATCAGAGGTTTATTTCTATAATGAACTTGCTTCACGAATAAAGTAAAAACACAATAATAAATCAAAATTACATTGAAATAAAGCAGAATATATGAATAAATGATGAGCCACTTCCAGGGGCAACCATACAACAAGAACATATTTTGCAATATGAAGATAAAATACTAGCCACTATCCCGTATGTATACCCTAATTATGCTATGAAAACAACCTAAGCTGACCCTACTGCTAATATGAAACTATAGAAATGATTGTATGACTTAATTAAGTATTATAATAGTGACAAGTTGGCTACATAAATCTAAAAACATGCTATAGGCTAAGGGCATGACATGGCTTTCCCCTTCAAACCAACATTGTCCTCAATGTTGATGATTGTTGGATGTTTCTTTTAGAAATGCTTCATCCTTCCATATTGCATCTTCACTAGCCAGATTCTTCCACTCAATTAGATACTATACAATCACCCTCATTCACAACCTCTTAGTGTGTGTCTAAATTATTCTCTCAGATTCCAAAATGCTTCTTTCCTCTTCATCAAACTTTGGTAACTTTGTCTGGGCTGAAATTCTTTGTCCAATGACCTTATTCAAGTAGGTAACATGGAAGACCGGATATATTTTTACTAAGTGAGATAACCCCAGTTTGCATGCTAAATTGTCAAATTTCTACAAGACTTGATAAAGGCCGTAATATTTAAGTGAAAGCTTGTTATTCTTCTTCTGTTGTTTCAAGGACATTTTCTTATATCATTGTAAATGCACAAAAACCCAATGCCCAACTTTGAAATGTCTTTCACTACAGTGTTGGTCAGCTTGCTTCGCTAAGTTTTCTCTGAGTCAATAGAGTACCTCTTGCTGGTGTTGAATGCATTTTTCGATTGCTTGAACCTTTCGCTGGACTCTCATAAATGAGTGATGGATGGAGGATGGTACCTATACAATGCCAAACATGGAAACATTTTAGATGAGGTATGGAAATAAGTGCTATATTACCATTTTGCTAATGTCAACCATTGGACTCGTATCTCTTGTTTATTTGAAGCAAAACAATGAAGATAACCTTCAAAGCACTTGTTAACCATCTCAGTGTGCCCATCATATTGGTGATGATAAAATGAGTTAAGAGTCAATTGGGTACCAAAACATGAGAATAACTCAATCCAAAAATTACAAGTAAAGATAGGATTTCGATCACATACTATGATCTTTGGGGTTCCATGGAGTTTCTGAATTGTATCCATAAATGTTGTTGCTACCATACTTGATACAAATGAATGTGATAATGCGCAAAAATGGGCATACTTGGTGAGTTTGTCCACAACAACAATGATAATATTTTCTTCTTCAGATTTTGGCAGCTCTGTGATGAAATTTGTAGAAACCTCCTCCCACCTTTGGCTAAGAATAGATAGAGGTTGCATTAGACTTGGGGTCTTCATTGTCTCCCCTTTGTTTTGCTGACACACCATTCATTCTGCCACAAATTTTTGGACTTCTCATTTTACTCCGCAAAAAAAATCCCGCTTGACTCTATGATAAGTTTTCATGAAGCAAAATACCCACCTACTAGAGAAGCTTGAAGTTCTGTAAGCACTTTATGCTTAAGGGTTAAATTTTTGTAGAGGTTCAACCCATCCTTGTACTAGAGAGCATTCCCTCTCCACACTAATTTATACGACACACTTGGATCTTGTTGGAGCTTTTGAATAAGATCTTGTGTAACAACATCATTCTCCCACTTTAATCTTGCTTCATCTACCCAATTGTCTTGTAATATGGACATAGCACACAACATTGCCTCTATGGACTCATCCTTTGTTGATAATGCACCAAGTACGACAATTTTTTTTTTTTGGTATACAATTTCAAAGCTATATCCCAACATCTTAGTAATCAATTTTTATTGTTCATTTAATGACAACCACTGTTCCAAGAAGTATTTTAGACTAACATGATTTGTATTCACTTTAAAGTGTCTTCCTATTAGATGTGGTCACCATTGTTTTACTGTGTGAAGGATGGCCATTATTTTCTTCTCACAAATAAGCTTTAGCAAATTCTTACCCTTGAGTTGGCGACTCTCAAATGCAATGGATCGTCCTTCTTGCATGGGCATCGCTCCCATGCCATACCCTAAAGCATCAAATTCCACAATGAATGTTTTGGAGAAGTTTGGAGTAGCTAGAATTGGGGTGGTGCACAAGGCCTCCTTGAGTTTCTCAAATGATCGAGTCGCTACCTCATTCCAATGGAAGGAGTCATTTTTCAATAAGGCTGTGAGTGGTGCTACTATGCTACCATAATTTTTTACAAAATGACAGTAGTAACTGTAAGCCCCAAGAATCCTCAAAGGTTTTTGAGGATTTTAGGCACTTTCCATTCTACCATAGCCTTGATCTTGTGCTAATCCACCTTGATGCCGTCATGTGAAACAATGTGGCCCAAATACTCGACCTCCTTGACTCCAAAAGTGCATTATAAAGGCTTTGCTTAGAGTTGGTGTTGTTCAAGAATATCCAAAACCCGATTCACAAGATGCAAGTGTTTCGCCCATGTTTTGTTGTATATTAAAATTTCATCAAAAACCACCAAGACAAATTTCCATAGAAATGGTCGAAAAGTAGAGTTCATCAAACTATGGTGCTTTAGTGAGGCCAAAAGGCATCACCAAAAATTCATAATGGCCCTCATGGGTTCTGAATGATATATTATGAATATCCTCATCTCTAATTTTGATTTGGTGATACCTAGAACGAAGATCAAGTTTTCTAAAGTAAACAACACCATGCAATTCATCTAGCAAATCATCAATTATAGTAATATGAAATTTATTTTTGATGGTGTATTTGTTGAGTTCCCTGTAGTCAAGGCATATATGACAGGTGTCATCCTTTTTATGCACCATCACCACTGGAGACGAATAAGCACTTTGACTATGGCAGATAATACTTGCTTCCAACATCTCTTGTACCATCTTCTTAATCTCACTCTTCTAGACATATGGGTACTTGTAAGCCTTAATGCTGGGTGGTTGGCACCTTGACACTAGTTGAATGGATGATTATGATCTCTTTTTGGAGGAAGTTCTTTGGGCATATCACTAAAAACTATTGAATGCTTCTCCAAAATAGCTTGTAGATTTGGTGGTGTAGACCCCTTTGGTGATTGTGCCTCGATTGAAAATAATTGAGCCACAAACCCATTTACTCCCTTTTTTAGAATCTTTTGCATTTGATGAGAATTTGCCAATTATGAGGACTCTGCATGTAATCCACACAATTCAAATTTCTTGCCCTCAGAATGGAAACTCATGAATAGCTCTCACAAATTCATCTCAATCTTTCCAAGGTAGTTAGCCATTGTACTCCCAACACAATGTTTGCTATACCCAAAGGAATGGAAAACATAGGGCTATCTAGTAGACATTCTTCCATTGAGAATTTAATACTATGACATTTCTTGTAACAACGGACCATGCCACCATTTGCAATAATGACTTGAAACTCTAGAGTTGGATAGACAAAACAATTTAAGTCCATAGTCAATTTATTGTTGATGAAACTGTGAGTATTGCTCGAGTCAATCAATGTTGTCACCTTTTGTTTTTTCAAAAACCCACTACCTTGAGGGTTTTTGGAGTGCTAATGTCAGAAAGTGCATGGCAAGAAATAGTTGGTTCGGTTTCTTTTGATTCGTCCCTTGGTTCATCATCTACCTTCCATGCTACTTCTTCATCTTCTTCTTTTTCATTAGCACCTTCAATGTAGAACAATTTCATTTTTGAACACTTATGGCCTTGACTGTTCTTGCTATCATAGTTAAAACATAATCCTTTTGCCCTCTTCTCTTCAATTTGTTGAGTCAATCTATCAGGCTAAGGAAATGATTGTGCTAGAGAGCTCCTATCTCTTATACTTGTGAATGGTTGCCTTTTGGTGACTAGTGCCCTCTCCTATAATATGCATGCCATGACAATAGCCTCAAAGATAGAACTCAGATTAAACATGTGTCCCTCATGTTGGGTGTGATCTTTGAGCCCACCAAGAAACAAGCCATTCAAAATTTCATCTATGATTGTCTGCGCCCATAAGGATAGATTTTGGAAGTGCTAGATATAATCCCTGGCATATCTTATTTGTTACAACTTTGCTAACTATATGAAGTAATGCTCTTTCACACTGTTATGATAGAGGAACTATAATTTATTAATAAAAATTGACCAATTAACACCAAGACTCTTCTTCTTTTGAATGTGAAGCCATTGATACCAAATGAATTGCTTAGTTTTCAACTATAAAGATTCCATTACCACCTTCTATCCACAAAAGACCTGATGTACCTAATAAAAGTTCTTAATTTGGTTGATAAAGGTGACTAGATCCTTCCCATCAAACACACACATTCCACTTTTGGCATCGTGTTCTATGGCCCCAAATGGGAATTGGCCTAAAGTAGAGGCTGAGTTGTATTAAGACTTACATTGGGTTGACTTGAAGATCCACACTGGTTGGTCTTAGTAGTGCATTGCAGCTAATTTGATAGATTCAGAGGAATATTTAAAAGTTTACCAAGTTGTTGTCTGAGCTCATCCAATCGATGATTGATTTTATCCACATCTCCTTTATTGGCCTTATCAGATTGTATGTTTTGCACACTTTACTCAAATTGGTTCACCTTGTGATCTATCGAAGACAACCCTAGAACAAAAGATCTACTAATTCATGATCTTGATTTCATCTCCTCTTTGTTATGGGTTTTACCTAGAGTTTTATAACCCTTGCCTTGGCCCCTAGTTTGTGGTCTTGTCATACCAAGGCTTGATAATGCGAATTTGATTTTCACCTTTGACCGTAAGTTGACCAAGAGGTTTTTGACTTATGTTGGTCTCAAATAAAACAATCAAAGAATAAACCCTCACTAGATATTTGCGAGCTTTCCAAAAATGTAAATAAATAAATAAATAATCTCAAAATGTGCTCTGAAGAGCGAATTTATGAAAAACCCTAAAACTGTAATAACTCGCTAAAAAATGATCCCCAAACCCTTATTTCCTTCATTTCCTCATAGAGTGGACTGACATATTCCAATGGACATTAGGTTTTCCCAATAATGTGTCCTTACCAAGAGAGATATGCGACTATGGTGAAACACAACTAGTTTATTGACACAAACTCTAACACGACACTTTAATAGAAAACTAAGATGTGGATTTTGACCATTTATTTGACTTATAGACAAAAACTAACATATTGTAGTTTAATATCACTAATTAATTTTAACAATAAACTAAAAAAAAGTATATTTTTTAAAAACACACCAAACTATATAACCAAACATTAAACTGACTACAAACTATAATAAAAGACTCCATGAGACTATACCATAGCTTAAGACCTAAATATCTTTAAAAACACAAACTATAGTAAAAACCTAATATCTACATAGCTTTAGATATTATAGATTTATATCGCATGACATCGACACTTGGCTCATGGTAAGTTTTGTAAACTTTCATGGCACTAGAAGGATTCATGCTTTGGTAAGTACACGTTTGAAACTCTCGATGGAGATGTAGATATGGTGTACATTAATAGATCACAACATTGAATGTTGATGGCTGCGCATAGAAGCAGATCATACTATGAATATTGTGAACGGAGATATTAGACTTTCATGGGACTGATAAACATGATGATGGAATATGGCACTTATACGTGGTGATCAGGGATTGATAGGGACTCAGAGGATGCCACAAAGGGATTACTTTGACTTGGCATTTGGGTGCTGATGGAATTTTTATGGGTCCTATTAGAGTGTTGACAAAGAGCAACAAATGCTTCGAATGAATCTGCAAGGCTAGAAAATATGATCTGATTAGTGCTCACACAGACAAGGGGTTTGAAGATATGAATAGTGACAATGTGAGGCTTGGGCCACTTGGACAAAACCAACACACAAAATACTACACGCTTGAGTCAAAATTGTCAAAGGATGCATGAAATTGTGCCAATATGCATGAGGAATTTGGTATTTGTATTGCACAAAATATCTTCAACAATTAACAACATAAGCAATACCTTAAATATATCAAAAATTCCTTAATTATTACAAACAAACTAAAATAGATACTATTTCTCTCAAACACATTATCAGAGACTAATTATCATTTATAGGGGTGACTAATAATCTCGCATTTCCCCTTAGCAATCAAGAAACCATCTTATACTCAAAGATGCCTGCTCTAAGACCCATATGAAATAACAAAAACCATTAAATCTATTAATCGAACATAGAGTTTTTATACAAGTGTTTGACCCTACAGATTATGGAACACGACTTCTCACTTCCTATCTTCTCTCCTATACTCACTTATCTCCGTGAGTTGTACAAATACATAAATAAGATAAATGTAAGACTTAGTATTATGTATGTACTAATCATAAGTTTTCCCAACATAGATTCACTAGGATTGTTTAGAAATCTAGAATATTTGTATAGTTATGTTTGTCCTTTTGGAACAACATAATAGTTTACATTATAGTAAAGCTGAATTTAAGATACTCTACCTATATTAATGTCTCAATTAGAAGGAATGTAGATAAAGGAATTTTACTATAGCATTGCTTTAGTTTTGGGTGAATAGATAATGAGTTATTTCATAGAGGCTGGTTGTTTAGAGTAGATCATAAGTAAAGACACTAGTGTAAAATAGTTTAAATAAACCTCAAGAGAAACTTGAAGACATCAAAAATATCTTTAGGCCTTTTTTTGTTCCTTTTCTTTCATGGAGATTGCTCGCCAATCCACTTATCTTTGTGGTTGGTGGTCACTAGATTGAGTCCCATTTAGGCCTTTGATAATAAAGGCTAGAAATCAGTGGACTAGGGTGTAATTATGATCATGTCTTTCCATTATTTCAAACCAAATGATGATCTTAAAAGAGTGTCCATGTCTTAATAGGATATCCTTAGATATTTTCATATTTAGAAATTACTAGGTTAGAGAAGTAGTTTGATTCTCTTGTTGTATGGTTATTAAGCTAGAGTAGTTCGATTCATTTGATGTAAAGCCATGGTATGATCACGATCTTGATACAGATGCCTCATATGTGATGGGGATATTCATTGGAATTTTTAAGTTAGGACTCCTTACAGGTTATTAGGCCAAAGAGGTAGTTTGATTGTCTTGTTGTCTACAAGTAGTATAGTGGGTTTGCCCTACCATGAATATTTAATACAATGACGTGTTATGGGGATCTCTCTATGCATTTTGAAGATAGGACTTCATAATCAGATTATGTGACAAGAAACAAAACTATTAGGGACTATCACATTTCCAAACCTATTTCTTGAGGAACTGGGATTTTGTAAGCCATTTATTGCCCAAAATAAATGGTTGGGTTAATGACCAAAAGAAATTAAATAAAATCAAAAGATACTTTTGTCTATTATCCAGTAACCACTTCAACATCTGTCCTTATAATAAATTCTTTTACCAATCAACCCTGCTTACTTGTAATCATAACTAGGTCTTGAACCTCAAAACTAGCAGCGGTCCTTATCCTGAAGATTTGGATGTAATTAAAAATGAGGTTTTCCATTTTTTTGAAAACTTCCTTAAGGACCCCTCCCCAAATTTTGCTTTAGAACAACACAAATTTTTGAATCTTATTCCAAGAATTATCAATGATAATCAAAATGTTGATTTAATGAGGCCTTTCACAGAAGGAGAAATCTAGACTGTGCTTTGGAGTATGAACAATGACAAAGCCCCGGGTTCATATGGGTTCCCTTTGGGTTTTTTAATACATTTTTGAAAAATTGTAAAAAAAGATATTCTCAAAGCTGCTGCCAATGAATTTATATCCTCGAGAAAAATTATGAAGGATTTTAGTTTCACCTTTTTAGCTTTGATCCCCAAGAAAGCTAACACAGACTTTATAGACAACTTCAAACCTATAGCCTTGTGAAATAACATCTACAATATGATCTCAAAAGCCTTAACTAGCTAATCGTCTCAAAATCCTCCATCTTATTTCAAAACAACAAGGAGGTTTTGTCCAAAATAGACAAATCCTAGATGGAGTGGTTATTTTGTACGAGCTAATTCACTCAACTAAATTGAAGAAAGAAGCATCAATGATCATCAAACTTGATGCCAACAAAGCGTATGATAGGGTTAATTAGAGCTGTCTTTTCAGAATCCTAAAGAAATTTGGGTTTTCAAAGTCCTGGTGTAATTGGATCAAGTCTAGCATTTTTTACTCCTATGTTGGATCAAAGGACACTTATGGATTAAAATGGTATGGAGATCCTTCTAAATTTTTTTTAGTGAAACAAAGCTATAATAAGTTGATCTCTCATATTAATACACCTTTTTGGCTTTTGGAAAAAGTTTGGATCCGTCGGGGTTTTCCTAAAGCTAATGTAATTTTGTGGTTTGTCATGTAGAAGAAATCTTTTTTTTGGGACAGACTCCAAATAATTGGTTTTTAGGGGCCTTCTTGGTGTGTCTTTTGTAAAGATAATTCTAAAACCCCGAACCACGTCCTTCTTCATTGCTCCTTTGCCTAGAGAATTTGGTCTTATTTCTTTAAGAAGATGAAGACTTTAGGTAGCAGCCAGCTTTATTCAGGAACTTTTGATTAATTGAATATAAGGAGGGGATGGGGTTAAAATTATTTGGGCAATGGCCCCAACTCTGATCATCTAGAGCTTATGTAAAAGAAATAAACAATAGTCCTTAGGAACTATCCCTCTCTGAAGATTTACTCATTGTTAAAACTGAGACACTCCTTCAATGTGTCTTTAAGGCTAAAGTGTTGCCTCCTAAAAATAAAATCATTGGAGAGGATCGTCATATTCTCTTAAAATGGAAGTCATTGAAAAATAATTTCATCCTCTCCCCAAATTTAAAAAGGTTATTGGCCTCTTGGAAGCCTCCGAATGAAAGTTATGTCAAGCTAAATTTGGACATGGCGTCCAAAAGGTAACACAGGTCTTTCTAGTGGAGGAATCTTTAGAGATTATTTGGGACAAGTACTTTCATGTTTTGCTTTCAACATTCCATGGTCTTCTAACAATTTGGTTGAATATCTAGCTCTTCTTAGAGATTTGAGAACCATGATTCAAATTTTTATTTGTAGCAAATGATCCTCTATTGATTATCAATGTTGTTAAAATGAGAAGACTTGATCAGTGGCAGCTCAATTCAAACATTCAAGATATGCTCCATGTCATTCCTTTTTTTGATGACATTTCTTTTTACCACAAGTATCGTGAGACAAACTCTCTAACAAATTTCTTGGCTAACTTTGGAGCTCTTCACCTTCCTCCTAATGAATATTGGCATTGTGAAGGCACCCCTCCCTAGGAAGAATTCAAAGAATTAATTATAAAAGACTTTACTTGCTAAATCAAGATATGCTCCATGTCATTCCTTTTTTTGATGACATTTCTTTTTACCACAAGTATTGTGAGACAAACTCTCTAGCAGATTCTTGGCTAACTTTGGAGCTCTTCACCTTCCTCCTGATGAAGATTAGCATTGTGAATGCCCCCCTCCCTAGGAAGAATTTAGAGAATTAATTATAAAAGACTTAACTCGCTGAAAACTTCCCTTTTGTTAAAGTTGTGGTCAAGGGAGCCAATGGTCTAACTTTTGGAGCATGTATTGTATGCTTAGTGTTTGAAGGACATTCTAGTGACTGGTGACCAAGGCTTTTGTTGTTAGCATCTTCTTGCTTCGTGGGAGTGGTTCCATGGTGGTACTTCCCTCTAGCACTCCTAGATTGATCTGGAATGTGTAGCTTCTAGACTTGAGTTCTTTGGCCTTATCTCTTGTATTGGCTTGTTGGCTTTGTGGCTGCTTGCCTGTCTCCTTTTGTTCTACTTGAGGCTTCTTTTGTCTCTCTTGGTCTGATCTGCTAGCCAGATCCCTTTGTACCACAGGGTAAGGGCCCCTTTTATAATCTATCAAAACCATTTCAACATATGTCCATAATAATTTTGTCTTTTGATTTGTCATCGTTAGCTCACTATTGAGAAATAATAATGTTAAGTCAATCTCCTGTTTAGGTGTTTCCCATTTTTTATGTTTGCCTTTGTGATTTTTGTTTTTTATTGTTCATGAACTCCTTGACTCCAGACTTCAGATTACACTCTTCAACCTCAATTTCAGAGGTGTGAATGGGCCCACTGTTTTACTCAGTAGTCACAAGTTGTTAAGAGAAAGATGTCAACAACTTAGCTCGTGTTTTATGTTTTATTTCATTTTTTCCTTGTGTGATATTATTTGAAATTTACTTTTTTTGTAGTCCCATTTATTTGTTATGGTGACTATTGGACATTAATAATATATTCATATTCAAAGAGGAATCTGAACAAATCTTTGTAGTCGTATAAAATTGAATGATTTTTAATTGGTTTGATATAAGTATAGTTAAAAACTAAAATGTAATGTCTCTTTATATGTATAAAAAGCCTAAAAGGTTTGTTATCCCCAAATTGTCAAAACCCTCTTTCTCAGTTCAAATTCTTTATTGTTTTGTTTTTTGGTGTGGGATTTTGATAACATAGCATTCAGATGGTTTTAGGCCAGAGTACTGGCTAGATGCTATTGTTGTAAAGTAGTAATATGATGGGTTTATTTAGTGTGTTGGTTTTAGTACTATGTTATGAGGATTTCAATAGGCATTTTGACGATAAGACTCCACATTAAAGGTTATTGGGCCAGGGTGATTGTTGATAGTCCTATTCTATTTTAGTAGCAGTACTATGATGTGTTACCTTTATTAGAGGCAACTCTGTTTGCTATTTGGTAGATTGGCAATTACAATTGAATACCAGTCCATTGTATTTGCATTGAATCCACTCTGGGTGCAACATGTTCTTGTTTGGTAAAAATATGTTTGGCACACTGGTTTGAGTGTTTCCCATTAGATAAGCTTCTTGTTTCAATGATAATCCATTTTCGTTTTGATGTGGTTGAATGGAGGTAAGTTTTCATTGCAATTTTACTTTACAAACATGCCAACCCATCAGATTTGCATTATAAACCAATCTGGGTATAGTGGTATGAAATTTTCCCATTGGATAAAATATTGTTTCAATGGAAAATCATTTTAGTTTTGATGTAGTTGTGTAGAATAATTTTTTTATTCCAATTTTATTTTTTTCTTTCCAAAGTGATTTGCGTTACCAACCACTTAGGCTGTAGCATGTATCTCATTCAGGAAATGTCTTTGGTACTTTGGTCTGAAGATTTCCCATGAGATAAGCAGCTTGTTTCAATGAAAAATAATTTTAGTTCTGATGTGGTTGAGTGGAGGTAACTTTTTTATTTCAAGTTTACATTGGAAGTCATTTCAAGGCAGCTTGTGAGCAAGTGGATCCAATTAGATGTTGGCAGTAGTCTTGTCCCAGTAGCAAATCCATAGTATTGAGATTGAGAAGGTGTGCCTCATCTTGTATTTCAAAGCATTCTAGCCATGCCATGATTGCATTGCTAGATCACTACATGTTAGTTGACTTGAAAGAGTCTTGATTAGGTTGCATATCATTATGATTGTTCTGATTTAATGTTTCCTTTAGTTTAGATCTCAATTTGGTCAAGCAATGTTCAATGCTATGGATTATTATTTTTGTCTTTTGGAAACACAAAAATAATTTTTGAGCTGATGAGAAACCATATTAAAATAACAAAGTCTAAAGGTGGGAAATTATACGGCAACAATTAATCAAAATCATTTGAATTAACGTGTAGAATTTTTTATTCTTCAAAAAGTATTGTAATCACAATTTCCCCTTTTATCTGGTGGTAACCTGTTATACTGTATAATAGAATATATGAGTATACAGAAAAATAATCGCATACCAAGTGATTGAAAATGTCCTGTTCACTCCACAAATCTATCTAGAATGGCATTACAAATTGCAGAACAAATTTTTTCATTTTAATCTATAATGATTCATAGAAATTTGTTAGTAGGAAATGAAATAGTGATTGCACATGTTGATTGGTGTCCGTAATTTTAAATTTGTTTATACTTTTAATCTTCTGTTGTAACATTTTATATCACTTTTTTAGTCGCTGACAGTGTTAAAGTACCTAAATTGATGTAGGTTCTTGTATACACAGTGAATAATTTTATCCGATGTGACGTTCAAGTGACTAATCTTGAGTTGTATTTTTGTACTTGTTGCATTACAAATCATTTTCACAAGGCATTCAGATCTTATATCCTTTTTTTCAGAATGTCTTCTGTTAGCAAGCATCGTATATGAGCATTTGAGGAGAAGTCAATCCCTAACTTTCAATGATGTTGCTTTTACCAGCTGGGATTTGATTGATAAACATAATGATATAAATTTCAGGGCCTAAGACATGCAATTTTTTGAGATAATGATATAAATTTCAAGGCCTAAGACATGCAATTTTTCTTTTCTTTCAAGGTTAAGTTTTAGACATCTGAGCTTATCTTCATAAGTGGTTAAGAGTCATAAAATATAGTGATGATGATTGAATAGATACACACTAGTAATTTTTTTTTATTTCTGAATTGTTTAATGCTACTTCATAGTTTTTTGTAGATCGAAGTGCCTCTATTGTTCTTGTTTGTGTTAGTTCCCATTTATTATTATACCTTACTACTAGGCATATTTAACAAGCACAACAATTCAATAATTCATTAAATTCACATTAAAAAAATCACTCGGGATTAACATGGTAATTTTTTTTCCTTCAACATGCATATTTGTAGCTGGTGCATATCAATACTAAAAAAACATGCAAATCAGTTTGAGATATTAATAGATAAAACAATGTATTTGATAGGTTGAAAATATATGCTTTTCTACAATATTTGTAGATAAAAAATGAGTGCACGTGCAAATTAAAAGCTATAGTAAATAAGGTGAAAACTGTTAGTCAAAGAAAGAAGCTACCTCATTACATCACATTTGCTGGTTTTCTATTTGCTTTCTTGTTTAGAGAATTCTCTTATTACCCTTATTATTATATGTTGCTGGTGTTCTGTTATATTTGATAGGAATATGATTTACATAATAAAAATAAGATCTATATTTGTAAATCAAAATTATGAGAATTGACCCATTCAAGCCATGTTAAATTTGTTGGACCAGGCTTTGATTTTAAATAATTTAGTGATAGAGGCTGTGGTGTCTTACATTTATTGAACTTAGGCAATAAGATTTGAAAAAATATTATTTGAAATATGCTTTTGTTTATGTCGCATGTTTAATACAGGAAATATGAAATTCTGCCACTATACAATCTTTATTTCATAGTAATATATTTACCTACACTAGAATAAAGTTTTGAAACATATATAGGTTGCATCAGTCTTCCATATTACCTGCATGAACTTTGTTTAACTCTGTCAGACATATCTGGATGGGAATCTTCTTCCAAGGTGATTTTTAGGGAAGTATGCATGTTCATGGAAATCTTGAACCTAGGTATTTGAATTGCATCATTTGTTACTATGTTATTTAGGGTATTCTTGATCCTTTTGTCTCCTAACAATTGCCAATCAATTTTGTTTCACAGTTTGTTCCATTGATTTAACATTGGAAATCAATGAGGTCCACGGTTTGACAATAGTTTGGAGTTAGATTAAACATCATCTTTTTGGGGATGTGTCCTCCCTTTCTTTTGTTTGTGGATAAGATGTGAGCCCTTTGTCAGGACTCTAGTGTTTAGGAAAAAGTTATTTAATGCACTTCCTGCTACTAAAAAATAAGTATTCTCCAAATTGGTAGGAGTTCCTCTCATGTGTTATGACCAAGATTCTAGTATTGAGGTGATGGAATGATGAATTGACAGTTGTCAATCTGACAAGCATCTAGAACCTATGAAAAATGATGTTACATCAATTATTGTAATGTGTTATTGAGATGAATAACTTGGAAACCATGAATAGTTGGGGAGCCATGGTATGTCCTTGCTACCTCATAAAAACTTGGTTATGGTTGCAACATTAACTAAGTTCTAAAAAGTAAAAGATGAGTTCAAGGAAAGTTGTAACTAGTATTTATACAGTCACATTGCAGGTTTGAATATCTATTTTTATTGATGAAATGTTTTAGGGTTCAATTAAACCTCAAAAAAAATGTTTATATGTATTTACCTCTTATTACAAGATGAAGCGCATTTGGCTTTGTTGTTATACTGAAACATCATTTGTTTTGCAGTGGGATGTTTAAAAAAGGATTTGATCTTTAAAAAATTATGAACTCCTTAAAAGAAAAAGTATTAAGATTTTACAGGTAAAATGTGCATTGAGAGGCACAATTCTTCTTACCGATTCTACTGAAGCCAAATGGATGCCATCTTCACATTTATCTCTCTTGCCATTCTACTTATGATGTGCTAATTAAATACAATGCCTTAGACATGCATTTTGATATTTGGCCTACACAAGTGTAGTTTTATATCTAGCATCCCATCACCAAAAAACCTATCATATGAGGGCCACTTATATTCTTCATTTTTTGGTGGTGTGAGTGGGTTAGATAATAAATTTTCACAGTATAGATGGAAACCTCACAATTAAACTTCAAACTATTTCTTTTCTTCATTGTCGGTGGTTTGAATGGACCAATAATTCTAAAAAGAGAACGAATATCAATGACAAAAATTTCAAAATTTCAGGTAGGGAAGATAGAAGGGGCTTGTAATCATATATCACATTGCATAATTTACTTTGTATTCAGTTGTTAGTTCAAGGTTGTCCTAAGTAAAATATAATTATTATAAAATGTCAATACAACATCCTATCTAGTGCATTTCCACTAGTATTTTAAAGCCCTGACATATCTATTTGTTAGTTTGTTTAATGACCAACTGATGCTCTGTAGAGTCATTGTCTCATATATCAAGCAAACTATGTCAACAAAAATGCTTCATATGGTATGAAAAACTATGTTAATTGACACCATCTATCACATTTAATGTTGTGAGACTAATATCCACACAATCAAATTGATTCCCATAATCTCGTCTTTAGCATGTAAGATGCATAAAATCATGACATAAATCATAACAAATTTGTATGTTGACCATGTTTGTGTGAAATTGTGCAAATAAGCACTCCATTTTCCTTTGCAAGTAATCAACTAAGGTACCACTCAAGGTCCCACTTAGTAAGGCTATATGCGTTGTACTCTCTAATGGTATGGGCTTTGTTCAGGGATCCCTTTGATTACCCTATCTCATGGTCAACTATAAGTATGAATGTATATTGAATAATATGAATGATAATAAAATACATAATTTAAGTATCTAATTATGCAATGAAGCTTTAAAAAGCTTTTAAATGTAATTGAAACACATGCAACTATCTTTCAATTTGCAAACGCTTTGTCAATGAACAATATGAAATAACTCTTATAGTCTAGTATGGCAAGAGTCATCTCAAGTGACTAACAACATTGTTCTTGTGATTGATCCAAGCGAATCCAACAAATCATCAAATCTCATTAACCTCAATATCTAAGGTCTCAAATTGAGGATTTCTTCTACTTAATGATGAAGTATGAACCTTTGACGAAGTAAGAAACCCAAGAGTTTATTAAATGTCAAACACCCAAATTAGTAGAAATTGTGTTTGACTAATATCAATGACATGTTAGTCTATGAAAAAACTAGACATTCACTGCCTTATTATAACCTCAATTTGTGAACATGTCTCAAATACTCAATTTATCACCAAATCTTTGTGAACGATCCATGTAATTATATTAATCTACACAAATATATAAGTAAATACATGTATTTACAAACACTTGACCATGCTAATGATTATATAGTGCAAACACTAATTCTAAATTATATCTTTTTGAAAAATGCTACTAAGAAACTCAAAATTTGAACCTTGAAGTTTGACCCACATGGTTCCCATCTATGAGATCATAACAAAGAAAATAATTGTATCATGCCTTAAAGGGTTTGAACCTTACTTGACTAAATTATTCTCGTTTCGTCCCTACCTTGTGTGGGGACCCATGGAAGACATATATGGATTAAATTGTGGATGGATATCATGTAGTCTTAAATGACATGCCCCAATGTATATAATGGTTCTTATTAAGTCCTACCATATTGAGAGGTTTATAAATAGAAGGTTGTGTTGTGCCTTTTACTACCCTAAGATGCACATACCAATATAAAGTATTTTGATACTACCAATCCATTCATTTGTGCCCTTGGCTATCTTTCTTGCTTTTAATGTTGCTGACTCAGTGTTTGCAAGATAAATTCATAGATCTAAACTTCACTATCCAAATTCTCTAGTAGAAGAGTCCCTCAACACATACGTAGGGGCATGCTTATATAGATGCAAGACCCACTTACTTACATTAAGTGATTTTACTCCACTAACAACATTAATACATCTTAATGCGTTTCCAATATTAAATCTCTTCACAATTTCAAAGAACAAGAACATGTTAGAACTCGACGTGTCCCTAAAATAGGTCACATATATTATCAAATGAATCCTTATCAGCTTCCATGACTTTCATTATTGATTGTTAATCACTCAGCAACAACCCTAAATACATAGAAATTTACACAATATCACAAGTCTTTAAAATTAGCAAACCTATGTACGATGACTCTTATGTTTGCTCAAGGATGACAAAAAACATTATTGCTATTTCTTAAAATCATTTGAAACTCGACACAAAATTTTCACAATGGATAACAAATAACCTCAATAATCTCTCCTACTCCTTTGACACTACAGTGAAGAATCATCTCAAAAAAAAATCTACTTCAAGAAATGTCACATATTGATAGAAACATACATAACATTTCCACATGGCTACGTGGTAACAACATATTATTACAACTCCTCACATTAGGCCTCTTAGACTCAATTAAACAATAATTGGATATAACTGTGAAACCAAATATATGTGGATCATTACAAACACGTGTGCTTGCAAGTAAAACAAAATTACTTTAAACAAGGCACTCACAAAGGATAAAAAAACAACACAAAGATGATCAAGATTTTCACACTCCCACAACAAAATATAAGTGTTGTAAGAAACTTTACACAACAAAACACTTAGATAAATTCCTAAATTGACATATTTTTGGTTGATGCAAGATTGCTTGTGGACATGGATGTTCTTGTATCATACACCCTAGGTAAGAAAAATAAATGTGATCTTGCTAATATGACTTCTAAGAACTCTATTAATCATATTCCTTATTTTTCAGCTTCTGATACTCTAATCCATGTCACATATTCTATATCTCAACCTTTCCATTTTGATATACATTCTGTATATTCTTTCTTCTTTATAATCTTTCTAACTCACATGTCAATCACTACTATTTTTTCATGCTATTTCTCAAGCATCTGCGACCTCCAATCTATTTATTCAAAATCTACATTTGTACTTTCATTACTTTTCCTTTCATAATATGAATATAAATCAACCACATTGAAAATATGCAATATGTCTATACTTTCAGGTGATTCTATTTCGTATGTATTTTTATCAGATTTTCACAAAATTTTACATGGACCAATCTTTTCCCATTTGAAATTATCATATGTATTTGGAAATCCCTATTTTCTCAAGTATGCTAGAACTAAGTCTCCTCCCTGATATTTGACTTCTCTTCTAATCTACATACTGTTTTTACTTTGTTGTATTCCTTTCTAACTATTCTTGCATTTGTTTATTCAAAATTTTCATATATAATGCAAAATATTTTGCTTAAACACTCATCTTTTGCTCATTTTTTATGTCTTGTAACTCCACAACTCTACTTGGACTTGAACCATACAACAATATGAAATGGTGTATTTCATGTACTTCTATTCATGAAATTTCTATAAGTAAACTCAATTTGTGTCAAAACATTATCCTATGTTCATGTCTTACCTTCAATTAAACATTTCAAAAAATTATCCAAACTTCTATTGACCACCTTTGTCTATGGATGGTATACTAAACTGAATTGTAGTTTGGACTTCTTCAACAATGTCTGCCAGAAATGTCCAACAAATTTCACATCTCTATTTGATGCTATACTACTTGATAAACCATGCAATCTTAAAAATTCTCTAAAAAATAAATTAGCAATGTTTGTTGCATCATTAGTCTTTCAACATGCCACAAAATGTGCCATCTTTGAAAATCTATCAACTTTAAAAAATATTGAATTATTTCTTTTCTATGTTCTAGGCAAATCTAAAACAAAATACATGCTTATGTAATCCCACAATTTTTCTAGAATGGGTGATCGTTGATACAACCCTGAATTTTGAATTCTTCATTTCATTAGTTGGCAAAATTTACATTCTTGAACAAATTTACGCACAACTATACTCATCATTGAATAAAAATATTTTTTGTTACTTGTGATATTGTTTTGTCATAATTAAAATGACCTACTAAACATCAACTATGCCTTTCCTTGATCAAATTTTTTTGAATTGAACTTCTTGGTATACACAATTGCCTTTTTTTGAATAATAAACTTTCATGAATAAAGTAATATAACTTTGGTGTTTTGTTTTTATTCATTGGTTCTCTACATGAATTCCACACTTCTTGTAAATCTTCATCTTCTTCATATTGTTCTTTCATAAGATCAAATCCTATGATTTCCACTCCTAATTATTTTAATAAAAGAATCCTTTTACTCAATGCATCAACAACTCTGTTAAGATTTTCACTACTATGTTTCAACAAAAAATAATAACTCTGTAGAAATTCAACTCATTCATATGTATCTAACTCAACTTATGCTAACTATTAATGAACTATAATGCTTGATGATTTGTGTAAAATACAAATTCATTTGGAAATAATGTCTCCATTTATTTCATGCTTGCACAATTGTATAGAACTCTTGATCACACACTAAATATTTATGCTTTGCATCATTCAAAATTTCACTAAAATATATAGTAGGTCTCCCTTCTTGACTCAATATTGCTCCTATTGTGGTGCCATTCATATCACAATATAACTGATATACTTTATTGAAATCTGGGAATGCCAACACTGGGTACTTATTTTTCTTTTTCTTCAACAACTAGAAAATATTTTCTACTATTGTTGTTCATACAAATTCTCTTTTATCTTTCAACATCAAATCAATGATTTTTTCACATATCCCCAAAAAATTATTGATGGATTTTTTTTTAAAATTGTTGATCCATAAAAAATACATACCTCAAATGTACTCTATGGTGATGACCAATCTAGTATAAATCACAACTTTTTTGGATCCATCTTCAAACATTCTTGAGTAATCACAAATCTCAAGTATACTAATTATTTCTACATAAAACTACATTTCTTCAAAATTACAAGTAAGTTTTCATTTCTCAGCCTCTTTAACACTGTGTGCATATGTTGTGAATATTCTTCCTCTATTTTATTGAAAATCAATATGTCATTAAGATACACAATGAAAAATTTACCAAAAAATGGTTTAAAAATTACATTCATCAATATCATGAATGTACTTGGTGTATTAGTTAACCCAAATGATATAACCAACCACTCATCTAATATTTCTTGTGTTTTGAACATTGTCTTCCATTCATCACCCTTTCTTATATGAATCTAGTGATATCCACTATTCAAATCAATCTCTATGAAGTATCTTGCTTCACTCAAGCAATTCATTAAATCATCCATGAGTGATAATGAAAATCTATGCTTGCAATTAATCTTATTAAAGGATCTAGAATCAATGCACATTATCCATTCTCGATTCTTATTAGGCATTGGTATTGTTGGTACTGCACATGGGTTCAAAATTTCTTTGACTATTCTCTTATCTAATAACTCTTGAACTTGTCTCTGCACCTTTACATTTTCTTTTGGAGTCAATCTATTTGTTGCTTTGTTTGATAAACTAGAACCAAGTATTAAATCCATGAGATGACTTATGCTTCTCATCAATGGTAATCTATGTGGAATATCAATAGATACAATATCCTCAATCTTACTTAGTATCTCCTTTAGTTCATGTGATAGTGTTTCTTCTTCCATGACTTCTTGTGCTAGTTTTGAAATTAACACATACCATTCACTTTGCTTTACTTCTTTTAAAAACTCTTTTTTTGAAATCAACAACACTTTTGGAATCTTTTCCACTTCTTCACACTTATCATTTAGAGGATTTAGTGTATGTGTTAGCATGACTATCATGTTTTTCCCTATGGTCAAACTGTTAAGGCCTTCCCAACAAAATATGGCAAACATCCAGAGGAATTATGTCACATAAAACCTTACTTTTATAGGTACCAATATGCAAACTCATCAAATATTGTTCATTCAACGTAACTTGATGTCCTTTCAACAACTAAGAAACCTTATATGGGTTTAGATGCACAATTATTTTCAACTTAAGTTTATCTACCATCTCTTGTAAAACAATATTATATGTACTTTCATTATCAACAATCAATTTTCAAAACTTAATTTTTGTAGATACTAAAATATGATTATATATAACATCTCAATCTTATACACTTGAAAAATACTAATCAAAGCTCTACCCTTCATTTTTAAACCTTACTATTGTCTAAATGTTCACATTCACCATGTCACTATGATTAATTACTTATCTTATGGTCTGACCCTATAATTCTAATGATCTAGATTACTTTTTCCCTACAAAAAACTTAAAACATGATTTATATCTTTCACTACCAATTAGAGAGCTTTAGCAAACTTCTACGATGCTAGACACTTACATTTTGTATAAGGACACTAGCATCGGTGTCCAATTTAATTATCTACTGTTCATACCTCAAAAGTCATCCAAAGTGCAAATATTTCAAAATAGACGGGTTGGCCTAGTTGTCTTATTTAACCCTTCCATGAGATATTTTCAAAATGTGTGGTATAAATACAAATAAAAACCTACTCATTATTATATCTATAAAATATCAAGTAAACACCTATTCAAGCTCATTAATTTAATTGTACAACTGAGTTCTATTATCTTATTCTTTTTTATTTCTATATCAGTCATAAGATCAGTTATAATATAGGTATAATGCATTAAAAGAACAATCCTTGAGTAATATTTGTCAAGTTACAAGCTAGATCATTGTATACCCTTGCATATAGCATATTACAACCTTTTGCATACACAATCCTAAACTTAGGGAAGAACTACACCTATTTGAGGAACTAATTGGAGTATTGGATATGTAGGGAGTGCTCATTGACAAAGGGGTCTTTGAGGTCAGCTCAAATTCATGAGTCCACTTATCTATTTTTACAATGTGACATAACCTAAGGTGAAGAACTAGGGTTTGAGATACACAAAGTCATATAGAGCCTATGCAAATGATTCAAATATATCAACATAAAGGCAACAAAAAATCCTAATAGTTCTAGGTAGTCATTTTTCAATACAATGAAAATTTCAAATATGACAGAAGCATCAAGCTAGAGATAAAAGTGTCAATGCAAGTATCCACAAGTCGATGGAAGTGTCCAAACTTCCAACAATAATATTTTTTGGAATCTGACAATGAGACTTTGAGCATCAGTCTACCTATTTCCATACATGCACATCTAAAAAATAACTAAGTATTATCTCTTATTTTTGTTGCAATTGTTAGCATATCAATTGGCATTGTACTTTCCATATTTGGTAATTTTTCATATTCAACATACTATGTTATTTGAATTAATTTAATTTCCCTGCTTTAGAAATAATTTTTATTCATCCATTTGGTTAGACTATTCTACCTGCTTAACCCTCATCAAAAAACCTAAAAAGATAAACATTTGGTGAATCTGACCTCTGAGTCTTATATGCAACCATTTCTTTCTCTAGGGTTCTTCAACTTCATAGGGTTTTATATATTATTGTGGATCTATTTCAATTTTTATTTTACCAAAGATAAAATGAAGGCTTCCCCTATGGAAAAATTTGTCAAATCAATCATAACATATGAGCAAGAAGAGGCATATATCTATAAAACAATAATTACTGAGTAGAAACAACTTTAAATGTTAACCAAGTGAATAAGAACACACATGTTTGACACATTTCATTAATACACCTACCATTTGAGGTTCTACTAATTATCATCTCACTCCCATTATTTATCGACATCCTAGGTTGGGATCCACGGTCTATGCTATTAGTAACCAAAAAGGTAGGTCATCACATCATGGTGATGGTCAACATGTTCCCCCACCCCCTAAAATAAAATTGGATACACATGGGCCAAATTTTCCATCATTTTATTGTGAAAATTTTGAAATATTCATAAATAAATCATGGCTTCCTTACAAACCTCAAATAATTTACTATTACCCCAAGTTCCAACATTTACAAATAATATACCATTACCAAAGTTTCTAAGGTTTTTAAATAAGGTACCATTACAAACGATTCCAAAACTTTGAAATAATATATCATTACCAAAGGTTCCAAAAATTTCAAAGGATATACCATTACCAAAAGTTCCAAAACCTTCAAGTGAATCTCAATTATTAGAGGTTCCAAACTTTCACATCATGTAAATCTCAAACAAATTGCTCATAATGATGAGACATCCATTATTCCTATGTTATAAATAGATGGTGAATTACAACCAATGATTACATCTTTGAAAACCTCAATAATTCCTACTACTTATCTTATGTCTATGATGAGTACTATAGGAGATACACAAAGGCAAGTTTCACTCATCAAAGTAAAAATATTATCTTATAATGCTACTACTAATGATAACATCATAAAAAACTAACCTCTTGAAAAAGGTGTCTTTTAACAACCTTATCCACAAGAGTTTTTCATGCCAACGTTACCTTTATTTTGTGGCCATGAAGATCCTTACAAACATATCATTCAATATGTACGTTCTTTTAATCATTGGGCTAAAGATGAAAGAATATTGTTAAAAGCATTTCATGAACCCTCACACAAGAAGCTTGGGATTAGTTATGTAGTTAAACAAATGGTTATTTAACTAAATTCAAGAAATTAGAATATGTTTTATTCTTGGCATTTAATACAAATAATGTACCTAAGTTTACATTGGAACATTTGCAAAACTTCAAACAACATGATGAGTCTATTCAAGATTATGTTATTCAATTCAAAAATACATCATGTTCCTTAGCATATCATCCTTCAAATTTGGAATTAAAATTAAAATTTAGCATAGATATTACTTCTTCAATCAAATCAAGGGCATTACATAAATGTTACACTTCATTTAACCACACATATATGGATGTGCATAGATATGGTTTTTTCCTTATCAAATATAACAAATAATTAAATACATCTTCTAAAAAATACAAAAACTTTGTCAAAGATACATATGATTATAACAAATACCAACTGAATATAATGAACAAATATGCGGCATTCCAAATCTTCATATGAAACCTTTGTAAAATTTATTAAATATGAGACCAATACCAAATGGACATACTCTGCAACCACTTCCAAGTACAAGTAAAAAACATCATTACCAAAAAGATTTAACAAATACATTATTCATGGGTGGAATTTAATTTCACCATAAGCATATTGATCATATGAAAAAAAACATATTGTAATTAATGACGTTTATCACAATTTGGCTATAATATCAAAGACTTAAATCATAAGAGAAATTGGAAAGACTCATTGGGCTATATAATATTACTAATTGCTTGTAGTCCATGAGTTAAACAATAAAATTTTGGGTCATGCCTCATACATCTAATCAAAATTTTACATTTGGTTTTTTTTTCTATACATATGGAGGCTAAAATAGATCCGGATCAACAAGGTGTTTTATTCTCCAACAAGGGAAGATTAATTCACATACCACATGATGGTGATGATAATTTTACTAAGGAGAGAAAAGGAGCATGCTATGAACATTTTTAACTCAAAACACTTTGATCATGACAAACATGATCCATTTGATGCACATTGACCAAATTAAATCAAATATTCTAAAAACATATATCCAAAAAATCAAATATTCTAATAAAATGCAAAAACTATCCAGCATACATATGTTTACTAGCCCCATGGCATCTATGATGTTTATGTTATGCTAATATATAACATATAATTTTTATTTCCATACAAACATATGTTTAATAGGTACTTGAGTTTGATATAAGCATACATTAGATCCATGATACATGTACATGTAGATGTTGGACCTTTTCTCTTCCTACATGACACACTACGTTGTGGGCATATTACTTCTATTTGATCATGATCGATACAAGTTATATTATTTTATGATCACTTTTAAATTATCATGTTGAGATTATATATTAACATTTATACATGCCTATACTCATGCTTACATTTCACACTGTGTATTTGATATACAATGTTACATAACATACAAATGCTGACACATATATGTAGGGACTAGTATGATATGCTTATTCTAGTTGTTATACTTCACTTATTTACATTTTCACTTCCTTGAGTGTAATTATTTGTTATTATCTTGATTGTGTAACATTTGAAAATGTTCCTTGCTTACGGGCCCTTTTACCATTGCATGTTATTTATTTATGGGTAAACATTTTAATATGTCATTCCTTTGAGTATGTGACATTTGAACATGCCCCTTATTTTTTATCTCCTTAGACCCCATTTTATGTGACAATGAGTGATATTATGTGTGTGTTTGATTGTTTACTAAGTTTGTACTATTATTTTTTAGATGTTTTCATAATCCATATCATGCATCTTAGGGGTTTTTGTGATCACATACTCAAAGCTTCATTGATATATCTACTTATACATGTTACTCCATGATTCATACACAGAATATAGTGATATTATCCTTTTAAGGTAAGGTGACTACCAAATTCCACTCCTCTCACCTTAAAGGGAGGGGGGAGGATATTATTAGGGGCATGTCATAGAGATATGAATCCACACATACACGGTATAATTTGAAATAACTTACATGATTTAAATATACACTTGAGTCATAATCCTATACATTTGACACTAATTTTTATAGAATTGGGATAAAGTTTCTCAGATTTATGGAATATAATGTACACAACTATAGAGCATAGGTTATATTTTAGACACTTCACCTTGAGACACATTAAAGGTGCGTATGCCATGCAAGTGCACCAAAAATTACAAATACACATTCAAAACATTTTATTAAGAAGCACAATACCAAGAAGCACTATTTTGAGTATTTCTTATCTATATATTTGGATCCTTTGAGTAGTGTGGTTGAGATTATACACCATCAACAACCTTAGGACTACTTTTTTTTAGGTTTAGTTGGTTAAACTACTTAGCTTGTATTTATTATACATTATTTTGTGTTGTGTGATTAATATTTAGTGATCTCAATGGTTATATCATAACTCATCCTTTCTACAATGGGGCATAACCACCCTTTAAATTTATTCTTCAAATTTATAAGGTTCATTTGTGAAATTCTTTCAGCTCCAATGCTTCATAAAAACACATATTTACTAAAGCAAAGTACTAAGGGGTAATGTAGTTGCATCGATACACACATGTACTCATTATTTGATCTCTTTAATTTTCAAGAATTTAAATTATTCAATTTTAGATTACATACACTAATCTATATTTTAACATGTTCTTGGTTATAGGTCATACACCAATACTAAATTCACTATGGCTCAAGTAAAGGAAAGGTGTGTTATACACACCCGTGCACATATTTACTTCCCTTAACCTAGTAATTTCATCATTATGCATTACTATATTAAAGTGGAAGAAATTGTAGATACTAAAATATGATTATAAATAACATCTTAGTATTGTACACCTAAAAAATATCAATCAGGGCTCTACACTTCAGTTCTATACCTTACTACTACTGAAAGACTCACACTCACCATCTCACCATACCTAACTAATTATCTTATGGGCCAACCATATCATTATGATGACTCAAATCATCTATACACTAAAAAAATCTTAAAACGTGATTTATATCATTCACTATTAGTTATAGATCTTAAACAATTTTCTACCCTAATGGACACTTGCATTTTGCAAGGGACATTAGTGTTAACATTAGTGTCTAGTTTCCTTATCTAGTGTTTTACCTAAAAATTCATCCAAATTGAAATTCTTTCAAAACATATGGGTCAAAATATTTGTCTTATCCACCCCTTCCATGAGATATTTTCAAAAGGAGCCTACTCATTCTTCTATCTAGCTCATTCAATAAGTTACACAACTAAGTTATACTAACCTATTCTTCCCTATTTCTATATTAGTCATAGGATTAGTCATATTATAGGTATGAAGCATTAAAATAATGACCTATGAATAATATTTGTCAAGTTACAGGCTAGATCATCATATGCCCTTACATATAGCATATTTTACCTTTATACACATAGAAACCCACACTTAAGGGAGAAATACATATGTATGAGGCCCTAATTGGAGTATTGGTTATGTAGGTATCACTCATTAATAAAAGGATCCTTGAGATAAGCTCAAATTTGTGAACCCACTAACCTATTTTTTGTAAGGTGACATCACCTAAGGTGAAGAACCAGGGTTTGAGATATACACAATCATATAGAGGCTATGCACATGATTCAAATATACCAATAAAAAGGTGAATAAAAAACCTAATAGGTATAGGTGATCACTTTTAAATACAACAAAAGTTACATATGATATATAAACATTGAGCAATAAATAGAAGAATCGATGCAATTGTCCACATGTCAACAAAATTTTCTAGGCCTCCAAAAATAATATTTATAGAATCTAACAATAGGACCCTGAGCTTTAGTCTACCTATTTCTATACCTACACATATCAGATCCATTTTCACATTTGAAAACCAAGTATTATCTCTTTGTGTTTTAATTATTAGAATATCAATTGACATTGTACTTTCCATATTTGGTAATTTTATAGATTCAACATACTATGTTATTTGAATTAATTTTAATTGGCCTGATTTAGAATATTTTAATTCATCATTTCATTAGGTTGTTTTACCCCCTTAAACCTCATTTAAAATACAAAAAAGGGTTAAACACCTTAAAATTTACAAACTATTCTAAACAAATTCTTTCTCCGTGACAAATTATTTTCCTATTTTATATGTTTCAACAATACCCTATTCACCATGAGAAATTCTCCAATATATGGTACATCTATGTCAATAATATATGCAACAAATTATTCATATAATTTTTTGATATGAGCCCTTACATCAGTTCTTTTATTTCAGTCAATATGCATATGAGGACACTCAAATGCTATGTGGCTAGTCTCACCACATTTGAAACATGTTCCATTGAATTCATGACCTCTAACTTGGACATAATATCTAATTCATATGAAATTACCTCTATATCTCTAGGTATTACTACTATTACAATGCTAAGTACTTGCCTCTCCATCTTATTATGTTTGTGTAAGATATACTTTACTAGTTCCACATCCACACGTGAATCTTCCTCTTCCTCTTGATGTTCCTCCTTTTTATTTGCATAAAAAAATTTCCTCCACCTTTAGTGCACACTAATAGGATCTTCCATAGATGAAAATATAATCATACCAAATTCATCTTGAATTTGCATATGCAATCCATTCAATATATTGATATATTCTCAATGTCATATTTCAAATGACCCACTCTAATAGTAAGTCTATAATACTCTGCATTGTATTATTTGACAATCATCTCCATTTGTCTCAATTTTTTTAGCTTCTTATAATCCATAATAATGAATTTAGCTTTCATCCTAGCAACAAATATATTTCATGTCTTAATATTTTATTTTGTGTACTCTCTCGGCTTGTATGTGTTCCCACCATAAACATGCATGACCTTCCAACCTTTCTCCAAAAAACTTAAACCACTTGGGATCTTCCATAATTTCATATTTAAAACATTTCTCCAACTTAATGATCCAATAAATGAGTTCTTTAGGACTCAAACTTGTGAAATAATTTATAGGATCCAACTTCAACATAATTGTGATTCTCACAACAAATCACAAGAATCTATCTTTAAGTTCATCAACCTCATGCATTTTGATCTTCAAGTGATTATTTTATGATCTTTGTATCAATTTTGTTGTCTAATACTTCAAATCCATGATGATGTGTAGTTTTCATAAATTCCATTCTAGCTTGCATTTCTCTTATTACTTCTACTATATCTACTAATCTAGGTGCTCCACTCGAGCTCTTCTACCACCTAATCCTCTCTATGTGCCATTTATTCAAAAATAAAAGATCTAAATACTAAATAATGATATGTGTAATCATCTAAAAATGACACTTGAGTGCTAAGAGTGTTACTTGAAACCACCCATCCATAATTTATCCCTAGACCTATCATAAAGCCTATTTAGACACTTATTCAACCTTAATGTAGGACACACACATCCATAAATGTCTCTAAAGTAGTCCCAAACCCTCACTTTAGTATCTTGGCCCTTAGTGCCTCAAGTTTTTCCACCTGGACATTAGCACCATAATTTGGTTAGTAGCGCTAATGGTGCTAGTGTCTTAGTTTGGGTGCTATTATCCCTTGTCCCACATTTTGTCACCAAAGGATATCTTTTCAAATTAAAAACAACCTAGGATCAACCTAGACCTATTTTAAGACCTGCATAATCACTAGAATAATATATATACATTAATTTTAGACCATTATTCACTAGATATAAATGAGATACAAATAACACAAATTGACTTAAAAAAATTTGTGCACAATCAAGGTTATTAATCCATATTCTGCCCTACTTCTACATATAACTACATAAAACATTGCTAAGCTCATATTACTCATATTTCTAGTCTCAAGCACACTCAAAGCACTCAAATTGGAATTCATACTAGCTTCACTTGCACTTGCACTAACACTTATGTGATGATAACTACATTGGGCTTGATCCCTCTTCAAAGTATTGGTATGTAGGCAAATCTCATCATAGTGGGGTGTTGAGTATGTCCAACCTACCCCACTATCATCACACTTTGCTACTTGTGCCAACAAAATGGCCTAAAAACATGGATATATAGGGTTTACATATGAAACCAGTCAAAATAAGTCACCAACAAAGAGCTAGAACTTATGCACATAGGAATAAGATTGGTAGACTTTGACATGGGTGCACCCAGAAGCTCAAAACAATTTTGCATACAAGACACTAGCATCAAAGGGAAGACACTGACAATATTGGTGCTACTTTTCAATTAGGGTGTTACTATCTAGGAAGGGTTTTGACACCTGGATCATATTTGTGACACTCAGATTAACTCTTTTCCTAGTTTGTAACCTCCAGATCTTATGTCTCATTTAGTTTTAGCTAGGTACTTGTTTACATCATTTATTACTATTTTTAGAAAGTTAAAATTAGGTCAATTCTATTACAAATTAGTGGATATATTTATTGTATATTTTACACCCTAATTTATTTTACTCAACCCCTTTAATAACCTAGGGCTTAAACTCCATAACCCTAAAAATTTTAATCATTTAGTGAACTTGACTTACTTAAAACACTACTTAAACCCTAGCCTTATATGCTCTTAGGGTTTGTATAATTTTAGTTTCTATGCTCATATATTAGTTCCAAAATATCAAATTTGTTTTAGTATTTAATTCTTACAATCTTTCATAGATTAAATTTCTATAAAGGTTCAAAATATACAACTATTTATTTTCCTACTTCCTGACCTACAATGGCAGAATTCAATAACCGATTCGATGAAATTGATAAGAGAAAATTACAAGATTTTGTTTCTAAAAATTTAGATTTTAAAGATGACCTTATCAAAATTTTACATGAATAACTTTAAAAATCCAATAATGGTCAATCTTCTACTCCCCTAGATGACAATATTGTTAAACCTACTTTGGGAAACTCAACTTGTATAACAACTTATTTTAACTCAAAAAAATTCAATAATGGGAACACCTCATATGGATAGTTCCTCCTTTCCATATGTATGATATATTATGCATGAGATTCACTCTCTTTAGGCTAAGGTGTTACATCTTGATCAGGGTGCTACTAGGCCATCGCATGCCTTGGATTCTCATGTTCTTTTATATACACCTTTGACACAACACATAACAACAAATCCTTTGCCATCCAAATTTGTGGCACCTAAAATTAATTTGTATGATGGTAAGGGTGATATATAACACCTTATATGATATTTCCATGTAGATGTTTGGATTACATGTATAATGATTATCTCCTTACTAAGTTATTCCTATGTAGTCTACAGGAATATGCTTGACAGTGGTTATATGATCTTCCAAATTAGTCCATCATCACATTAAATCTATTGAAAAATTAATTAAAATATTTTTGTCAAAATTTTTAATTAAAATTAGTCATAATATATCATATGCTCAAGTGGCATAACTTGAGAAAAAATCCAGTGAACCTATTACAAAATATGTCTTGCGATATAAAACTATATTCAAAAAGATGACTAGCCCCGTGGCAGATAGAGAGATCCAAGGCATATTCAAATAGAGTTTATTACCAACATTTCATGAAGATATCTTATTCAATAAGTTTCCAACATTCACAAATTTATGCCACATAGATAAATAAAGGGAAGTCAAGCTTCTCTATATGGGAAAATAAAAATACACAAGTGGATTAGATTCAAATACTAGAATTATCATAAGCCTCCATACAAAGTAAGGACCACTGACAACAAGAGTGGTCAAAAGGCCATAGTTAACACATATTCATAGCCACTTCCTCACTTGGTTTTATCATTTTCTCCACAGAGAGTTTTCAAAAATATTCTAGAATCAATAGCACGTGTTTTACAACAACTCTTGGAATGTAATGCCATATCTTTCCCTCCCATCAAAGAGGTTCATATGACAAGACCTCTTCCAAAAAACTTTGATTATAATGCATTTTATTACTATCACAAGGCACCAAGTCATATTACAAACTAATGCATTAGCTTGAAACATAAGATACAAGATTTGATAGAGGTCAACATCATTCATGTGGGCACACCCATAGAGGCACATAAAGTTTAACCAACAAAATCTAAGGCATTGAAAATATTTTTAGATATACTTCCAAAACATATAACTAATGAGGAAGGAGACACTTTAGGTGTTCATTATACATATTAGACACATCCACCACTAGCATCTTATCACACTACTACAGAGGATGCACCCCCCTACGTAATATCATTGGTGGGGTTTATACTACAATACCAACTAGATAATAGGAGATTGTTGATGAAATTTATATACACTCTTTATAGAGCCTAAATTTATCTTCATCTTATTCAAAGTGTTATAGTTGACAATGGGTCAAGTATTAACTTGTGTACTATCAAACTTATACAAAATTTGGGCTATTTAGAGTAGGGCATTTCTCTAATGGATACAATTATTCATGGTTTTAATGATCATGTTTAGAGATCCATTAAGGAGATTGTATTTCCACTACAGGTTAGACCAACACATGTGGAAACTAGATTCTTAGTAGTACCTAGTGTAGGCACATTTGACATGTTATTAGGTAGGCCATGGATACAACAACTTCAAGATATTCCATCCATCATGCATAGTGTAGGCACATTTGAAATGTTATTAGGTAGGCCATGGATACAAAAACTTCAAGATATTCCATCCATCATGCATAGATGCCTTAAGTATATACATGTTAATCAGGGGTTTATAGTTGAAGGTCTTCCATATGAGTATACTTTACCTATCTCACAGGTAGTTACACCATAGGTACTAGTTATAGTTTCAAGCACAATTTTCATTAGTACACCATAAATTTTAGTTGAGTTATCAATGCAGGTGAGGTATACTCCTATAGTGTTACCACATAATCATACTCTCCCATAGAGAACCTAATTAGAGAGATCCCTACATCAAAGAATGTTGTAGATTTTAGAGAGCTTCTCTCTACCCCTTTCATTATGAGATCAACATTATTGAGTTCCTAGGGTTCTCAACACCAGGCACCCATGCCAACTAAAACACCTACCATATGGGTCCCTAAGACCCATACAGTTCATAGGGCACCCCAATCAGCTTCATATATTCCTAACACCACTCCACAGGCATTGCCAACTATAGATCACTCAATATAGTAGGTTCTAGGACCTCAGTTACGTTTTTTCATAGCATGCACGATTATTGTTCATTTATTTGACATAAACCACCTTAATAGTGAGTCTCTTGAGAGACTCATCAATTAGTATGTTCCTCCCTACTTGTACATAATTGCATTCATTCTTAATCCTTGTATATAGTTTCATTTTCATGTTGATTATACATAGCTTATATCCAGAAAATGAAAAAACAATATAATATGTCAAAAACATAAAAACATTCTAATATTTACTCAGAAAATACAAATGATAGATTGTATGCATTTACATGATTACACTTCTTATACTTGCCAAGTACTGCATATGATAGCTATCTTAGTATAGTCAATTTTTATCATACATACATGCTTCACTTATTTTTATCAAGTGTTTGTAGATACTTACAGGGCCTAGATCCATGGTATAGGTCCAAATTTACTACTATCTACCCATTGGGGGGAAAACATGCATTTTTCATTTAACACATTTGCCCATTTATGGGAATCCTATACTAAATTATAATTGCTAGGTTACATATTTATATACTCTAAATCATAAATTTTGCATTGTTGTATCTTAATATTGATCATCCTACACTACTTAGATTCATTATCTACTACTACTACTACTACTCTAGACTCAACTTATTTACATCTTTGTTCTTATACAAATTTATACCACATGTTCATACCTACTTTAATTTCTAGATTTATTAGTTTATTCTTGATTTTATCTCTATGATTTTACATCTATTCAAGGGAATTTGAATATACCATTACTCTATGGCTCTATGCCACTTCCTTTCATTATATGTATGATTTAGATATGTTCCCATGTCCTTATGTGTGACTTTCTGATTGTGTTTTCAGACATTTGAGCATGTCCTTCCATGTGTCTCTATGTTAACCTACTTCATGTTTATGTATGTGGATATTTGAACATGTCTTTGTATGTCTTACTTTCTCATATTTAGTGACATGTGCCCATGTCCCTTGTATTATGGACCCTTGGCCTAATTTACATGCCTTGTGTGTTTTATATGCATGTTTTCATGTATGCATCATGGCCATGACACTTTTATCTTACTTGTTGCACATTATAGTTGTATATTCCATGAGGAACCTCATGCATCTCCCCTTCCTCATTGGGTTCCTTGATGGACATCATGCCCCATACCCTAGGTAGTTACTCAATTTATTACTCAGATTTATTATTCATATACATTTTTATATCTATCTTGATAGCCTTATGAATGTTAGATCTAATAAACACCATACATTACAAACTTATGCTCAGACTATATTACATTATGATGTTATGTATGCACAATATATTAGTTTATTATGCAGATATCATATATTATTTGGATAACACACATCTTGTAAATATTTTTATTTTGAAGATAGTTTTTACATAGGTTCAAAAACTCCCCTCAAAAGAGGGGGCATTCAAAAAGTTTTGTCACATAGATCAGGCTATTCTAATTCACTTAGAGTACACTTTTTAACACATAGGTACATAATACATTAATTAGTTTCAATAAAACACAATGGGAAATAATCACACAAAGACTAATTTTAGTTGTATAAAAATCAATACAATTGGACATTATCACATAAAGTGGGACACTAGTGCCACCAACGCTACTACATAAATATGGTGCTACTATCTAGTAGCCTCAACTTTAAAATTTTTTAGATTGGCTAGAAAATTATAGTAGGTACAGTCCATGTTGACATAGGTTTAGTTAAAGATTACCAAATTTTGTTCAATTTAACATAGATTCATACTAGTTTGTTCATATTAGGGGCATCATGCATATCATGATAATTCCCATTTTATTTTTAGATACTCAGATACATATTATTAAAACTCAATCCAAAATCCATATACTTAGATATCAGATTTGGGGGCATGTACAAGACATAATATTTATGTATGCTCACTTATGCCTTAGTTAATCATATGGAATTACAAACTCCATGTCATTTTATACATTATACACACCAAACACCATGTTCTAAGTTATATACTAGATTGATGCCTTACTCTATCTACAATAGTTGACATTCTTAAGTGGCCTAGAATTGTCTTACATTCCTAAGTGACCCATAGTCATCTTACATTCTTGAGTGTCCTAGAGCCATTTTACATCTCAAAGTTTTTGAGTAGTCCAAAATCACTTATACAATTTTAGTTACATCACATAATTTTAGTTTTAGATGCATCTACTACACATGGGTAGGAAATGATGGATTCATAGTCTACTTGAGTTATTGAGCCACCTACATGAGATGGTTGGACACATCATCAGTCAAATACAAGCTATTCATAGGTCTTGATCCACCAAGTAGGGGTGGGTAATGATGAATTCAAAATTGGATTGAGTTTTTGAGCTACCCACACATGGGGACTGCGCAATCCATCAACTCAGTCCAAGTTATTCACTAATTTGATCACTATCTACATGCATGCACATAAGATGTCACTAGGTTTATGCATTGGTTCACATACTCAGTGAAGTATACTCATTCCTTTCCTCTTTCTTATCTCTTTACTCAATTTTGTCTTTTTATTTTGATATATCTTAAGTACAGATTGATACATGCACATTTCATTTTCATGACATCCAATGAAGCATGCTTCACACACTCAAACCTAGTTTCATGGGCTTCACATCTTAAATAAGTCTAGGTGCACTTATTTTTCCTTTATCCTTGTTCTTTCTATTTGATAAATTTATATAATAAAGAGGGGGGGGGGTGGGAATGTAATCATATAAAAATGACACTTTAGTGCTAAGAGTGTTACTTGAGACCACCCATCCCTAGATTATCCCTAGACCTATCTTAGGGCCTATTTATACACTTATCTATCCTTTGTGTGGGTCACACATGTCCTTAAACATACCTAAATTCATCCCAAACCCTCACTTTATCATCTTATCCCCTAGTGCCTTAGGTTTTACCACCTAGACACTAGCATCATATGTTGGATAGTAGTGCCAATGGCACTAGCATCCTAGTTTGGGAGCTATTGTCCTTTTCCCATATTTTTTACCAATGGATACCTTTTCAAATCAAAAACCATCTAGGGTTGGCCTATACATATTTTAAGACCCACAAAATCACTATAACAATATATACATGAAGTTTAGCCCATTATTCACTAGATGCAAATGAGATGCAAATAACAAAAATTGACTTAGAATAAGTTGTGCAGAATCAAGGTTATTAATCCTTGTTCTGCCCTAATTCTACATATAGCCATCTACAACATTCCTAAGCTCAAATTACTCATATTTCTAATATTAATCACACTCAAATCACTCAAATTACCATTCATACTAGTTTCACTTGCACATTCATGACCACTTAGGTGGGGATAACTACATTGGGCTTGATCCCTCCTTAGAGTATTAGTATGTAGGAAAATATCATCACAATGGGGTGTTGAGGATGTACAACCTCCCCTACTAACATCATAATTTGCTACTTGTGCTAATAAAATTACCTAAAAAAATGGAAGTCTAAGGTTTACATACAAAATAGGTTACCAATAGGGAGCCAAAACTTGTGTGCACAAGAACAAGCTTGGTAGATTTAGACATAGGTGCACCCAAAATCTCAAAACAATTCTGCATAGAGGACACTAGTGCTAAAAGAAAGACACTAAATCCATTAGTGATACTATCTAGTTAGGTTACTACTATCTAGGAAGGGTTTTGACATCTGGATCATGTTTATGACACTCAAATAAGATCTTATCCTAGTTTGTAGCCTCCATATTTTCTGTCTCAATCATTTTTATCTAAGTACTTATTTACATATTTTTTTGCTATTTTTATAAATGTAAAATTAGGTCAATTTTTTTACAAATCAATGGCTATATTTATTTCATATTTTATACCTTGATTTATTATACTCAACCCCTTTAAAAACCTACGGCTTAAACTCCATAATGCTAAAAATTAAATCAATATGATACTAAATGATGATCTAAGATGATACGCTTACAAGTTTCACCTTCTCCCCAAAAATATCATTAGAATATGTCTACAAAAAATTTTCACCCACACTTTAAATGCATAAATAAATAATTAATAATAAGGAATACAACCTTTCTTTGATACCAATTGATGTAGTTGTGGTTAGGGATATCAATTTACAAATGCCTTAGACCACATGACCCTTAGAATATTCAGTGGAAAAACTGAAACAAAATGCAATAAAATAACTCAAACATTTATTTGATTTCAACCAAAGGCAATAAAACATGCACAATAACATGATTGCACCATGATCTCATAATGAGATTATTTACAATATCAAATTGTAGATATCATCTCTTCTAACTCACAATATTTGAAAGATAAAATATCACATCTAATCTTCACTATCCCAATTCTCCATTGGAAGAGTCCCTCAGAATAATCTTAGAAACATGATTTTATAGATGCAATACTCACCTACTTACATTAAGTTCTTTTACCCTACTAACAACATTAACACACCTTAGTGCGTTTCAATTATTAAATGTATTCATAATTGCAAGGAATAAGAACACATTATAAATCAATGCATCCAAAAAATAGGTCACATATATTATCAAACAAATCCTTATAATCTTACATGACATTCATAATTAAATTTCAATCACTCACCAACACACCCAAATAAATAATAAGTTGCACACCATCACAAGGCTTTAAAATCAGAAAACCTCTATACCATGACTCTTATGTCTACTTAAGGATGATAAAAAAACATCATTGATATTTTTTCAAATAATTAAAAACTTGATTCACAACTTGAAAAATGGATAAAAATAACCTTAATAAATCTCTCCTACTCCTTTGGCATTTTGTTTAAGAATCATCTCAAACAAATACCTAAGTGTCATAGACTACCAATAACATACATAACACCTCAACATAGTTACACATTAATCATAGATTATTACAAAGACTCATATTAGGATTCTTAGACTCAATTAAATAGTAATAAAATGTAATTATTAAACCATAGATACATGGATAATTACAAACATAAGCATGCTTATAGGCAACACATAACTACACTAAACAAGGTGCTTACAAAGGATAACACACACACAAAATAAATATGAGCAAATTAATAAATAAGACTTGAACAAACTCATAACAAAACATAAGTGTGGTAATAAACCTTATGTGACATAAAATTTCAATTAATTCATAAAATACCATTTTTTGGTTGATGCAAGATTGATCGTGAACCCGAATGCTCCTGTAACATAATTCCTAGTTCATATGATGAGGTCTTAAACTAGATGCATTACCTAATCTATCATTCCTTTTAAACTAAACAAAGCTCTTATTCATAACTTATAAAATTTTATTGGTAATCTACATGAACAATGATGAAAGTCCTTGGATTTGAGGTGCCTAGTTCCTTGATGATGAACATAGGATGGGAGCCGAACTCCTTCTTACATTGGTCTTAAAAATATATATTTGGAGCTAACCATTTATTTAGAACTTAAAAGAGTTTGAAATAAATTGTAACTTTTTTCATGCATTATTTGGAACACTTGTAATATTATTGGCAGTCTTATAATTATTATATGGTATGAAGAATTGAAGAAAATTTGTAATAAGTTTGTGGTTCAAGTGTGAAAATTTCTCTCTTTCAACCCTCTTGAAATCAAGTTGTAATGAGATATGAAATAAAAAGAAAGGTTTTATTTATGCAAATGAAAGGATAATTATGTTCTTAACATTTACAATCACATAATTTATCATGTACAATAAAATATGAGTTGGTGGTTTGCCTTGACAGTTAACAAAATCCATTGTAGAGCTTAAGGCCCCAAATAAGCTATTTGGATTTCATAATGTTTGTGCATGAAAAACACTACATAAATCCCCCTAATATAATTTATTCAAAATTTAGATTCTTTCAATAATCTACATAAATTCGTAGAATAATTTTAGAAGCTATGAAATAAAATATATGAAAATTTAATGTTAAACTTGTAATTTCACTTGAGATAATTCAGGAATTTAGCCTCTTTTCATGAAATTTATTGGCATGCTTATCGAGTTAGAATTAGGATTGAAATAATTTCAAAATAAATTTTATAAATTTTTAAGTATTTAAGATTTCATTTGAGATTTTTTTGAGGTACCTAGATGCTATAGCGATTTTTAGAGAAAAATAACTTTGTAGGGAAAAATACACATAACACCTTGGGTCATATGGTATTCACCCTTATTTTTAGGGTAGGTCCTAGCTTTAGGTAGTGGTTTCCCATATGACCATGTGTAGCATTGTTATAGGCCAAATAGGCCTATGATTGTGCTTTAGAAACATGTTGTCTTAGTTGATCGTGATAGTCCCATGTGACACATGGGGCTAACAATGGATTATGATTATTAATAAATGTGAGCTAGGTGTTCAATGAATTTTGGCTATAATTTAACCATGTAATCCACTATTATGACTAAATATAAAATGGTTAGTGGAATTTTTTATTCATATTTTTTAATAATTAAAATTAGTTAGCTATTTTATAAATGTTGGTTGTCAATTAATTTAATATATTAGGCACTTACCTGGTTGTGTAAGTTAGTTCTAGGTTTGTTAAAACTAGGTATAGAACATGGAATAATCCTATGACACTCAACATTTATCACTTGACTATGCCAACATCAATTCACATAAGGTACAATCCTTATGTACTCACCCAAGTGTAACAAAGAAATAACCAGGGCCAACATTGGGATAGTTATGCCATGGCACAACTCATTCTTCATAGGACTTTGTCATTTACAACAATGATGTTGGAAAGTTCATTGGCACAAGCCATTCTAGGTGGAGTCTGATGGTGTGTAGGTGTAAATTCTATATGGGGTTGGTTCTATAAATTCATGGGTGTAAGCCTATAGTTCCCTTAACTTAGCGACATTCAGGTACTTGGAGGGTTCAATGGAATACTTTAGATTTAAAGGTCATGCTTAGGCTTGCACTTTAGGCATAGGTATCATTGCTTGGCATGGGGTATTTATTTTACTTAGAGTATTTATATATAGTGTGAAGATGTCATCATAAATTATAGAGACACTATGAATGCCCTAAATCAAATCTTACAACCAACATTCTTGACATTCAGATTGAATTCATAACACTAAAATCATAACATTCATTATGAATTTAAATAATCAAAGCTAAGGTATTAAACCCAAGAACACAATGTATTACTTCAACCAATCCTCATATAGTTAATGATCCAAATATAGAGTATAGTTTATATTGTAAAAATAGAGTAAAATCTTATCTAACCTACTAATGGCCTAGAGGCTCACAGGTGAGCTTGGAAGATACAATGGTATCCTCAAAGGTGTCTAGGATAAATCTTATTCTAATGGAATTCTTAACATGTTATCCAGATCCAATTCTATAAAGCTTCACTATTTTTATTCACATACCCTGCATCCTACTTTGAGCTTGGATTTATATAACCTAGAAGCATCTTTGTCCTAGGGTGGAGGGTGCACATCAGGTGCTTATCTAGAGCCTTAGTTGATCATTCCACTGGCTCCAACACCTTACACCCTTTACACTGTAGATGCCATGTACTACTTTCATAAGAATATGCCCTTAAAAACCTAGGTACCAAATAATAGCCTACTAACTGGTGCTAAATTGGTGATGATTCCTCCATCTAACATAAAGGATGCCAAAATAAAAATCATGACAAGTGATTGCCTCACACTGAGGTATCTACTCAGTTGGAATGGATTTCAACTTAGTAAAAAAGAGGCACAACATTACCCCATACAAAATTTATAGTCCACCCTTAGACTAGTCTTTCAATGCTCTTGGCATGTAGAACTCTAACATACTCTACTTTAGTTTAATTTTGAAGTCCTCAAAGCCCTTAATGGCAATATTGAGTTCTTCAATGGTGATATCTATCTCTATTGAGGTGGTGCTGAGCACAAGCACATCTATCTTTTCCAATTCCTTATGTAAGGCCTCAAGGTTTGCATTAGCTTTTACAACTCCTCCATCTAGGATTTCTCCTTATTCGTAGGCCTCGGTTTATAAGGCATGAAAGAGTGATTCTAGGATTTATTCCTAGTCTTTTGTTTGAGTGCTCAAGGCATTGATCTTTCCCATTATTTGGCTATGCTTTGATCTACTTGTAGTGTATACCTACTCCATCAACTCCTCCTTCTCCCCCTTTGTATTTTTGAGGCATGCATCTATGACTGACACCTAGTTGGAGAAGTTATAGAAGATGGAATCAATATCATCTATACCCTATTGAAGTTATGCAAAGAGGTCTTTCACCTCTTTGATCTTTCATTCAGCTCCTATTTTATTGTGGTGCATGGGTCCTCCTCTTCTTTGGGTACCAGCTTTGCCCTCAACCTTTGGAGCATCTACTCCACTAACATGCAAACCTTTTCAACCTTAGATAATTTTGAAGTGTCAACACCATCCAAAAGGGATGGCCCGGCTTCCTCTATGCACTCAACTAGTTGTTGAAATTTTAAATTCATGACATTTATTTCCTCTTTTATTTCTAGCATGATATTCTTACACTTTGAATCCCTAACATCATTTATGATGTTCTTACACGCTACTTTGGAGGCCATAAAGATGAGTGCATTGGCTAAACTAATTGGGTTCATTACATATGGGTTTGTGAGAAGGGAATCATGCCCTTCTTCTGGTTCCTCTATGCCTAGTGTAGCCTTCTGTGGTACCTCAAAATGAGGCTCATCCATACAACTATCAAAATCAAATGATAGCTATTGGCATATCTTTATTGTGGAAGTTCTGGGGGGGCATGTACTAAAATATATAGTAATCTTCATCAGTCTACCCTTTCTGCACCCTTTCTCTTAGGCTTGGCTTGACACCCTCTTCCTCAATGATGGAAAACTCTATCTTTTCTCAATGATGGAAAACTCTATCTTTTCTCCATCTTCTTCATCGGTGCTAGTGCTCTCTTTAGTGCTTCCCTCTGAGGTTCCTTCCTCTTATTCTAGTAGGGCTTCTTCCTCAGACTTGTCCCCTTGGTCTGTTTCTTCTTCTACGTCAATGCTAGCTTTTCCCTCCTATTTTTGCCAAGTTTCTTCAATGCTCTCTATATACTCTTTCAAGGTGCTTGTATCACCTTCCTTATCTCTAGGCACACCTTCACTACTTAGTCATGCCTATGGTGCAACTTCTTATACTATGATGGTGGGGGGGGGTTAGGTGCCTTTACTACTCTTTCTTCCATTAGTTCCATGCTTACAAAAACCTTCTTATCTTCCTTTTCATTCTTGGCCCTTTATTCTTAGGCCTTCTTTTTCTCTACTTTCCTCTTATTTATTAGTGCTAAGGTATTTTCTTCCTTGGCCTTTATTTCCTAAACCTCAATCTTCTCAATCTCTTCTTGGGTCATGTTTACTACCTTCATAGCCTCTTTGTTTTTCTAGCACCAATGCCATCTCTATTTCTTCCTTGTTAAGGCCCATTTTCTTCCACAAGCTTCTCTTTTCCTCCTTAGTTCATGAAGGCTATGTGGAAGGATCTTTTGATGAGGTATTTGGAGGATTTATTACCTTTCTAAGCATGGTGGTAGTTATACTTTGGAGGGCCTCCTAAAATTCTTTGGCACTGGGCTCTTCTTCTGCTTCTTCTTCTTGGATGATGTAATCTTTTATCCCTACTTCCTCCTCCATCTCTTCACATGCCTCTTGTGTTTCCAATTGCTCATGTGCCTATTGCACCTCCATCTATACCAAGTTTATTATGGGCATTGCAACTATCCCCTTAGACTTTTTCTTCTCCCTTTTCTTGGGCAAAGCAATCCCTAGCATGAAGGTCACACACTTCTTCTTTAGTGCAGAGGGAATGATTTCATCACTATAGGCAATCTTCAATTTAATGCACTCCTAAATCTCCTCAAATGTCTCCCCATTTTTATTTTAGGGAGACTTATTTTGTGATACTAGTGCCAACTTCCCTTCATCATTGATCTAGAGGGGAAGGTCATCATCCTTCTCGATGCTCATGCTCTTCTTTCTCAGCTTCATCTCATAATATAACATGTGGATGTGCTTGAAGATGAATTCCTTTTGGAGGAGATGGATGTTAGTATGATATAAGTCATATTAGTGCCACAAACTACTTCTTTTTGAATCCATGACTTTCACCAAGATGTCTAGCTATTGCACATTAGGGATTCTCCTTAGTGCATCCTTAAAGTACTTGGTAGAAAATACATAGGGGAGCTCAACCAGTCAGGTCAGTTTCTATTTGTGAGCATGAGGCACACTCATAGAAGTGTTTCTAATGGCAATGTTTTCCATTCTAAACATGTTTTGAGGGAGCTCCTTGGGGATGCACCATTCCTCCTCAAATGATTTGATATATTGGGCATAATACCCCATTACTTGGGTCTTATACTTTTGGGAGAAGGTAGGGAGTTCAGTGAAGTTTTGGTACTTTAGTGTCAAGGAGTCCTTGTACATTGGGATGACCCAAAGGATGTCCTCATCACCATCAGGCATTCCAATCTCTTCTATCATAATTAAAATTAAACATCAACCACCACCAAAAGGTATCTCAGACTATATGACACTCAAGCACATTCTTCACCATTTATTCTATAATGAATTTTTATATATTAAATTTTACCCCCTATGCCATGTGGTAGGAAATGTACAAGTAGGTCTTAGTGATGTCTATCCACCAACCACTGGGGAAATGTTTTAAACTCACAAGGTATGAGGCTACACTTTTTTAGGGTCCTTGATGTCTTTTATTGGGAATGAAAACCCTCCCTTATAGTACCTAAGGAGTTTCACAATGCTTTCAACTTTAACATCATCTACCATCATCTAGTGGATGTCTGCACTAGAGTCTAGAAGCATGGTGATTTAGCCAATAAGGCTTGATGATAACTGCATGTGCCTCCCTGTAAAGTAGAAATGGTCCCTATGGACATGTGAGAGGAGGAACTATACTAGTTCCTCTAGATTTTGAAAACATGAAAACTTATAGAGTTGAGTTATGTTGGTGTTAACTTACAAGTTTTTCTCAAATAGAGACATCAAATAATGCCACACCTATTTTAGTCTTGGCCCTCGTATCAACCATTGAGTCTTATGATAGATATTGTGCATTAATTGTGGTGTAGTGGTTATACTCCTTTAGTTAGTAGGTGTGCATAAAAGATGCCTAGCTCTCTCCTACCAAGACCTCCATGGTAAACTACATTTCTTGATAGGACATATTTTCAAGCACCTTTAGATCAACCTTAGCAATGCTAACACCTATTGGCTATACTTTCTTCTTTTCCATAGCCACTTCTTCTATCATCCATACTCAGTTGGCATCCTTATATACCTTGCGTGGGTTAGAACTCATGTGTTTTTTTCCCATCCTAAATTAGATGGTGTTGAAGCATGGTCTATTTACTTTGTTGAATCTTATAATTTTTGTTGACACTCCTCATAGTCATGACATCTATGACTATGACTTCAGCTCTTGAGCTTCACTTACCATTAATGGCATCCTTAGAATCACTCTAATTTCATATTGCCTAGTTCTTACAAAATTCATGTCCCACACTTCTATACAACAATCTCAAAGGGAATGTAATTCCTCTCTCTATTCAATCATTCACTTTTAGCATCTATGGGTACTTAAGGTCTCAATATAGTAGTGTTTTCTTGATTTAGATTTGGTTTATTGGTTCGAATTTGGTTTGTTTATTTGCATATTAATTAAAATTAACTCAAGGTTTATAACCTAAAATAACTAGCCTTTCACTACTTTATACCCCTAATTCAACTACCTTATTAATTTTAGGTGAGTAATGACATGGCAGTGCCTAGATGTTTTGGAATTTGATAAAACCCATGAAATCCGTGAAAATCATCTACCACAAATGCATTAAATACAAATATTTGTGCCTTTATCATCACATGAATAAATTATGCTAATGGTATTTTTGGTGAATTGATGTGTAGTTCAAATGGCCACTTCCTGCCTTACTTTGGGTGGATGACAACTTGTCCTGATGATATTTCTCCTAAACTTTATTCACTTGGTATGACATTTCACTTTCCTTATGGAAACTTTTGAATATTTCCTCACATGCACATGATTCAACTTCCATGGTTATATCTTCTTTTCCTAATGCACTTTAATTTCAAGTGCGCTTTCTTGTCTTGGTCAATTTCTATGCACTTTCATCTCTTTGCCTTAGCCATTCTTACCCCATACAAATCCCTTGTGCTAGTCCTCCAAAACTTCAATCCTACTTTAGATATATTACACATAATCATAGTGTGCATCTTCTTTTTACCTCTTGTGCATCTACATCTTATGTGCCTCTCTTTATTAATTGGTACTCATATTCTCAAAGTCTAGCAAGTTTCATATACCCACAAAATTAGGTGTCTAGCTTCAGGGACTTTAGAAAGCATCCATGATCAACTCACCTGACTGTAGTTATTTGTAGAAGCACTATAATAGTTATTTTTTGGGCCTAAAAGCACCTATTATTCAATCTAAATGAAAAATAACCATAAAAATACAAGGAAATGTTTGTCTTACACCAAACATCATTCAAGTCAGCATAACACAACTAAATTGTGACTAATAATTTGATGTCTGATGGCACAAGTGCCATCTTATTGCCTATACAACTTCAATCTATTGCCATTAAAATGCCTAGGTAGCATTTCACTTGACAATATGCACAACTTGCATGCGCTATTTTCCAACATGCTATGGATAACATATGGACCCATCCACCTAATTTTTAGCCTTCTTAGGTGCTTGAGGTACTTGGAATCATAGAATAAGATCAATGCTCCTTTAATTAGTATCTTGTGCTTAATATTATTTTCATGCCATAAATTTTGGCATGCCTTCTCTATTTGTTGGCTCTACCTTAATTAGGTGCACACTTCATGTAAGTGATTCAAGTCCTACAGAGTCATAGTCAATGATCTTTGGTCATCCAAATGACCAATACGTGCAATGCATAATGATGGAACCATGAATTATATTGGTAGAATCTCCTCTACACTAAGCACTAGTTGAAATGGTATATCCTTGATTAGGAACTTGTAAGTTTATGATATGCCCATAATACTAATGATAATTGATCATATTAGTCTTTGTGACCAACATTGCAAAGCTTCATGAGGCACATTCCTAGTATATTTTTGAATGCCTCAACAATGCCATTCACTTGTGGATGATAAGGGGTGGTCTTATGGTGCACCACCATGTATTCTATCAGTAATATCTACACAATTTCATTAATAAAGTGTGTGCCTCTATTACTATTAAAACTAAGTGGGTACCCATAGCAACTTATAATGTTCTCCCATAAGAACCTTGTGGCTATGGTGACTATGTAGTTTATGATTGGCAATACCTCAATCCACTTGGTGAAATAGTTGGTGGCTGCCATAATATATCTTGCACTTGTGTGCCTTACTGTAGGAGTAATTGGCCTAATGAAATAAATGGCCCATTTTTATAATGGTACTTAGGAAAGAATGGGGATGAGGGGCACCTCATCTTGGTGGTTAGGTTTCTCTATGCACTGGCATATGTCACATGCCTTGGAATAATATTTTACATCCTAAAATAGACTTGGCCACCATAATCCTGATTGCAATACTTTACATGACATTTCATTTCTAGTGTAATGGACTCCTGCTATTCCCTTGTGCACCTCATGTAAAATAGAGTCCATTTTGTGTTTTAAGACACATCGATGTAAGACTTCATCTCAGACTAGTTTGTATAATTCCCTACTAATAAGATGAAAAGAGGTGGCATAAATTGTGAGTTATTTCTTCTTTTTAGTTTCCATTATCTAGAGTACAAATCTAGATGTTAGAAAAGTGGTTATCTCTACCAAGTCCTCAGGGGTGCACTAGACTCTATAGATTTGTGCATCTAGCATGTCATCCTCAATAAACACTACTACATCATTGGAGTTGATACAAGACAAATGGTTTTGGCCTAACTTTTGTTTTCTTGGTTTATCAACAATTGAGAACTGGAATTCATGAAACATAACTATCCATACACAAATACACCCATTGAGAAAAAGCTTATTCATGAGATACTTAATCACTTCATGGTTCATGAAGAAGATGAATGGTGACACTAGCAAGTATTTACTAAATTTTTGTAGGGTTTAAGCCATGGCTAGTGCTTCACACTTAGTTTTTGTATAGTTCTACTCTACTTGGGTTAACTTTATACTTGTGAAGGAGATGGGGTGGTCCATTTTGACTTCACAAAGTTATGATAGAATAACACTAATTATAGAGCTAGATGTGTCAACATAGAGATGGAATGGGGTCATCTAATCATGAAATTTTAGAATAGGCACACTAGCAAACTTGAGTTTTAGAGTTTCAAAGGCATCCTCTTGTGCTATACCCTAATAAAATTAGACATTTTTGCACAAGAGGTCCTCTAGCAGTGTTTAAATATTTGTATATATCATTATAATTTTTTTATAATATCCATAATGGCCAAAATAGGCATGAACATCTCTCTATATGGAAAGAGTATGGATTTGAATGATTATTGTAATATTCATTAGATCAATGAGCAGACCATCTTTACAGATGATGTGCCTGAACAAGGTACCAAAAGGTGTTGTGAAGATGCACTTATTGAGGTTAAAGGATATTTATAACTATTGACACATTTAAAAAATGAAGCACAAGTTGTCATAATGGTCTTTCACAAGCCCATACATAGTCCAATCATCAAGATACAACTTGAGGAACTTATGAATAAAAATCCTTAAATGCGGTGATGACCACTCTAGATAATATGGCTGGTGCATTCTTGAGCCCAAAGAGCATCAAGTTATAGGAAAAATAACCCCATTATACTACAAAGGTTATTTTATTCCTATCATCCTCTTCAATTTGGACTTGATCTTATCCTGAAAAACCATCAATGAAAGTATAGATTTCATAGCCTATGATACCATCCAAGACTTCATCAATGAATAGAATTGGGAAGGGGTTAGTGATGCAGGAAATGTTTAACAATCAACAATCAACAATCAACAATCAACATAAATGTGGATTAAACTATCCTTATTAATGATGATAATTAGGGGGCTCACCCATTCTAACTCTTGCATTAGGTAGATCACTCCTACGGCTAACATACCATCAATCTCCATTTTGACCTTGGCATGGAGATTGGGGTAAGTTTTTAGGGGTGATTTTTGATAGGTAATTTACCATCCACTAGTTTTATGCTCATCCTTCTAAAGGATTTGTGGGTTACCTTCATGTCTTGATAATTTCATAGGAACAAATCTTGAAACTCTTTTATGAGGTCCATAATTTGCACCATCTCCACGTCAAACCAATATGCACCCAAAGCAGCCACCTTTGGTTCTCCCTCTAAGCTGATGTCTACTTGGGTGGTTTTTAATGATAGGCATTAAGGCTCATTTATCTCTTGATGTGTGTCCTTAACCCACCTAATCCATTTAATTGTTTTGATGTGGAGATGAGTAGGTCCTTCCTCATTAAGGGCATTATCATCCACTTGGTGCACAAGCTTCCTCTTTCCTATTAAGAACATCTAATTATGTGCTTTTTAGATATCCATATCTTCATCACTCAATTCAATATTAAGTGCCCATTCCTTAAAGAAATTTAGGAGTTCTAATCCTTTATCCCTAAACATATATTTTAGGCATTCCTCTAAGATCATAGTGTCCTCAAACATTGCCCTTCGAATAACTCGTAGTGGATTGATCAATTATAGGTTATGTGAGGACAAAGAGAAGGTGTACATAAACTTCTCCTTTAAGATATCCCAACTGGATATCTCATGGCATATTTCATTGACCACATACTAAGCTCATGCCCATGTCTTCAAGGTTCTATAGAAGGCATGCACCCATAGGTTTCTTAGGGTAGTTGTGCCACAGTCAATCCATGTTTCTTTACACAAATGTATGTGTATTATTGGGTTTGAATCATCAGAGTATGGAGAAATGTCCAAGTCCTCATTGAGTTTTACAAATCTAGTGTAGATGGCTGATTTTACATCTTGCCAAGTTAGCAAGCTAGGTCTCTACACTACCCACCAATGATCAACAATTCGTCTCAAGGTATACACCAATGTGCCCATCTTATCTACCTCATTGGGGATGCATGCCTCAAGGTCACAAACATATTCTTCCATAGGATTTCTCCCCTCATTTATTATAAATGTGGTAAGTTTACCTTTATTAAACTAAAATGCTCTCTTCCCCTTATTTATATTACAAGATACCAATCTCTTTGAAGTGTGATCAATATGGACCCATCTAGTCCTTATAGGTTTTGGCACCTTTGCACTCACTAAGAGGAATCTCTGACTAGTCATCTCATAATATTATTTGACCCATCAATCATAAGAAACATCAATGGTGTATAAGGCTGATTGTCCATCCTCACAAGAAAACACTCCTTGGTCATTGAGGTTGAGAGTCTTGGCTCCTTGCACTATGATGTTATAGATATGGTTGATCTCATCCTCTAGATCAACACTTTATACATAGGGGGTCCTTGGTCACTTGAGAGGGGGATCAATACCTTTCCTTTCCATTTTCAAAGGTCATATAACACTTCTTGAAGCACATATTGACATTATTTGTGTAACACCATGGCCTTCCCAGGAGTGCTAGATAATTATCTTATTCAACCAAATTAATTACCTTGAAGTTAGAATGGAACTCAATGCCCATGATATATATAATGGAGTTTTTTATAATCTTAATTGGTTGTGTCCTAGATTTGTTAGCCATGAAAATTACATGAGGGGAAGGTGTCAAGGCTAGCATACCTATCTCTTCTCATCCATTCTTTTTCAAGATATTGACCTTAGCACTTGTGTTAACAAGGACCTCAAACACAAACCATACATCAATAGTGGAATTCACTAGGATTTATTGATCATACTCTACATTCTAGATATGATTTAGTTCTTATGCCCTTTCCATGCTTGGAATAACAACTTCAACTAGATTTTTCCCTGTGTGCTCTAAAATAAAGTTATTCAATAGGGGAAACATACCTTCTATTTGTAGGAGGTGTAAGATCTCCCTTAACTCATGTACCTCAGCCTCTTGACCATATTGCTTCTTGAGAGAGGTGATAGCTTGTGCCTTTAAGTTTCACACTAGTTGAAGCTCTCCTTATAGGTTCTGAATCACACTCATAACTTATTGTAATACATCTTTATAGTGTACAGGGTTTGGGTAAGGCATAACTTTGGGTTTAGGCCATATTATGCACTCAGTGCAGCTTAGTTCCCCATATTCTAGGCATAACTATAGTACTGGAATAACTGGCAATTGAGTGGTGCATCCACTATGAGTAGTTTCCTATACTCTAATTATCTTTATGTGGGTTGGTTGTGCCTTTGGAGTCCATTTATCCACTTTAGGCTCACACCTCATCATTCCTATGCCATTGTCTACACCAGGCCTACCTTGGGTCAGTTTATTGTACAAGTTGGGACATTTTTTAACCTTATGTATTCCTCAATAATACCCACACATTGGATGTGTAGGGAAATCATACTGATAGTGATCAGTCAAACCACTCTTGTAACATGATCATGGTGGAAATATTCATTCACCACATCCTCTTCCTCATCCTCTAGTGCCTCTTTGCATTCTATAAGCTACATTCTATTATCCATAGCCTTCATTGCCTTGATTAGCTTACCCTCTGATTGTTATAGTGGCCTACCATGCACCTCTTTCCATGTTCTTGCACATCTCATCAATCACTTGACAATCAACTATGATATAAGTGTAAGCATCACACAACTAAAAATAAATGGTTATGTTAACTTAACTATCACATTGAAAAAAAGGGTAGTTTCTAACATCATTCACCTTATGAAAATCCTCATAGCTTTGAAGTAATGTGTGCACATTCCTTTGAGGGTAGATGTTCCTATTATGGCCTTCCATTTCATAATCGGTGCACCATAACCTACTTTAAGCATCTTATGATAAACTAGCAATAAGTTTCTAGAGTTGGTTAGCCATGGATGAAATCTGCACCTCCATGAATGGGATAATTCTAGTGTGAATACTTACAACTACCTTAGATCTAAGCATGGATTCCAATGCTTTGTGAGGGTCTATGAATTTATTCATGGTCAGTTCTCTTCTAAATTTTACTAGCAATCCCCCAATGAACCATTGTGCATTCTGAAAGGGGTGAATATCATATGAAAGCTCAGAAAGAAGAGTTTAAAATCTAGCATCATACAAGTGCATGCTATTTGATAGTCTTTGGTTAATTTCTTTGAGTGAGGTGATGCTCTTTTATTTAAACTTAGGTATATCAAATTCTTTCAAAAATGCCTCCTTCAAAGTGTCATAATCAACTATAGCCTAGTTAGGATCAAAATTCCTATACCAAGTATGGGCATGATAAAGTAGAGTTGTCATGAATTAGGCTACCTTGCATTGATATTGGGTTATACCTAAGCACACCATTGTAGTTCACATTTTACATAATGCTCTATGGCATTATCTACACCACAATACTATGGAAAGTGCATGACCATCTCATAGTACATTTGATGTGGGGGGGGGGGTGATGGCATCTGAGGTGGTTTCCCCCATGGTACTTGTCTTGGTGGTGGTCTTCTAATGCCTATAGCCACTAGGTTAGGCATTGGTACTATTGTTATTGATAGCACTGATGATGATCAAGGCACTGTACTATTGAATTGTGGCATCAGACCACTTTTTGTGGGCTATTGACCAATCTTCATAGATAACATTGGTTGAACTAGAATGCTTTCACTTATGTTCTATGTTGTTGAGCTAGTGCCCAAATGTATAGAGATATCCTCACTCAATTATTAGTAAGGAACAACTTGTTTAATCACAAAATTATAGACCAAGTATACAAAATGGTCAAAGTTAACGTGGACAATAGGGTCAATTATCAATCTTCTTTCTTCTCATGGGAGATCTAGTGCATAAGCTTACACTATATGTTCAAAGGGGTAAGTACTTATAGTGAATCTTCAATGGTCAAATTATATAGGGACCCAGTGAATTATTCACTCATCAATAATTTGGCTTGATTTATGGCTTCATTTTTCCTATCCTTAGGCTACTAAAAATCAAGAGATCCTTCCCCATGCCCTTCCCACTCATTATATGTTCTCTCATCACTTCTAGGTTCCAAATCTTCCATAAGATTGCACTTTATATTATTATATGTCTATTAATTGAGCTCTCATGTGTCAATATACTCATCCCCTTCCATTGCACTTCACCTAAACATCCCCTTATTCCCTATTGAAATACTCATATGCAAAAGGAATTTAGCCTTCCATTCTTATGGTTTAAAAGTTGTAATCTACCATCAGTTTCTTAAGCTTGGTGCCAAAATCTTTCACAAATATGCCTCTGGGCTTGTACAAGAATTTATATTCTCCTTCTTTAGGGTAAGAGTAATTTGATACTAAAAACTCAAGCACATAACTATTTAATACTCCTTGCCACCATTTATCTACAACTTTGGTCTAAGTGGAATCAAGGTTCTTAATCTTTTATAACCGCTCCTTCATCTACTGAAGGTGTTATCCATAAATTCATCTTCTATGGGTTGCATAAGCAACCAACCATCAATACAAATGCCTAGGTAGTTCACAAAAGAAGACCTCATATAGAGCATCATACATGTTATTATAGACCCACTTCCTTGGATTCTATTCTTTATAAGATGGATGATTTAGTAAAAAGTTATCTTCCACCTATTATATCCATCACTCAAACTTCTTGAGGGATAGTGTAAGAATTGTTTTATTTCACCATTAAAATAATAAAATTCAACATCAGTCCCAATAATGGAACCAAAATGTTGTATAAAAATCAATTGTCAATTCATTTAATCTATCAGCTACTTACCTAGTTATCCAAGTTAGTTCTAGGCTTGTTACAACTAGGCACATACATATACTAATCCTATGGCACTAAAAATTTATCACTCAACTGCTCCAACATAAATTCACATAAGGTGCAATCCTTATGTACTCACCTAAAGCACAACAAAGAAAGAAGTTGTGATATGGTGTAACAAAATATTCATAGGACTTTGTAATTTATAACAATGACATTGGCAAGTTCATTGGTGCATGCCATTCTAGGTGGAGTCTGATGGTGTGTAGGCACAAAGCCTATATGGGGTTGGTTCTATAGTTTCATGGGTGTAATCCTCTAGTTCCCTTAGCTTAGCATCATTAAGGTTCTTGGAGAGTTTAATGGAATACTTTAGATTTAAGGGTCAAGCTTAGGATTGCACTTTAGGCATAAGTATCATCACTTGGCATGAGGTCTTTCCTACACTTAGAGTATTTATATATAATGTGAAGATGTCATCATAAATTATAGAGATGCCATGAATGCCCTAAATAAAATATTGTAATGAACATTCTTAAAATTTATATTAAATTTATAACACTAAAATCATAACATTCATTACACATTTCAATAATTAAAGCTAAGGTACTAAACCTAGGAACATAATGTATTACTTCAACCAATCCTCATATAGTAAATTCTCCAAATACTAAGTATAGTTCATATTGAAAAAATAAAGTAAAAGCTTATCTAAACTACCAAAAACCCAACGGCTCATAGGAGAGTTTGGGTGATACAATTTTATCCTCAAAGGTATCTAGGCTAAATATTATTCTAATGACAAACTTGACATGTTATCTAGAGATAATTCTATAGAGCTTTGTTACTTTTATTCATGTCCCTTGCATACTAGTTTGACCTTTGCATTATAGAAATTAGAAGCATCTTCATGCCAGGGAGGAGGACACACACTGGGTGCTGAGATGGAGCCTTGGTTGATCATTCCAATAGCTCCATCACCTTATGCCCTTTATGATATAGACACCATGCGCTACTTCCACAAGAAGATGCCCTTAAAAACCTAGGCACTAGATATCTGCCTACCAATTGGTGGTAAGTCAGTGATGATTCCTCTAGCTGGTGTAAAAGATGCCAACATAAAAATCATGACAAGTGATTGCATCATGATGAGTGTATTCTAAGTTAGATTGGATTCAAAATTAGTCAAAAATAAGCCCAACATTAACTATTTAAATTACACAATATGTATTTTATATAGTTTGTCTCTAATTTTTTTTTCAAAACCAAAACCTTTACTAATAACTTACACTATTTTGTATGGTATTTTGAGTCAAATAAAAAGCCCAGGGGTGGGGTGACCCAAAAGGTCCCCCTTAAATTTTTTCCCTATTCTAAATGGAAGTGGTTTTAGGGCCTGAAACCTTGAATATATTATAGAATTATATGTTTTTCAAAGAGATTTTTTTTAGCCTTAATGGATTTTGCTAGCACTTGGAAGCCCCAAGATTGATTTACCTAAAAAGGAACCCTCCTTAAATTTTCACCCTATATCACATGAAACTAATTTTTAGACTTGAAACTAAAAATTAGTACCAATTTATTAGTAAACTTGGATATAGGTGGCCATTAATGGCCAAAATGAGATTGAAGCTCTCAAACATAATTTCTAATATTTTGAGAGCTTGATACTTGCTGAAGGCCTTATGAGAATCTAGGTACTTATCAAAACTTCCCAACCAACTTTGTATCGAGCCAAAAATTCATAATGAAATATATATAATGATAAAAAGATTGAAGACCCCATTAAAAGTGATCATTTAGGGGCAAGGAAGGTGGAGAGGGATGACTATGGACAAATCATCCTCCAAACTTTCTTTCCCTTTTACGTGCTTTGAATTTTTGAAAACCTATAATGTGAAGATAAAACCTTTTATTGTATCCCATATTGTCAACTTTTTATGATGAAACAATAAAAATAAAAGAGATTTAATGACAGATGGAATACTCCACATTTAAGAATATAATCAAATATATTTTATAACTTTTTTAGGCCATATGAGGACTATGATATATTTTTTTAAAATGTTTTTCAGTGAGGTAAGTCAACTTGAAAATAGATTTAAAATATGAACTAAGGTTTGAAATGGGCCATGTTGATTCACTGGAGTCATCTAAGATGAATCATTTGAGCTAATGTTTTCTCAAACCCAACTCATTTTATTTAAGTGTTCAGTTTAGGTCTTGAAGCTGTGGGGCCCACAAAATTCACATAAGTAGTTTTAGGATAGTTGATGGCATGTAATACTTTTAGAGTAAGTGGGATAAAAAGGGTTATGTAGTAACCCTGTGACCACTTGCACATTTCAATATATGCATTTTAGGGCAGGTGAGTTGTGTAGATGCATTGTGGATCTCATGCCATAACATGGGCTAGCTTGTTGGTGATATGTATATGTAAAACATGCATTGTATTTTATAAAAAAATTTTATGTATATTTTTTTAGATTTATTCATGCAAAATTATGTAAAGACATAATTCCTTATAATTTGGGAGTAGTTACAAAATCAACATTTTTCATAAAACCCTGATTACAAAAGCTATAGCTATATTTTTATATTAATTACCTACATGTGTGTGCTTGTGTGTGTTTCTTATCATTTTTTATATTTTTATCCATAAAGGATCATCTAGTTTCCATGTTGTTTCATTGATTTCATGTGGGCCACATTGATTGCTTGATGGTTGTATCTACTATGTGTGGTTACATGATTGTATGTGATTGCATTAATTATACTATCTAATATCTTATGTTTAGTTCCATGATCTATATCATACATGCCTCTAATTCTAGTATACTATGCATATTTACTATATTTCTATGGTCTTTACTATGCATCCATTGGGGAATACAACTACTATTTTATGTGTGCTTTGTTTTTATTTCTTGATCTCGTAGGAGTAAATTTTTACATTGGGGCATATCATTTTTATCTCTCCTTATCAATCTTATCACCTATATATTTACATTGGGGGCATCATACCCACATAGTCCCATATTTTAATATCTATAAATTTTCATTGGGGGCATCGTATTCATACATTAATATACTTTAAATTTCTATTGGGAGAATCATATTCACACATTACTAGACTTTACATTTCCATTGGGGGAATCATACCCATACATTTTCTATGAGCTTCATTTATCTTACTTTAATTAATTGGAGTTTCAACACTTGTGTTCCTATTGATCCTACATTTATTATATTAGGACATCATATGTCCTCCGTAAACCTCTTCACATGCCAATCACTATATTGGGTGATTTTATTGCTATATATTATTGGGTTATATTAGTTGTCCATTTTCATCAAGTGCTATTGGGGTATCTATCTATATAGTTTTACCACCAAATTTCTAAATTTATATTTTTTAGTGTCACTAGAAATACTACTAGAGTTTCCAAACATATTACTAGAGTCACTAGATATATTACTAGATTTCTACTTACATGATCAATAAATATAGTTTTTAAACCTAAGCTATTGAATCCCAACTTCTAGTTCCAATTTTTAGTTTTCAACATTAAAGTTCTCAAAGAGACGAAATGGTTCACATACCACCATGTTTATTCATTCATGTGCTCATTTTCCTATTTGTACTTATTTTATTTTTCATTCCTAATGATTTACTAGGACATTAATCTATTTTTATGGATTATTGTTTTCTTGCATGTATTCTTGATTTGTTTACATTGGACCATAAATGAACCAAATCCAAAAATGTATAGTCTTTATATTTCTACCCCTATTAGGTAATACTTAAGTATGTGCTTAATTTCTGGAGGAACTTTATTTGAATTGATAGATTCATGCACACACATCAAAGTGGGGCATTATTTATACACCCAATTTTGGTACAATATAAATTATCACTATTTTTTCATGATTTTGTTCACTTGGAATTTTTGTGTACATTTGGATATTTTAGAAATTTTACCTTCACATTGTACTCATAACCTCAATTCATCTACATTTCCTCATAAAAACCTCATATCTATTAGTTATATGCATCGACATCCATCCATTCATCCTTTATTCATCTTGATCTCTATTTTTGGAATCTTTTCTTGACATGACCATAACCAAATGTCCATGATTATAGCATGGCCATAATCGGTAGTGGCTAATTTTGATCACTTACCTTTTATGATTCATTTTTACCTATGTTAATTTACCATGATTTGGTTACTGGTTCTCATTATTTTCCTTAGTCAACCTATGTATGAATATATATTTAAGGAGAATTTATATACAAATGTATCATAATAAATTTCAAATATTCTATCAATGAAGTGTGGTCGATCAACCTCATTCATTATGATGCACATTGAGTATATCTGTTGGAATTTTTTAAGGAGTCTGCACATTGATCCAAGTTTACTCTCATCATCTATTGAAGTCTTGTGCCCATACACTTATAAATAAAATAATTCCATTACAAAGCATATAATTTCACTTGATTATCTAAGGAGAGGAAACAAATTATTTCTATAATTTTTGTTGGGAACACTCACAAAGAACTATATTTACATTGAACCTTGATTCTAAGCATTTAGGATATGTAGCTTTAACTATCAAAGTGCCACAAGCCATTAAATTTGCACATATTCTATATTATCATGATGTTGTGGAAAATTATAGTTACATTAAAGTGAAGTCTCATTCAAAGGATTGTATGCAATATTTATGTAAATCAAATCTATGTTCTTACACATTTGATGCTACTAAAACATCCTAGGAAGTTTCAAATAAAGAAGATAAAAATTTCCATAACTATAGCATTATGCCATAATATCTATAAACCTTTCATAATCAATTATATGATTTAAACTTATATTTATTTTTAATGGATGATTCTAATAATATTTTAAGCAAGTAACTAACTTTCAAGGTTTTAATCAAATCAATATCATAACCTATTTTATAGCATTAGAAGTAAACTCTATAGCCTAGGTAAGTCAGATTAAGGTACACATTCTTTTTTATCCATCTTTATTCAAATTTATCAAGTTTATCAACTATTTAACCTTTTAATTAGTAATTTAAACACATTAGGATGGTTAGCTTAGTGTAATTTATTGTAGCTGTGTGATTCCCATAGTGTTCCATCATGTTACTCAATAGTGTATAGTGTTATTACCGTTGTGCACTATTTTTATAAAATAGCAAGTAATTCAAGAATATATATGTTAGTATTATTATTTTCTAATTGATCATTGATATCATAATCCTTTAAAACATGTAACCTAAGATTGTGATATTGAAGGAGATTAAGATGGATGTTTAGGTGGTTGACACCTTGAGATTAAGGAATGTTAGGAAGGACTTAAATTTAATTTTTTGTCATAGATCTCTTTTTCATAGTATGCTTCACCTCAAAATAATTCATCATAAAATGGGAAATATATATAAATGGTAAGAAGGATTTTCTATCATTATTAAGGGTAGCGAGACATAAACATGAAACACTATCATAGTTGCATGAAACCATAACATGTATTGGAAAATATCAACCCTATAATGTATTTGAAGATACTCTAACATTATATGATTTTTCATTCCACACATATTTTAACATGAATAATAAAAATTTATATAATAAGAATAAGATGACATACAACAATATATACATGTTACGAATATACCATGTAGATATGAAAATTTGAAAGCATGACATATGGAATAGCATCTAAGAATATTCCTATCAACTGTAGATACCCAAATTTAGAACAAGCCTTGTTTAAAAATACTTTGAGGAAAATTTATATGTATAAATCTCAATTATTAACTATTTTTTTAGTGGTGCATCTCTTTTGATCTTTCTATTATCTTTTTGATTTTATTTGGATGGATGACACTTTTTAACCTATATGCTTTAGCTCAAATTTTCATATAAAAAATATCTATATCCCTTTATTTCATCTTAGAGTATTTTTAGTCCACAAGTTTTTTTTTACATTTATGGTTAGTATTCATTGTTGATACTGATCAAAGATTATGAAAGTGACCTAGGCATATTTTTTTATTTATTTGAGAAAGTTTCAGTTTATGACCATTGTTTAGGCATTTTTAAACTTCTTTTGGTCAAATTTATGCACCACTAAGTCCTTAATTCAAAGTTAGAGGCTCATATATATACAAATCCACTAGAAGGTATTTAGGGATAAACACTTTATATTATCAAGAACTAGACAAGATTACATATGGCACCTATAAAATTATTAGAGTTGAATCTAAAGTTTATAAAGGTCAATTTACATTTTCATGCTTGTAGCAAGGGAAAATAGGATAAATTTAATCTAGAATTGCATATATAATTACATTGATACACATTAATGGGAGAAATATATTTAAAAGTATGCCATTTTCAAAGTACTTATAATGTAGTGCGGCACTGGGTTAGTCAATGAAGATTGACCAAGGTTATTCTAACTCAATCCTTTTTCCTAAACACCTCCATTTGATATTAATTTCTTGTGCATAATTAGGGTTTGATCATATACATGCATCCACATGAATATAAAGGTGATGAAAAGTATAAAATTACATTACAAACACATGCACCTCATCTCAAAAGAAAATACGAGATTTATAAGTATAGGGTTAATACTGACTATTGATAGTGAAATAACCTAATGAAACTAACTATACACATAGCATTAACACATTCCTAAGATGAAACATTTAGACAATCATAATTTAGAATAATAAACCATTATTTCATTAAATCTGGGCATATATTTAAGAATTTAGACTTATAGTATCACCATTTTTGGTTTTACAATTGATGAAATTGGATTTCTTTATTGTTCTTATTGGTTTTTAACTAGTGTGATATCAAATTCCAATATTTATATTATTATTTTTAAGTAGTGTGACATTGGATTCCAATTAGTGAGAAAATTTCAAATTCCAATTACATCCTAATTAATATCGATCACATAGTTATTTAACCCTCATATCTAGATTAAGGAATCTAGGGTTAAAGGGGATAAACATATCCTAGGTCACAAGGATGGTAAACTATCTCTAGAGGAGGCCAATTAATTTGAAAACTTAGATAAATAATATTCCAAATTTAAATATCAAGATATGCTAAAAATAGTGAGTACAACCAATGATTGATATTGAAATAAATGGAGAAAATAATTGTACTTACTTGGATTAATGTGTGCATTTAAATGTGATGTGGAACAAGCTATAAATATATTGGATTTAGATTTTTTACTACTAGTCAGATTCTATAAATTTAACCTCTATGACATTGAATACTTATGTTGACCTCAAACAGTTATGTTGATGTTTCTATCTAAATTAGATTTAGGTGTTTAATATATAATACCTATTAGATTTAAATGTAACTGTATGCACTAAAATGTGCTCACCTTGCTAATTGTAACAATTCCCACTAATTTGGCCCAATTTCTATACTCCCTAGCCAAAATAACTAATACCTTGATACCCATATCTCATTCCTATATCCAACATAACCTTTATCCCATCCTAAAATCAATTAATTTCCCTATTAATCCCTTAATAGATCCTATTACCTACTAACCTACCCCATAAACCAACTTGATAATTTAAAATTCATATTTATTCACCTACCACCCTAGCTACCCTACCACCCTAGCTATTCCTACATCCCTATGATCCCTAATCCTCATTAATTCCTATCTAACCCCCCTCATTATCCCCTAAACCTATGGAGAAGCCTCTATAGTTGGAGAAGATCCTCCAAGTATCTATAAGTTTCCAAACTAGAGACTTTTAATAATTTAAAATTCTTTAAATTTCCCTTCATTTTTTATATAAAAGACCATGCTTGGGCAATGGAAAAACAAATATAATTTCCATAACATCATCATGCTAATTTTATCCTCATCAATAAGCATTCTCATATCCAATCCATTCCAAAATAATCATTGAATCGATAATCTATTATTAACATCTCTAATCAAGCATCACAATGTCATCTAAGTCTAATCATTCAAGTGCAAATACCAGAATGAAGTTGTAAAGAGGTAAAAATAATGGTAAGAATGTGCTTTTTATTTTTATTTTAACTCTTTTATCCATTCTTATTAGTGTCATTGAGTTTTTGGGTGTTGTTACTAAAATTAGTAATATAGATTAAATCCAATTTTTTTGGTGTATAGTAACCTCTTGGAATGTTTTATATTTTGTGTCACCTTTATTTTAGTGTGTTTAGATATGGATTATGGGCTGTCATTAATTGTCAAATAGCAAAACCCTAGTGCTTCATCTCCATAGTGACTATGGGAAAAATGGGTTAGTGGACTCATGGTGGTGAGCTAAGCCCAAAGACCCTTCTATTAGTAGGTGATGCCTAAATGGACACTACTATAAAGAGGGACTTAGATTCATGTAGTTTTCCCCTACATATGGGATTATGTGTGCATAAGGATGCAATATGTGATAAGCAAGTACAATAATGTCCTAGTTTGTTACTTGGTAAAAATGGCTCATGAGCTACTTCTTCAATACTTTAGAAATGTAGATGTATTATTCCTATGATTGATATGGAAATAGGAAAAGATAGGGATGATGTTTTCACATTTATTCTTGATTAAATGATTTTGGTAAGTTGCCTTATGAGTTTTTTGCTATGTGCTAGATCTATGTTAGGTGAGGACTGAATGAGGGCTGATCTTGTACATATCAATCCATTTTAGAGAATATCACTTTAAATCACTTAGGCTAACCATAGGGATACATCTCATTTTAAAATTAGATGAGTTTAGGGAATAAGAAACTTATGTTGGGACAAGACACTTGCATCGATGTAGGCATATGATTGGGATGCAAGTGTCTACACAACTATAAAATAGGTACAGGTCCATAACTTGTAGAAATAAAAGATAAACAAGTTTATAACATTCTACGCATGATAAAAGGTCTGAGTCATCATATTAAAATTGATCATATTAAAAGATAATTAATAGGCACAAATGAGCCTTTTGACAATGGGAAAGGTGTAGAATTAAGAGGAACATCCAATGTCTATATTTTCTAAGTGTACAAGATTGAGGTTTTATATAATTTAGAAATAGTGTTTATATTTCATCCCTTAATCTAGTAATGAAATTATTAATTTAAAGGAAAATAAATGAGTACTTGGGTGTGTATACCACACCTTGCCTTTGTGTGAGCCTACCTTGAGTGTTTTGTTGGTGACTGACCTACAACCAAGAAATTTTATAGTATATAATCAATGCATATAATATACTTATAACCTAGTTAGCATGAGTAAACCAAGTCAATACACACTATAAATATGTTGAGGTTAGATGATGTAATCAATTTTAACCTATAAAATTGGTAAGATTGAGTGATTTAATCACCTCAACCATACTAAAAGTGAACTAACTACTACGTAGCTTAACTCAATATAGTTCAAAATAATCTAACTTGGGGAGTTAAAGTCCTTATAAGTGTTTTAAATTTGAAATTTGATTTGATTTTAAACATTTAGGTGTTTTTTTACATGGCATATGCACCTCATATATGCATCATGCTAAAACCTAGGTATAACAATGGTACCAATGTATAAAATTTTCCACAACTGTGTATCTGAATTATATAACTATGAATTTTGGCTAATTTGCAAACTATGAAAGTGTGAAGAACATGTTTCCATAAAATTCCCCCACTATAATCTAAAATTGAAAACTAGTGTAAATTTGGAGAACATGTTTCCAAAATATTCCCCCACTATATATCTAAAACTAAAAATTGGTATGAGTGTGGAGATCATGTTTCCAAAATATGCCCCTATTGTGTATCTGAAATTGAGAACTTATATGAGTGTGGAGATCATGTTTCCAAAACATGAACCCACTGCAATATAAATCTATGAAGAATGTGTAATCCATGCCACTATGGCATGCCCCCACTTTTGTGGCGAGGGGAATAGAAAATGGTAGTTACCTTACCTAAAAAGGATAAGATAACCATGTAAACTATAAATGTATCATGTAATATATAGGAGAAACATGTCTAGTAGATATATCATTGAAGCACACAAAATGTGATCACATAAAGTGCTAAAATGCATGATATAGGTAATGGTAACATCTAGATAATAATATTACAAGATAAAAAAGTAATCAAACACACATACAAAAACACTCAAAATCAAATGAAAAGATAATTGTTCAAGGAGACCTCAAACAAGGGGCATGTTCAAATCCTACACAATTGAAGGGACACGACTTAGTTAAATGTCCAAAAATCAAGGAATGACATTTCAAATTTCAACATACAATAATTCATCACATATGAAAATTTCATAGCAGGAAACATAGGCATGAGGGTCATAATAAATGGATCATATTCAAATGCTCAAAAAATTAATACAATCATAATAAAAAACACTCAAGGAAAGGTAAAAATGGAAAGCATGAAACATAAATAACTAACATAAACATGTCACACTAGTACCTTAATCATATGTTTTAGTAAAACACATTAAATACATAGCATATCAAATACATTACAAAATATATAAGCATGGATAAAGGCATGTGTAAGTACATAAGCTATAACATGATAATTTAAAGTGTTCATAGAATAATATAACCTGAATGTATCATGATAAAAAATAAGATGACTATAATGTCCACATGACATAATTAGAGTGAAGGCCCAACATTTGAAATTTCATAGATCATGTATCTATGTATGCCTATATCACACTCAAAATATTCATGAAACATTTGTATATAGAGATAAATGATATGATATCTACCAAAATGGAACCAACAAAATATATGCTAAAGAGCTAATAAAACCTATGAATCCTACAAATATTTTTTTATTTTTTTGAAATATGACAGCTTGTAACCTTAAGTTGGATCCTTTAAATTATTTGAATCATGGTTGGATAAATGTAAATTATTCATAAAACATTCTTCCTAACAATTGACATGTGTAGTATAATAACCAATGCTATTTTTTATAATATGGATCATTTTGCCTTCATGATAAGAATATATACCTTGCTGATTTTGGTCAATTTTAGATTCCATTTAATAAAACCAAAGAGTTCCCAATGTAAATGCATATGGATATTTTTGTGGCATAAAACAAACCCATGTTTAAACCAATTTAAGATAAAAAACAATTGTTATTGTGATGTTTCCAAAGGAGTCTTTATAACCTACTTAATTTTTTAAGTCTTTTAGATCAAAGCCAAGTTGTTGAAAACATCTCACATTGCAAGTAGTTTTTATTTGTGTAGGATCAATATGGTTATGTAAAAAATAAACACCATCCATGAATAATGTGATTATTAAATATAGTTGGCATGGATGCTATTTGATTTATTTAATTTGAAGTATTTGTTATGCATTATATGCCATTTGCACTTCTAGTTCTTTCATAGAATGGTCTTGTAAAGGATTGTTAAATATCTTCTAATTATAATGATCATCAAGTTGTGACTTTGATTCCTTTGGAGGATTATAAAATGTAATATTTTTTTCATCAATAAGGTCTAGAATCTTATGATTCAAGGTAAACCATCAATTTGTAAAATGCCTAGGGCCTTGGTGATAGTCATAATGAGCATTGACATCATATCTTGTGGGTGGAGGTTGAATCATATCAACATCTATAGGGTGATGTATAGATATGAGGAGAAATTTTAAAATATTCAAAAGTAACAAAGCTTATGGATTAGGTAAGCATGTAAATTATCTCCTTGGTGTATTGGATAAAACAAGTTGATTAGGTTTTTATAATATTATATTGACTGATGTTGTGGGTTCCATTTCAACCTTGACATCCATATTTGAATGAATAGGTGTAAACAAATTTCCTTCATTATTATATGGGTATGGTAAATCCTTATTCCCAATAGAGACATTACCCTTAGTCAATTTTATATAGTTTAATAGAAAGGCCACACATGGTGGTTCTACATTTTTTGGTAAGGTTGTCATATGTAATGTTCTCACACAAATACCCTTGTATAGTGGTGACTTGTGTAACAAGTCTAAGAGTGAAAATTTATTCATAACATAATTATATGTCTTTGAGATTTGTTTCATATTCTCATGTTGGTTTTGATGATTGAGAGGAGGAATTTATTGATAAAGGAAAGTATTGATAAATGATATTCTTTGATAACAAATCCTTACAACCAAAACTAATAATGTTTGTATTGTGTATTAGATTGTGCATAATATCTAAAAAATTAGCCAATGTTATATCACTTGGTACTTGGGTATCATGAAATGCTTCAAATAGGATATCATTATATATAGTAAAGTGCTTTAGAATTTCAAATATTTAAATTTTAGGACATGTGCTGCCCGATTTATCAATAAGGCCACTTCCCATGAGTTTAGGTTTAAAAGGCACTTGCTTTGTTGTATTAAAAAAAGAATTTGAAATATATTTAAAAAGGTGTTGTTGATTTAAAACCCTCACCTTATATTAATGGATATGCCTATTTTTTAAAATGATAGGTATGATTAAGCAATACCAAATCATAGTTATAATATCAAATTGGAGCCCAAAATGGGCTATAGATGCGTCCATATTACACATGTTTATAATGAGATGAAATATGATTTTTAACTTGTGAAATCTTGTTAAATCATAAATAAAAAATTGTAAATAGAGAATAAAAAAACCTTGATCAATATCTAGGGTTTTGTGGATCAAAAGTTAGGTTCACTAAAAGTTTAACCCTAAAATATATATTAAGGAATCTAGGGTTAAAGAGAATAGAGATAGCATAGGGTGCAAGTATGGTAAAATATTTATATAGGTGGATAATTAATTTTCAAACCTAGATAAACAATATTTTGAATTTAAATACTAAGATATGCTAAAAATAATAAAAAAACTAATGAATGATATAGAAATAAATGGAGAAAATAATGGTAATTATTTATATTAGTATGTAAATTTAGATGTGACGTAGAATACCTAAAAATAGATTGGATATAGATTCTAGATCAATCATTAGATTCTATAAATTTGACCTTTGTAACCTCAAACATTTGCATCAACCTCAGATGATTATGTTGATGCTTATGTGTAACCTGGACATAGGTGTCCAATATGGAATACCTAATAGATCTAGATGCAACCACCTAGAGTGTTCTAAGTTTTATTTCTCCTTTGCTTTGGTGTGCTTAGATCTAAATTTTGGGTTGTTTCTCCTTGTGAAATAGAAAAACCCTAGTTCTTCATCTTCATAGTGATTATGGGAAAAAAGGGTTAGTGGGCTCACAGTGTCAAGTTAACCCCAAAGTCCCATCTATCATTGGGTGCTACCTACATAGACAATAATCTAAAGAGGGCCTTAGAATCATGTAATTCTCCCTTATGTATGGGTTTATATGTGCATAATGATGCAATATGTGATAAAAAAGTATACAAATGACCTAGATTATAACTTGGAAAATATGTCTCATGGTTCAATGATTTAGACTTGTATATGTGTTGTCCTTATAATTGATAAGGAAATAAGGAAAAATAGGGAAAATTTTATCACTTGAATGCTTTATTGAGGGATTTCGATAAGTTTCCTTGTGAATTTTTTGGTGTTTTCTAGGTCAGTGCTAGGTGAGGAATAAATGAGGGATGATCTTATATATATATATATCCATTTTTTGAGAAAATATCACATTAAAGAACTTAGGATGACCATATAAATACTTCATTTATAAATTAGATGAATTTATGAAACTAGACAATTGTATTGGGATAAGACACTTGCATCGATGTAGGAATCTAATTGGGATACAAGTGTCTAAGTAGATGGAAAACATGCATAGGTCGAAAACTTTCAGAAATAGAAGATAAGTAAGTATATAACATTATGAGCATGATATAAGTCCTGAGTTATCAAAATAATGTTGGTAAAACTAAGAGATAAATAATTGTCACAAATATATAGTAGATGCAATCCTTTTGACAACAAGAAAGGTATAAAACTGAGAAGAAAAACCAAGGTCTATATTTTCCATGTGTACAAGATTGAAGTGATATATATTTTAGAAATAATGTCTAAAATAATGACCCATAGTTTTATAGTACTAACTAATAGTTTTTATAGTAATATCTAATATTTTTCCAAATGTTACCTCATATTAACCAATCACATCATGGCATGTAAGATTCACAAATATCAACACACCATTGTATAACATATTTATACCATGGTATATAAGTATTGGAAAAATTATTTTATTGGTCACAAAATAGTCCCATTTTACCCTTGTAAAAAAAATGTGGTTTCCATATACATTTATCTAAATTTAAAAATTTCACACTTAGTACCCTGTGAAATAATTAATCATGTCGTGGCCACATTGTATGTCTTAAATCAAGGTTCATAGTTATTTTCATGCCAAATTTATATTTTCATAAGTAATAGACCCAGTCATACTCTAATATTAAATAAATAAATTAAATATCCACAAAGGTCCTTTTTAATTTAAAGTTAAGGTGTGCTCTAGGAGACTCCATGACCCCATGATCCCATTATAATAACTACATGTATTTACTTTGATATTGCAAGTTTATGTAAAGCATTGGCCATTATGCTTTATGGATTTTTAATATATTATTATGGCATGTTAATATATTGTGTGCATGTAAAAATGGGCATATGAAGAGATGAATTGTATTTCAATTTTCAACAAATCTACATAGTTTATTGAGACCACCTTGAGAACAAAAGATCTTCATGGCTTGGTGATTATGTGGCCTTGTGATGATTTAAATGTGTTATATTTTGATGTTTTGGAATTATTAAAATTAATTTATGTGATTTATTAATGTTTTAACTATAGTATATTTATTTATTATCCTTGGGAAGCCATATATGTGAAATAATGTAAAAGTAAATATAAAGGTTTAACAAATTTGAATAAAGTCATTTGAAAGTTATGGGATTTCATGAAATTAAGACAACAAGATATTGTAATATCTGTATGCATATATTTCTTTCACCTTTATATTTATCAAGGCCAAATTCTAAGTCTTAATTCTCTCTTTCCTTTATTTCATCTATTCGAAATGATGCCACATCTAAAAAAATTGACACTAGAAAGAGGGTTGGAGTTGAAAAATAGGGAAAACCACCTAACCCTAAACTTGATTTTTTTGTGGATTAAAAATTCATAGTCCTCTTATTTTTGCATCACCATAGACTTATATTGTGTGTTTAAAACACAAATCAACAAGTTGAATTCCAAAACTTATGGTGAAACATTACTATTGGTGCATCTCCATTGAAATTAAGTAGAATAATGCTAGTTGTAATTTTAAAAATATTTTGAATACATAAGTAGACATTAATCTTAATATAGTATTATTTTGATATATTTGATTCAAAAATAAAATTTTGAAATAAATATTAATCTTTCACTCATATTTAATAAACAATACTATATTATTAAAGTCTTAATGTGCTTCCAAATGTATGAAAAATAATTTGATGAAATAAATTTAAACCTTCCATTCAATGTATTAAAAAATAGTAGAACTGTATGGTCTTATTAGAGCATGACTTTCAATATAAATGTCAAAAAACCCATATTTTGGATCAAGATGATATCAAATATTAATTTATGATCCTCAATAATTTCACTAAGTTAACATTCATTACTTGTTCAATTAGATCAAGGTAAAATTTATGTTGCTTTTAATGTCATCACTAAAATTTCCCTATTGTGTAGCACTACAATCTTATGAACCACTACAAATGTGTTCACTACAAAAAAGTGTAATCAATGAATTTATGTGCTTTGACAATTCCATCTCTTCATAGGCAATGTAGTAACCTTTATTCTTGACATCTACCAATTTAGTTTTCAATTTCATTAATTAAAAAATGTAATTGTAATTTTCCATCCAATACCATGTTGACATTGAAAACAAATAATTATCTTCCCATGTCTCTATAATGTAGTGTCCTCCTGCACGGATACACTCTACCCTCTACAACTTCGATGCCTTTTGAAAATAAGTCCCCTTGGTCATCATATCCAAATGCAAGATACATTGATGCTATAGTAAAAAAATAAATGTGATATGAAATAAAATTTGGGTAAGTGCACAAAATTGGGGGACAAAACGGGACCTAACCATGGACATGATTTTTTTGAAATTTTAGAATTCTAAATTTTTATAGATAATTTGAGATGGTTACACTCAAAATTTTAAGATGGTATAAGAACATGAATTGTAGCATTTCAAGAATTGTTTCCAAAACATATTTTTTTTTGAAAAATGGTTAAGTATAACTAGGTCAAACATCTAAAATTTGAAGATGAACTCTTATTTTTTAATAAAATAGAGTAGATAGATCGGTATGTGGCCCACCATTTTTTTAGCATCATTTAATATTGTTTAAAACCCTCTGATGAATATTTAGATAAGATATTGTAGTTTGTGACATATTATATTTTATATTTTGAAATTAATATTTTTTAATTAATTTTTCAAGTAAATAGATCTTGAAAAATTACAAAAAAATGGATATCCAGCCATGTGGCCCCCATAACTACCCTTTAAAAAATGAAAATTCATTTTTTTGAATGTGTGTAGAATTAGGCCTAGCTTATGACCATATAATTTGTTTTGTATTTATATAAATGAAATTTTTTTTATGTAAACATGAATAGGCATGTATATTTGTGGCATGTAGTGGCCTAATAAATGTATAGTTAGAAATTAACATAGTTTGAACCCTTAAAATAGTCCAAAAATTATAAAAATCATATATTTCGAAAGAGGAGAGCATGCTAATTATCATGGTAATATTTTTTTGAATTTTTTTATTTAATTCCATAGTGTATTTGGAAATAGAAGTTTAAATTTGTTTTTTATATCAAAACTCTCAAACTCAGCTATAGATTGATAGGTCCAAGCCTTTGTCTCAGGAATCCAAGCCATTTTTGAGCCAAAAGGCTTGGGTTTTGAATTCAAACTTGACATGTACATGTTATTTATTCATAACACCAAAAAAAAAATGATCTATAGGTACATGTTTATATGATTATATCTATGTTCTGAGCTCCCTAATAGTAGTGTATCATGAAAATTTTAATAGTAAAGTGAAGTGTATCATGATAGGGAAAAAGTACCTAACTTTGGATAGAGAATTAAGGTATTGTAGTGTCAAATTAGAATTCAAAAATTTTACCCATTTTAATATGTAAACTTAAATACTTATAATTAAGGTTTTAAGGTCTAACTCATTATATATATTATGATATAACTAATTTTATCATGAGAGGACATAAAATGTAATTTTTAAACCTATGACCCAAATTTAACCTTTGGAGTACCAATCTAGATAAGCATTAGAATATGAATACTTGAGTCTTACTTTTTTTGATTGATATCAAGATTTATAGGGGCCCCTTCTTGATAACATAAAAAATTAAGAAATTAAAGTGGCTTGGCTTGACGATAAAATTGTCAAGGCATTTGAGTAACATACTTCCAATATAACCAACTTTTTGAAAGTATTATGCCACAAAAAGTATACCCCCCTCTGTCTTCATCATCACCATGCTAGATGGATTGGAAAAATCCCTATCTATAGAGATGCATAGATTCAACATCAATGATAACTTTACATGTAATTTTCAACCATAGAATGATTATTACAACCTAATACTTGAGTCTTACTTGTCAAGATGTGATTAGCTCATTTAAATTTTATAGAGTACATGTTGAACAAGTATAACATACTAAATGTCAAATTTTGGTGCACTTTAATATTTATACACACTAATACATGTTTCATTAATGGATCACACCTTAACAAAAATATTATTAAACTATTGATACATGTAGGTCACTATTGGTACTTTCCCCATACACTACCATAAAAAGGATGCAATTATAGTTTGATAGGCTCTATAGCCTTAGTTAATAGATTATGTGAAAATATGATGAAAATGTCTGAATGTGATTTTTAATGAGAATATTTAATGTGTAACCTAAGCCAAGAATGACACATTGAGATGTAGTGAGATTAATGTGTCAACCTCAATGTCATAAAAAATATAAACAAAATAGTCAAATAGTTGAATCTAAAGGAATTTAGGGCTATTTTGATCTCCTTCAACTTAATTACATGACTATAAAATGTGATTTTGGGGTTGACCACCTCCAATTTCATTAGATATTGAAGCAAATAAACATTAAATACAAGTTTTACATGTATAAGATGTGGTTTTGAGCTCAATAAACTTGAATGAAAAATCATATAATGAATGAAAATGTCAATTGATTCAACTATGGAGGCAACTAGGATCAAAATGAGCAACATGAACCTATTTTAAATTGTATACATGATGAGATTTAGAGTGAAATTACCCTAGAATGTTATCATATATAATGAACCAAAGAGTTGATTCATTCAATCAAGGAGGCATTTGAGGCTAATTTAAACCCCTTCAACGTATCTACGAGATCATGATATGATTTGGGGATAAATTAAGTTTTATTTTGTCATGAATTGATCCAATTAGTCAATTGATGTAATTGGGGACATGATTTAGGCAAAATTGAGCCCCTGAACTAAATTAATGGCCCAATTGATTGTATAATCAATGCAAGATATAGGTTTTAACTAACCTTAATATTATCAAAAATGTAAGCATGAAGGTAATTATGGCCAATTTGAACCTATTGAACATAAATGTGAGCCTATAATGTGATTAAAGGGGATAAATTAGCTCACATTTTGTGACATGTTGACCCTAAACCCTAATTTAAACATAAATATAGTTTCCCTAAACCCTAATTTCATCACATGTTTAAAACCTATTACACTAAACCCTATACTCTAAATTTTATGACAAATACAACCCCTAAGTTCCCTAATTTCATCATAAATACATTTTCATGAAGGTAATTGTGGCCAATATGAACCTATTGAACCCAATTTTCCATATCTAGGATGTGATTTGGGTCTAAATTAGATCATATTTACTTTCATATTAAGCCAATTAATCAAATTTTACAAACATAAATTATAAACCCTAAACCCTAATTTTATCACAAATGTAAACATGAAGGAAATTAAGGCCAATATGAACATGTACATAGAGTATAGGATGTGATTTTGAGTGACATTAACCTTGATGTCATCATATATAATGAACCAAAGAATTGATTCATTCAATCAAGGAGGCATTTCAGGCCAATTTGAATCCCTTTAACCTAAACACTAATCTTTGGGCATTCTCTAGTAGACTTCCATAAAAGGATAAGGCTATAGCCAATGCTCTCAAAGAGTTACTTGTATAATTTTGGAAAGAGAATACAAGAGTTTTGCCTAATGCAAGAGATGTAGTGAAAAGAAGATCTGGTTATCTTAACCATGAACCACATCCAAAACATTTCTTGGATATGACTCAAACACAATTGTACTCTAATTTTTTGGAAAAACATCCATAATTTTCTATTAGTAAAATATTTTTTGAGATGGACAAACAATTTTATGTAAAAATAAATCACACACACACCACTTGTTGTTGTAGGAAACATGTTGAATTTTTAAAGCACTATGATGTTTTTTTCCATATTCATTGTACTTTGCATACTGACAAAATTTTTTAGGAGTGTAGCATAGAAGTTCTACCAAAATTAGGCATAAAAATTATTTCAATTTTTTAATGAAAGACCAGATGGATAGTTTTTTTAATAAAAAAACATGTTTAGATGGAAATTATAGCATTTGTAGTGGATTGCCAAAATTAAAAAAATATATCCATAAAGAGCATACAATTGAAATTGGATAGGAATTAGTTGGTTTATTAAACAAATACAAATCTATGAATTATCAAGTAAAATATGGCAAATAACCTAAAATATGTGAGTGTATTACAAAATAGATACCTACTTCAAAATTTGTGGTCAAATTTAGGGAGAAAATTATTTATGAGTATGCAAGGCACACACATAGGGATAGATGGTTGGATAAACATTTCAAGATAATAAAGGACACATTCCCACTTGACTCAATTGTTTTAGTAGTCAAATTTGCTGAAAATTACACATTCAAACCACAAATGGAAGTTCAATCCTAGTATTACAACTCATCACAAGTTACCATATTCATGCATATAACATTCATGCATGTACTTGATAGTACAGAATAAGATCAAAAAATGTTAAGGGAGTACCATTTCTATATTAGTGATGATCGATCACACTTTATAGAGTATGTGAAAGGTTTTTTCGAGAAGTTTTATGGACATTTGAATCAGAGGAACATTACTTTCAATCAACATTACATTTGGACAGACAATTACACATCACAATTCAAGAATAAACAAATGTTTTATTTTTTGATAAGCGATTTAATAGTTTTTGGGAATATTAGTGTATTATTCCTAATTTAGTTCAAGGGTTTGAGTAGTAAAATCAATAAATAAATATAAAATAATTAAGATACTGATTTGTATAATTTGATTGCAATTTGAACTTTAGAAAAAATAGTAATAAGGGAAAGAAAATAAGACTTAGCTGGAAATTGATGGATATGACTAAGACAAAGGTTGGAATTCACTATGCAAGACTAAGACACTATCAAAAATTAGGATCTAAACTTTGTTTTATGATTGGATAAAAGCACCAAAAATTAGACACCTTGGGCTCCAACACTATAGTCTAATTTTATCGCTATTGTCTGGGATACCTAAACTTTTTGGGTTTTGTTTACTGTGTTTGTGAGACCCTGCCTGTGAAATTTTGAATATTAGATGTTCATGTAAATCTCTATAGAGATAATTTTGTATTCAAACCCTAAATTTCACTATGATTTGACTAATTTTGAGAAAGAGGGGGAGTTAGTGTGTGTAATATTCATTAAACATGTATCCACACCCCTTGTGTGGGTGTGCTACCTACATACCAATACGTCAAAGAGGGATCAAGCTATATGTAGTTCTCTCACTTCATGTGCTTTGTGAAATAGTGTGTATGAAGATGTGAAATGCTAAATTGAGGTTGTTTGAGATGACTAGGGACTAGTGTAAGGATTTGAATAAGATGGAAATGGTATTAGATGGATGTATGTAGAGAATAGGGAAATATGATTGAGTAGTCTTGCTTGTTTTCTTGCTTGCTTTGTGATATTTGAAAACCCCTTATAAATTAACTTTTAATGGGATTTTATAGGGATATTTTTGTCATGGGTTAAATGAAATCATGCTAGTCTAACACAATGAAAAAGAGGAATCAGGGAAAAATGGTAATCTAAGCTCAAAATATGATTGGATAGGAGCACTAGAAAGGGGACATCCTAGGGTCCAGTGCTATAGTATAAGTTGGGAACTATTGTCTAGAGGGTATGGGACTTAGGGGGATGGAATAAACATGGAATAAGGGCCTTGACTAAGCTATAATGAGGTCTTGAAAGCCTACGAATGATTGGGAATTAATAAAAAGGTGCCTAGAAGGGTCATGAAAGCGAGCAAGAGGAATCTATGAGATGAATGTCACAATTCTCACTCAAGTTACTAGTTTTTGCATTTTATATGAGTAAATTTACCCCCCCTTTATTATAGTGATGCAACAAAGAAAAACACTAAGATAAAGGAAAAATAGAAAGTGTACCTAAAATTACTTGCAAGGGTGAAGATCATGGAATTGTGTGATGCTGGGTATGCATAGAAAGAACATGCTATGAAGTGTGAATCTATAAGAGAAAATAAAGAGTAGATCAATTATTATTATATATTATATATCTAAAATAATATTATACAAAGCTAGGTAAAAGAGAGAGGAAGAGAAAAGAATGAATACATGTCATCGGGTACATGAACCAATACAAAAGCTATTGTGATGTTGTACCAAGAGTAATATCATAAATGGAGCTAAGTGCTCAATTCCTTGAGAGTGGCTCAAGAATGAAATATTTGGACCTTTAGCTCCATCATCACCCATTAAGTGAAGTAAGGTGGTCATGCATGTGATAATTGATATTTGGACTATGTGTCTAATACCTCTGAGTAGGTGGCTCAAGGATACAAAGGCTAGCTGGCCTTTTGGATCTATTATTTCCCCATGAAGTGAAGCTATAAACTAATAATGGTATAAAATGTGTATTATATGAAATAGCTCTTGAAGCCCATGAATGTTCTATAGTTTGAAAATGTTTGCATGGATGGATGTATGTATGCTATAAACTAGGCCACTCTTGGCCACTCTAAAAGATGGAGATTAGGCTTGTATAAAATCTACTCCAAAAATGGACACTAGGATTATATGAAAGCCATTTTGAAATGTGAAGGTTAGGCTTGTATGAAAGCCACTCTAAAGTGATGCCAATCACCTACAGATGGAGTAAGCCACATAACTATTGAGAATACTTGGGTAATATGTTGAACTCAAAAAGAAAAGAAAAAAATGTGCCACACACATTACCCCTAATCATTGGTGTTTAGCACATGGATTCTAATCTAGAAGTTATACCAACTACTGTATCTTAAAATAGAAGTAAGATCCATCATGACGCATATGATACCCCCTATATCTAGATTCTCTGAGTAAAAGTGTAATGAAAACTACTAATTTTGAATTGGTCTAAAAGTGTAAAAATATAGTTGAACCTATTTTTTTTCTTGCTTCTAGAAAATATGATATTTATACTATTTGGATAAGAGCACTAAACATAAGAGATCCTGGTGTTTGGTGCTATTGTCCATGTTTGACACTATTGTCTTTTGCTAAAACTAAAAATTGTTCTAGAATTATCACTATTTTTTTGTTTATTCTACCTGGTTTGACCTTTGATTGCTATTTTTAGTGTTTTGAAACTAGTTTTTCAATTGGTAGGATCTCTAGTCTCTGTGGCAAAACCACTATTTATTTTTCCCTCTTATGAGGGTAGGAATGAAGACCCTACAATGACTGCCCTCAGAAAAAAGAGCCTTGTAAGTGTGTTATTCTATAAAATACATGATATAATAATAATAATAATTGATAAGATATCTCAAGATATATCATGGTTTATAATGTGAGATTCTTAAATTAACAGGGGTATGCCTAGATAGATTTAACAATGTAATAACATGTGCAATGTACTAAATTAGAATTAGAAGTCTAGTTAGTTATTGCTTATTAGTTATTAGTTATTATGTAAGGATGGATCATGATGTCCATCATGACATCCAAAAAATAAAGATAATGCATGATGTGGATCATGGCATTGAAAACAACAAAAAAAAAATCAAGAAAAAAGTACACAAAGCAAGAAGCATACACGAGTGGCCAAGGAGGCAAGCAAACAAGGGACATGGGCATATGTCACTTAAGCTGGAAAGGAAGCATACAAGGCATGTTCAAATTCCACATACACATACAATTGAAAACAAGCAAGGTTAGTGTGAAATCCATAATGACATACAACAGTACAAATAAAGGACATTGGAAAATGTTCTAAGGCACATACAAGAATAAAATAAAAGGACATTGGTAAATGTCCTAAGGCACATACAAGAGATAAAATAGGAAATAATAAATGCAATCAATCTAGCTACATAAAGCAAGAAAGTAAATCATATAAAAATTGGAAATACAATCGTAATCTAACTAATCAAAGCAAGAGTGTGAAAATATGCAAGACATGGTAGTATAAGACTAGGTATATACTAAGAATTACACAAGTGGTATATTCTAGTGAGTGTCAATAGAGTAATTTGTGTAGGGTAGTAAATAATGTACATCAACATGATAACTAGATTGTGGGGTATAGGAATGACATAACTTAGATGGTGTAGTCATGTAGAAGATGACCCTAGTGGGTAAATATATTGGTGTATGTATCGAATGTGGAAGGAGGATGCCCCATCAATGGGTAAAGTGAAGAAATCAAGGAGTTGGATGTCACTACACTTAGTCAAAGAAGATTAAGTGAAGCATGGTAATGTAGATAAATCAACAAACAATAGCATCAAAAAAAATGTAAGTCTAACATACTAGTAGAAATGTAAAGCATGGATAATGCATATAATCAAAATGTTTTTGGTGTTTTGACATATTTGAATGTTTTTGTAATTTTGATATATTTGAATGTTTTTGATATGTTGTATTGTTTTTATATTATGAAATTTTATGATCTATGTACAATCAATCACATGAAGACTATGCACAAGAATTTGAAAAGAAGCTATATACAATAAATCATAAGAATATTATGTACAAGGAAAGCTGAGAAACTATGTAAAAGTATATAAAAAAAAGATATATACAAACATTGGAAAAAAAATATTATGTACAAGCATATGAATAAAGCAATATATACATGATGACATAAAAGATTAGGTTGAAGGGGGTAAAGGGTCCAAAGGTAGAGCTTGATGGGGGAAGGGATCATGACCATCATCAAATGCCTCAAGATCATCATCATAAGTATTATCATATGTTGTAGAAGATATATATAAGGTGTCATCCTATCGAAGGTGAACTGAAGGTTGCTCTGGTGGTAGAGATGCTGATTCTTCTCTAAGACATTTAGATCTAGTAGTAGATTGATTTGGTGGAAGTGGTGAAATCAATACTAGTGGTGTTGTAATTTGAATAATATCTTAAACTTGTAGTTTATCCAATCTCTACTATAAAGCTATGTATGAGTTGTATCATATCCTGTGATCCTATGAAAAAGACAAAATAGGTGACCATCCTACTATGATAATCTACTAATAGATCTATGTCAAACTACAGGCAATGTGATTAATCCATGATCAAGTAACATTTATAACATCATATATGGTTGATGCTGTATGTTGCCTACCTAAATCTGAATGACTAGCTCTATATCTATAGAGGTAACCATGTGAACTATATGTGCTGAGTGATCTATCTATGGACATAAATGTAGAGTATATCCTCTGAGTATAGTGAAATATGCTAAGAGTGATGTAGGATGTGTAATGAGAGATATAGAGTAATCTTGGTATTCTCTTGGGCCTATTTGTGTAAAGCTCAATCTACATAAATAATCATCTATGAGTGTGGGTGTTGTATCATTATTTGAAGAATCTTGAGAATCTGTATCAACATCATGTACATATGGTAGTTTAGAATTTACCACAAGGAGTAACTATGATATGGGAATCTCATCAAATAAATTAGTAGAAGACCACAATGCTGTGAGAGTATCTATAACTAATGGAGTAACTATATTTGTAAAATTAACTAATACTACTAGAACTACTATTGGTGACTATATAATTGTAAGGGATGTAGGAATCATGATTGATGGAGTAGATAGAATGGCTAAAGCTACTATAACTAACTAAATATCTAGGGATGAGGACATAGTTATAAGTGGAGGAATGTAAGATGTGATAGTATCTCCAACCTCATATGTATGTATCTGATCAAGAAAAGCTGAACTATGATATGAGGTGTCCCATCTAGTGAAATAGTCAAAGATGATTCTATAGTTTGACAATATATAAATGGTTGGTTATCTACTAGTCATGTATATAGGTATTCTTCATGGAGAAATTTAACACATTAATGAAGAGTAGAAGGAACTTCCCCCATAGCATGTATCTAGGCTCATCTGAGCAAAAGATTATAATGAAGAGGACCTAACATGACCTAGAACTATATAGAGAGGGGTTTGGGTCCTACCATGATATCCAAAGTAATGTTACCCAATGATTATCATGGTATATCATCAAACCCTCTAATGTTCTTATATGATTTTTTCATGGATTCCATATCCATGCCCATGTTCTATAAGAATGCAATATTACATATATTAAGTCTAGGACCACTATCAACTAGAACTCTCTTAACTATGTTAGTTTTGACTTGAGCTTGTATGAATAGTGGTAAATTTTGATCAATAACTATCTGAGATGGCATGTCATCATGATCAAAATTAATAACATCTTCTTTAGTTTTTAGTATGTTAACCACTGATGCAAAATAAGAAGGCTCTAAATCAATGGGCATAAAAGTCTGAGTGAGTGCCTAATAGAGAATGTCCTTGAACACATTGGATTTTTGAAGTAGTTCTAACATGGAAATCTTAGCTGATGTGTTTTTTAATTGATCAAAAATATCATATGATTTATGTGGATTTGCTTGTGTTGGTGGGTTGGGCCTAGGATAGGAAGGAATGGGAGGGTGGTGAGGCTCTTAACTAGGTGGAGGAGGCATCGTCACACATCAAGTAACAACTATAACTACATTATCTACTATTCGTATAGGTCTCGTAGTAGTTATAAGAAGAGAGTGGAGATAATCGATAGGTTAAGGTGGTTGAGGGATAAAGGGTGTCAATTGGGATCTTTGGCGGTGGGTAGTGACCTAAGGAAGATCAAAATGGACCATGTAACATGACTCGGCATGGGATAAAGGATACAAAGGAGGTGATGCAAAAGATATCTTAGCATGTTTAATAATAACTTTCTTAATATCATCCCATATTATGAAAAATAAGCATGAAATGTAAAGAATAAAGCTTTGTATTAACATATGATAAAATTCATTATTCATGTACATGATAGGACCAATGATGGTCTCCTTATTTTGTATAATAAATGCTAGAAATATTTATAAATAAGTGAGATCCATTTTTGTTTTGATGTGCAATCTGAGTTTAGATGTAAGGTGATATCTCAAGAAGCAATGGGACCTAGTGTATGTAACTAGGTTTTGAGAGATGCTTATTGTGAAAATTACTATGAAATTTTGAGATTTAAAGTGAATTTTTGAGTGAAATATGCAAGTAAAAAATCAAAAATTTATTGAAAAATTTGTGATTAAATGGGACCTAGTGTATGTAACTAGGGTTTTGAAAGATAATTATTTTTAAAAATTACTATTGAATTTTGAAATTTGAAGTGTATTTCTAATTTAAATATTCTAGTAAAAAATTAGAAAATTATAGGAAAAGTAATGAGAAAATACCGGGACCTAATATGGGCAACTTGGATTTTAAAGAAAATTATTTTAAAATAACTATGAAATTTTAAGATATAATGATAATTTATGATTATATTATTCAGATAAAAATTAAAAAAAATATAGGAAAATTCAGTAGGAAATTTATCCTAGGATTTCTAGGGTTTTATGCACAAATGAAGTAAGTCGGGTTCACCAAATGATTTATTTTTTTTGGGAATATTGGTGTATTATTCCTAATGTAGTTAAAGGGTATGAGTAGTAAAATTATTAAATAAATATGAAATAATTAAGCTACCTATTTTAATAATTTGATTGCAATTTGAACTTTACTAAAAATAGTAATAAGAAAAAGAAAACAAGACTTAGTTGAAAACTGACTGATATAACTAAGACAAAGGCTAGAATTTACTATGCAGGACTAAGACACTATTTTAAATCAAGATTTGAGCTTCATTTTATGATTGGACAAGAGTGTTGAAAATAAGACACCCTAGGCTCTAATGTTGTAGTCCACATCTACCACTATTGTCTAGGAGACTTGAGCTTTCTAGGTTTTGTTCATTGTGTCTGTGAGACACTACTTTTGAAATTTTGACTATTGGATGTCCACAAAACTCCCCATAGGGATGATTTTGTCTTAAAACCATAGACTCCTTTATGTTTTGACCAATTTTGAGAAAGAGTGGGGGGGTTAGTGTGTGTATGATTCACTAAACATATATCCACACCCCTTTTATAGACACACTACCTACATACCAATATTTTGAAGAGGGATCAAGATATATGTATTTCTTCCACTTGATGTGCTTTGTGAAATAATGTGTATGAAGATGTAAAATGCTAATATTAGTGTGCTTGAGATGATGAGGGACTGGTGTAAGGATTTTAATAAGTTGGAAATGGTATTGAATGGCTATATGCAAAGAATAGGGATATATACTTGAGTAGTCTTGATTATATTCTTGATTGCTTTGTGATATTCGCCAACCCCTTCTAAATAAACTTTGAATGGGATTTTATAAGAATCTATTGGTCATGGGTTAAATGCAGTCATGTTAGGCCAACATAATAAAGAAGAGGAATCAGGGGAAAACATTAATCTGGGCTCAATATGTGATTAGACAAGAGCACTAAAAAGGGTACATGCTAGGGTTTAGTGCTATAGTCCAAGTTGGGCACTATTATTTGAAGGGTATGGGACCTAAGGGGATGGAATAAGTATGGAAGAGGGGTCTTGAATAAGCTAAAATGAGGCCTTGAAATCCTATGAATGATTGGGAATCAATGAAAAGGTGCTTATAAGGGTCATGAAAGCAAGTAGGAGGGACTTATGGGATGGATATCACAAGGCACACTCAAGTTACCAATTTTTGCATTTATATGACTACAATCAGGATTCACATTACCATTGGTGTAGAACATATTTAGATTTTCATTGAGGTTAGATATGGAAAAGGGGAGCATAACGATGTTGGATCATGTGTAAAAAGATCCATTGTAAGGGAGGATTTGAAAGTTAAAGAGGTTTCTAATTTGATTGATGAAAAAACCATGTTTGAATGGTGTAATGAGAACATGTGCTCAAGAAAATTATACTATTCATATACATTTTTAGTTAATAGAGGAAGAAAATTTGGAAAACTATGAGGATTATATGACTCTAATAGATTTAAGTGAGCTCCACTCATTTCATAGCTCAAATCCAGGTTCTTTTACTAGTTATATGAGACACTTGGAATTTTTCTATTCTACATTCATGGAATCTATTTGGAATGAGTGTGAGTCATAAGAGTGGGTGGATGATTGAAGTTGCAGACCTCTAATTTCAATCAACACATATTAGGTTCCACTAGAATTACAACTTATAGATATGACATCATCATATGACTTTCATCATGTATCTAATCTAGTGCATCTAGGTATAAGATTAATCATTATGTACTATTTATTCTCATTATCTATATTGATAGTTTCATAAAAAAATGTTTTTATGATACAGTACATGTTTTTTTAGCTATTAAAGATGAGGATAATTGGCATAAACATGAGCTATTGAACATGGATTTGAGCATGGCATAAATATGAGCTATTGAGGTCATAAATCCATTACTACTTATTACAGGACAATTGGCATGTTTTTGTAGGGAAAAAATAAAAAATTTGACTTCATCAATCATATATGAAGAAAAAATTTACTATCCCACTAGGTCTATTTTAGTCACTATAACTTGTCTTTGATGATATCCTATAAAAAAATTAGATGTATGGTTATTTGAAGGCTTTAAAACACATAGAAAGATACCGCACTATTCAAATTTGGTTCTTGCAATGAATATTAAATTATAAAAATATCATGGAAGGCCATTAAATAGGAATATATGGAAAGTTCATGAGTCAAACCATGAAGCTATTCTTGATAATATCAAGATTAGAGAAGATCCTAGTGGTTCATTGGCTTGAAATGGGAAGGTATGTTGACTTATAAAATGTAGATGTAATCAATTTTACAAAATGTTTTTGATTTTTTAAGTAGTACGTGCATAAATTTAATTTTTAATTACTTAATAACAATATTTTTTAGGTTAATGGTTCCGAATAATCATCCATCTTCACATGGTTGGCACTGTCAGTAAAGAATTTAATATTCTTGAAGATAAGGGAAGCTTACTAAAAGTACTTGGTATTTATATGCTCCTAAACAATAGTAATAATGCATGTTCAGGTGGAAATGGATGTCATGGTCATTGGATTATGTTTAATTTTCCTATATAGATGTGCTCAAAGTAATGGATTTGAACCTAGGGGTCCTGAAGGTAGAAATGCCAATTGGAGTTTAATAAGTTGTCTCTTCACTGCCAAAAAGTTACATTTTGCATTTTAGGAACCATTATTGTAACTTGTGCTATGGATTCCTCTAAAATTTTATATTGAATTGATATAAAGTGAAATTATAGGGTTTTCAAATGCACAAGATGGATCTTACAGTTCATCCATATGACTTATAATTTCTATTTTATGCATGTATGAAGTTAGGCTAAAAATATACATTTTTCTTGTATTGAGAAGGGTGTTCTTGATCCCAGAATGGGTGGTGAGTTTGTCAAAAAAACATCATGGGAAGATTATAACCTGGTATTAGATGTTATCCACCCCTCTGAATGTGTTTGAAGTTTTATTTTTTATCCAAGAAACATCAAAAATGGAGTTCTTTACTTGTAACTTCAACTTTGACAACATTAGTTATAAGTGTTTTTGTGCTCTTAAATAGTAGTGAAAATATGGTTCTATGTAGATTTATATGTCATGGTAATTGTATAAAATGTAATTTTCATATATATATGTGATTAGAGTGATGTATTTTTACCTAGGGGTCCTGGAGGTAGAAATGCCAGTTAGAGCTCAAGAAGTTGTCTCTTCACTGCCAAAAAGTTTCATTTTAGGATGCATTATTGAAAATTATGCCATGGATTGATCTTGAATGTTACATGGAATTGATATAGGGAAAAATTATATTATTTCACATACATATGATGGATCTTATGGTTCATCCATATAATTTATATTTTACGCATGTATGAAGTTAGGATAAAAATCTACATTTTTCTTGTGTTGGAAAGGACATTCTTGAGCCTGAAATGGGTGGTGGATTTATTGATTGTGAATATAAAGAGGACAATAACCTAATTATATACATTATAAACACCTATAGATGTGTTTTTAGTGCTAATTTTCATCCAAAAAGCACCAAAAATGGAGTTCTCTAACTACAACTTCACCTTTAACAACATTAGTTGTCATTATTTTTGTGCTCCTAAATACTAATGAAAATGTGATTCCAGGTGGACTTGAACATAATGGTAATTAGATAAAATTTAATTTGACTATTATACATGTTCATAGTGATTTATTTTCACTTGGGGGTCCCAGAGGCATAAATGCCTATTAAAGCTCAAAAAGTCATCTTTTCATTGCCAAAAATTTGTATTTTAGGACCGATTACGACAACTTATGCCACATATTACTATTGAATGTTATACCAAATTGATATAGGGTGTAATTATAGGATTTAACATGCATAATAGGTATTTAACATCCATATGACTTATAATTTTTATTCTATGTATGTCTAAAGTTAGGCTAAAAATCTACTTTTATCTTGTGTTGGGAAGGGTATTCTTGAGCCCAAAGTGGGTGGTGGGTTTGTCAAACAAGCATGATGGAAGAAAAATAAACTAGTATTGGATTTTATCCACCCCTAAAAATGTGTTTAAAGTTCCATTTTTTAGCCAAGAATCACTAGAAATGAAGTTCTCCAATTGCAGCTTCAACTTTAACAACATTAGTTATTAGTGTTTTTGCACTCCTAAATAGTAGTGAAAATACACTTTTAGGTGGACTTAGATGTCATGGTCATTGGATCACACACACACACACACACACACACACACACACACACACACACACACACACACACACACACACACACACACACACACACACACACACACACACACACACACACACACATTATTGGAGAAATATATTTGCATACAGGGGTCCCAAAGGCATAAATGCTTGTTGGAGCTCAATAAAATGTCTCTTCACTACCCAAAATTTATATTTTAGGATGTGTTATTAAAACTTGTGCCAAATATTACTCTTGAATGCTATACTAACTTGATTTAGGGTGAAATGAGAGGGATTTAACATGCATAAGAGGGATATTATGGTTAATATATATGATTTATAGTTTTTATTTTATGCATGTCTAAATTTAGGTTAAAATTATACATTTTTATTATGTTGGGAAGATTATTCTTGAGCTTGAAATAGGTGGTGGGTGTAGACACCCAAAATTGGCCACAACTAGTTTCCAACCAAATTTCATACCAATTCCTACCAACCATTACAAATTAAGATTAAGGATCACTGAACATCCTAAATTTTCTTGTGCATTATTCATCGAAGCTCAGAATCATGTTGAGACATCCCTAATTTGGGTATTCTACTATATGAAACAATAACCTCTCATGGATTCATCCATAATCATCTTATGGAATCACAACAATCAATTTCGCCTATAAACCTATAAAGTGGGGCACTTAAAAAATTAAATCAAATCTTTAAAATGCAAAATGGATAATCAAAATTAATTAACAAGGTAAAATAAATTAAATGCTTAGTTGAATTATCCATTTATAATTAATGAATAACTAAAAAAGGAAATTCAAAAATACAAATATCTTAGCCTTTCATCATTGCCTTTATGAGTTGTTAAGCTCTTTGGAAATATCCTAAAATATCTCATTTCAGAGACCCATGCCTAATATTTGTAAATCATGATTAATTAACAACTACTAACTCTACTGGGGTTATATTTGACTCACCTAAGTTAGGTTTGAACCTATTACAAGCCTTAAATCCACCCTGACTCACCTTGGGTGAGAGTTAAATCCTTAGGCTATAAATAAAATGCCATGTCTCTTGAATTTTAAGCTCTCATAAGCCAAAGTTATAATGTAAATTTAGAGAGAGACAATCCATTTAATTTATTTTTATAATGCCAAAATTGCCTTGCAATGAAGTGTCATAATTCCAAAATCTTAAACTAAACCAAATAAAGCAATATCAAAGACAATAGGTGCCAAGGAGAGAATGATCCAATATGCTTAATTTTCCAAAGACTCTTTGATGCACAAGCTGAACAAGCCACTCAACAAAAGAATTTATAGCTATTAAGGAAGGTAAAGGATTTGTTGTCTTTTAAATTTTAGTTGTAATTTAAATTGTATTTTGTTACTAATCTCTCCCCAATTTATAGGCTATGAGTGTAAGTGTTACCATGTTTTTATTTGAGTTTTTGTTACTTGAACTAACACTATACTAACCTCCCTTCTTGGATTCTTATGATAAAAAATGACATGCCCGATGGGCCTTATGGAGCATCCCATACATGCAAGGAGACTAATATGCATCTTTTATTTTTTCTAAATAATTCTTAATAATCTTCAAAATTAAAGTTTTACCTTTGTTTTTCACGTATTCTATTTTTAGTGACACAATTTACATAGAAATCGATATCAATTCTGATAAAATTGATGTTTATCCTACCAAAATTGATGTTGATATACTAAGGACTAAAATTGACCCCTATGTGTAGAATAGGGAATGGTATAAATGTGTTTGAGAAGTTATTATTGAGCTTTCTAGTTTTCATTTTTGTTCCTAACAACTTGAATATCATTTGACTAACTATTTTCTTACAGGACTTAGTCTTATTTATTGGTTTTGTGCTCATATTGATAACCATATTTATATAAGAAAATTTATTATGTTTTCATTTATTATTTTAGGTAGGAAGGAATTGAAATCAATCCCTAATCAACCAACATCGATTTATATAGATTGACATCGATCCTTGTGTGGATTGATGCTGATCTCTGAGATCAAAAAATAAAGAAACTTGAGAGCTTATTTTGAAATATTGTTTTCTCAAACACATTTAGGATTCAAAGTAGGCAAAAAATCTCTAAAAAATGTAGGACTTAAGTTGAAAAAAGGAAAAAAAAATGGAGGTGGTTAGGTCTTAAACATTTTGTGTAGTGCCTAAAAATAACTTAGGTGTGTTTATGCTTAATTATTTGTGAAAGTTTTTACAAGATTTTCAACTAAGGAAAAAAGGCCAAATTTCATAAACATTTTTTTTTGGTGCATTAAAATAAGCACTCAAACTTAGATTACATAATCTTAAGAGTGTTTTATTTTATGATTATTATTTCAAAGTTATTTATTTTCATAAAATGATCGATGCATGTATGCTCTCCCCCATCTCCTTTAGGGAATTTGGGTGACCAAAAACACTCTTTATTTGAATTTGTACCTTGTAATAAGGTGTTAAAATAATTTTTTAAGGCTCTCCTAAAATCTATATGGTTTGGGTGATCTAAACATGACCTTAAAGTCTTTTCACTTGTCATTTATTTTTATACAATTTGGCTTTGAGCAAGAGTTCATAGCCTCCTCATAGGTTCTATAGGGAAGAAGTGATCCAAGAATTCATATCCCAAAATCATTTCAACCCCACTCCATGGTGGGGTATATAAATTGAGATTGAATTAATGAGATAATTTCTTGAATGATTAATCAAACTCTGTTAGTAAGACACTGCCTCAGATCGTAGAGACAACTCAAACATCACACTACACTGAGTAAGTGATAGATGTAGTGGTTGTGAAAAGGATAAGACCTTTTAAAAAAATATAGTTAACATGGATCCAAATTATGTGAGCATCCCTTGTGTTATCCATACTTGGAACCATCTAGAAATGCATGAAAATTTAGTTTTAGAACAACCTCACTTGCCATGGACATATTATTAATACAGGGCGAGTGGCCTAAAGTTCCATGCCACTGTATAATATCTTTAGATAAGGGGGGTGTAAAATAATGACTTATTCATGAAATTTTATTTTTGAATTAACACTTAAAATCCTATCAAGAGCATGTATATAGATGGAATTTGATAGTACTATGTAACCTTGTTAGTTTTAGGATCTAAGATGTTACACTTACGTGTTTATGTTATTTTATCCTTTATTGCATGGTTTTTGTGTCTAAATATATTTGTTTTTTATATTACATCAAAACAAGTCTTGTGTACACATCACTCCACTATTTGAGGTGGTGTTACACTATTTATTTGACACCATGCCGTTACCTTAGTCTTTTGACAAATATTTGTGTGTGTGTCACTTGGTTGAAGAGGGTAACATTACACTACCCAATTAATTTCTAATATTGTGCCGTTGAGTCTTGAAACAAACTATTGATGACATATTTATAGAGAAAAAATGTCATTACACTACTTGAATTATTTCATAGACTTATTTTTCTTGTGTCCAAGATTACAACTCAGAACCAATCCATATGTGTCTCTTGGATATTTACCTAGTGCAGCTATGCCATTTAATTTTGTTTATCTTGTTGTTTATTCAAAGAAGCCTAGTTTTATAAATTAAGTTTCTAATTAGCCTTGAAAAGTTCAATTCTAAACATTGATTGATTTCTATTTATTCCTTGTGTAATTTTAGGCCTTGACATTGATCTTTCTCTTTTGGGTTGTGTAACTTAGGTTAATTCTTTACCCAATTTGAAAACTATTATTTGTGCCTTTATTTGGGAGAAATAACCTATCTTATGATTTTTTATTACATGCCTTATACCAATTAACCAAGTTCATGTCTAAATTTGAATGCCTAGTTTTATGCTAAAGTGTTTTAAATTTATTAGATTAAATCATACCCTTTTGTTTAAAATTCTAACTTTTATTCTTATTTTGCCAAAAGTCCTAGCACATGCCTATTTTTAGCCTAGATTTTGATGCTATAATTGGATAATTGACTTAGAATTTTTTTTTTCTTAGATTAGACTTGTTTGGAACACTTTGAACCTAGAGTTTAACACTCTAGTTTTAGTTCATCCACTTGACCTTTTTGTGTGAGACATTTAACATTATACTATTTTGTACTTAGTTTTAGTGTAAACCTTTTTGGAGATGCAACTCCATCCTTTGACCAAGTTCTAAACCATTTGTATTTTTAGACATTATTTTTCAAAGTTTGTAAAACTCTAAACCTTTTTTGCAAAAATTTTTCCATTGATTTGAATGTCTCACTTTTTCATAGTGGAGTCATGTATAATCTGGGATATGGTAATGTGGTCACACAAGATGACTTTGTTCAAGACCCTTATGGTGATGATGTAGTTTGTGAGATGGATCCATAGCCACCTTATAACACTCAAGTGGGGGAACAAAGCCAAGATACTTTAGCTCACTATTTAGTCAACATGCCTTCATAATCAGAGCAGGACCAAGAGTAAATAACATAATACTTAGCTATCAAACCATCAATTGTAGATCAAGTTTAATATTGACCATACTGTGTTATGATGCCATTAGCCTATGAACCTTATTTATTTGACTATCACTTACTTGAAAACAAAGATGAAAATTTTAATCAGAGAAATAGAGGTAGGGGCTAAGATTCTAATAGTTTACCCCATAAAAACTTGCCTAGTCTAGTTCAGGTGCCTTACAACATACCTTATAATCAAAAAATTGAACAAAGCTCTTATAAAAATCCTCAAGCTCTAGTTTCCATGCCATATCAAGATCCACATATGATTTTCATAGGAAAAGGACTCATGGAGGAACATTTCATATAGATGTAGATATCATACCAGACCTACTTGAACTTAGCACATAATTTCAATAACATGGCCATGCCAAATGCTCCACTTAATGAGCTAGATCCTTTAACAGGAGTCTTAATCAAATTGATAGGCCAATAAAATTAGGATATATACCCATTCACATAAATCACTTTATTTGGAGACATGTTTAATTCCCTAGCTACTGAAGAAGTGTCTTTTGCTTTTACGTAGATGAATAGTGATCCCAACATGATGGATAACATGCAAATGCCATCTAATCCAAATAAAAGTGGTGTAAATGCATAAAAAATTAGTCCAAAACAAAATGTGCCTTTAGTTAACACTATGATTAGTTCATAAACACATGGGGTAAGAAATTCTACCTCCCAACTGCAAAAAAATACCTTTAATCCTCAACTAACTACTTCTTCTAGTATGTAATTGAAAGGATTAAGTAGTCAAGCTCAAAATAGTGCCTTATCTCAACAAAACATGATGAATGTTACTCCACCATAATAGGTGATGAATAATATTCCACAACAATAAGCACAATCCAATATGCCAATGCAGCCATGGAAACATATTATGCCACCTTAGTAGGGGTAACAAATGTTCCACCTTGTTAGGTAATAAGCAACATACCTCTTCAATCATAGACCAACATACCATTACAATCACAACTGATGTCTAATCAACAGTGTATAAATATTCATCAGTGAAAAATATTGAACCTTTAAAAATAATCTACTTCATAACAAGGGTTAATGCAACTAAGAGGTTCTACTATTACATAAGTTCTAATTAGGGAATAATTGCCTTTTATTCCCAATGTGCCACAAATGCAATGACATGGCCTTAGTTCACAAGTCCCCCTTATTAAATGAGGTTTAAATAGTTGATAATAAGTCCTTATTCAAACTTAGTAGGTATATTACTTTAATCAGAGCCATATCCTTCTATCCCATCCACAATTTACCAAAAATTAGGTATATATACCCAAACCAAACTAGAATATCACACTGCAATGTGTGTAATTCCAACAATCACATCCTAATCCATGTATGCATATTCCTAATCAATTCATTATCCAAACCAACATTCCCTAATAAACCATTCCTCCAATATACCCTAGTCAAAGTAATCCACTTTTGACTGCCCAACCTCTGCCTTAGGCCACTATTCCATTAGGTTTCCTAGCACAAGAATTGAAACAAATGAATGATGCAATTATTGCCATCTAAGCTAGGAAAAAAACCAAGAAATTTAAGTTGGATGAAGTGTGATGCCACCCATTCAACATGGATTATTTTCAAATACCATTTCCTCTAGGGTATGAACCATCAAAATTTGACAAGTATAAGGGTAAATGAGACCCCAAGGCCCATTTAATGGAATTTTTTGTTGTTTTTCAACTAGTGACCTAAAATGACATCTACTTCCTACTATTTTTTTCAAGGAGTCTATTAGGACAAGATTTGTAATGTTTATTTAAACTACCAAAGAACTCAATATCTAATTTTGATTATCTTTTAGATAAGTTTGTGCAACACTTCTCTTACAATCTCAAACATGAGATTTCATTGGTAGATTTGATTCAAGCCAAACAAAAGGCTAGTGAAATTTTTGTTGGTTATCTACAATAATGGATAACACTTAACCATTTCACTCATAGTCTACTAGATAAATAGTTAGCCGCTATGTTCATCAAAAATTTATACAATAAGATATCTTACCATTTGGAGTTATAATGTGCACACACTTTTAAGGAAATCATCAATAAAGGTTTGATTATATAAAGGGCACTTATTAAAAAAGGGATTATAAATCTTACCTTGTCTAATCAAAATCAAAATCAAAACCAAAGAAATTGATAAAATAAAAATCACAACCAAGTCCAAGTGTAAGTGTCGCAACCAACCCAGGCCAATAATTATGGAAAATACAAGCAGTTTAACCAAAAAAAGAATGTTATTGGAAATTGAGTAACCTAGTCATGACATGTCCAAATAGTGAAAATAACATCTACTCAACCTATGCTACATATGTAAATTACTCTTAACCAACAACCTCTATAGCAAGCATAGCCTTTACAATAACCTAGACTAACACAATATATAGAACAACCTTTACCTTTATGAACCCCTCTTTTAAGACAAAATGGGACTACTCATTGAGTTTTTAGCGACCTTGGAGAGAGAATTAAAGTCATGTTTTGAAAACTAGCCACCACTAATCTGATTGGTTGGCCTATTTTGAAGCACTATCATGAGGGCATTCCTTATCTAGATTGGTATAGACAAAATGAATTCTATGAATACCATCAGGTTAATGGACATAATCTATGCCATTATGTGTAAATCAAACATCTTATTCAAAATTTGTTGGAAAATGGGGAGATAACATTGGATATTAGAGATTTTATGTTTAATCAAAACCTTGGTATTTATCAAAACCCATTTTTACAACATAACAACCAACAATATCAGTAGTGAAGGCTAGAATAACAACACCAATAGTATCAACAACTGAGACAAAACCAATAATATTAGAAATAATAGAACCAACATCAACCAAATGGATGGAACCAAGACTAGAATAATGCCAATAACTAGTAGACTTAACTCGTAGTTTCACATGACTACAAAAAATTTCTAGGCCATATTGTAAGAGGTCATTTTTCCACCATTTCCATTAATCTAAGACCAAGAATTAACCAACCAAGACCATTATTAATCAATCCTAACCAACCAACCTATGCCAGTGATCCTTCCTTGACCTGGGAGTGCATACAAGCATACTAGGAAGTAGGGATTACAAATTTTGAACCTTATACTGATAAATCATCATTGACCCATGGCCACATATAAGTGAATTGATAGCTGATACTTATCCTATTCATTTACCCTCAATCATCATTTGCTAGCAATAATGGTCCTATATCTAATCCTATGTGTGCAATCATAACTCAGTGGTTGAATATTACCATCTTAGGCCCATAACTATCTGACTCTACACCCATCTAAACCACCATTTTGGCTTGAAATAAGCCTTTTACCACTATGCAAGATAAGACATTTGATATTTTGGAACAACTGTAGAAGATGCCCATGAAAATATCCATTTTGGATTTGTTGTGTACATCTACTATCCACAAGAACATCTTGATAGAGTTCCTTAGCCAATCTCAAGTTCCCAATGATATATCCCTAGACAAATTCCAAGCTTTCATTGGGCATTTATCCCTAGGCCAATAATTAACCTTCGACCAAAGTGATATGTCATCCCTTAGCCCTCTGTATAATAATCTATTGTACATCAATTTTTTTGTAATGTAATACAAAGTGAAATGTGTCCTCATAGATAATGGATTTGGTCTAAATATTATGTCTCTAAAGCTCATCAATCTCCTTAGATACATAATAACTAATCTCTAGCTAGAAAAAATCACTATCAAAGCCTACAACAATGAAGATCAAGAATCCCAAGGCACTAGCAGCTTTCCAATTATTTTTGGCCCTTTGACCCATGATATACTATGCCATGTGTTAGACCTTGATTTATCATATAATTTGATTTTGGTAGACCTTGGATGCATGAGATTCATGTAGTCCCTTCAATATTGCACCAATGTATCAAGTTCTCTCATTCATATATAAAGGTCACCATTCACAGGTATTTATAGCCTTATGAACATTACAAGCATTTAGAGGGCAAGTATGAGATCTATAAATATCATTTTGGATTGAATCTAGTTCCTAAAAAGGATAAAGGGAAAGAAATATTTGTTGATTCACTAGAGGCTAATTACATCAACCTAGATACCCTTGATTCATCTTCTCATATGCTACCTCTTAAAATGTCTAATCATTTTACCATCACAACTAATGGCCCAAGAGAATACTTGACCTATAATAAATTCCACATTACTAAGCTTCCATAGAACACTAATTCTTATGAAAGATTTAAAGTTAGACCACCTTATATAGAATGGCAACAAAAGGGAAATGCCAAACTGCATGGTCTAGTTCCTATCATTTTCACACTGATCACTGGCCAAGCACAAAACCCACTCATAGATGATGAATCATGGTTATACAATGAAAAACTAGTTGACTATTACCAAAATTCCAAATACCCTATACCTAATAGGATCATGGAAAATCATGCCTATCAAGGAAGAGGTATTAGGTCTAATCAATAGGGAATGCTTGATCCAATTTCTAAAGGAACTTATGGTCTTAGATTTAAAATGCCTAGGGTGACCTCACGTATATTATTCATTTTTTAAGGTCAATGACTAGTAACAATGATGCTGATAGTGAATCAGAGTTTGATCATATCCCTTATGAAGACCTTGTTAGTACTAATCTATTTGAAACTCATGCCATTTGTACCCTTATACCAATTATTTCCATTATATCACCCTCAACTTATATACTAGGATCAATAATAATCCATAGTGCTTATAGATGAGTTTGAAAATGATGAGGCCTTTTGTGATTTTATAGGCCTAAGGGACAATATTTTGTTGGGAGATCATAGGGTTTTCAATCAAACTGGATCTTAAAACCTATTTTGGAGAATGGGTGAACACCCTTAGCCACAAACAAATGAATAAAATATTAAGATCCCAAAGTGAAAGCCTCTTTGAGGCATTTTTGGACTAGGGTAAAAGTAAATAGAAAGGCCAATATTTTGGTGAAAATGTATTTCAAACACCATTAGATGGGGGTGTTCAACCTTCCTCAAACATTTCTCAAGAGACCACCAATGATGAACTTGCCTATGGGTCTAAGTTTAGTTCTACTGAACAAGATGCCTTAAACCAAATCATTCAAGAGTTTTCAACAACATCTATCACTTGGCTATACTTACCATTGGGAGATTTAAACTCCTCTTGTTTAGGAGAGATTGAAGAGCCATTCCAAATAGAGGACTCTACCATTGTAGGATAATTTAAATCTTTGCCAACCATTCTAGAATATGGTTCAAATTTTCTTGTGGAAGACACTACAAAAGTCAACATCGAGACTCCATATGACCTGAGATGGACCAAATTAGGCACATCCCTCAATGATGAGGAACATGACATCCTTACAACCCTTTTGAGGGAATTTGTTGATATATTTGCTTGGGCGTACTCAAAAATACTAGGTTTGGACCCTACCTTGGTTATACATCACCTTGTTGTACATCCTTGTATTGATATATTAGTGAAGAAAGAGTTGGAAATGCTCTTAAAAGTGAGATGCATTCAATCGATCAACTATTTAGAGTGGATCTTGAATGTTGTATTAGTCAGTAAGAAGCCAAAAAGAATCATAATATGCACTAATTTTAGAGATATAAATAAGGCCTACCCAAAGGATGAATTTTCTTTGCCAAACATTAACATGAGAGTTGATTTCATGGCTAGGTATGAAATGATTTCACTAATGGATATATTTTTAGGATACAACCAAATCAAGATTATGCTAAAAGACTAACATAAAACAACATTCAACACTCTATGGGGAACCTTTTATTAGTAGGTTATGCCATTTGGTCTCAAAAACATTGGGTCCACATATCAAAGAGCCCTGACCATAATATTTCATGATAAAATGCATGACATTGTTGAAGAATATGCTAATGACATATTAAGTAAATCAAAGACTAGGGCTGATCATCTAATAATAGTAAGGAGAATATTTGAGAGACTATGTGAATACAAGGTTAGACCCAATCTACCTATTTTTTTCCTCTTATGTAAGGATATTCATTCCTACTATATCTATCTATCATAGACAAATCCTTGGGGGAACTTCTAGCATATCATGATGACAATGGAAAACAATATGCCATGTACTATCTAAGCCATACACTAGTCATGTATGAGCACAATTATATTCCCATTGAAAAAGCATGATTATCCACCATCTTTGTAGCTCAGAAACTATGCCATTACATGTTAAATAACAAGACAATGGTCATTTATAAAGTAGACCTACTCAAATATCTATTATCCAAAATAACTTTATAATGCCACATGACTAAATGGATCATGCCTCTGAGTGAGTTCAAGATAGAATATGTCAACTAGAATGCTATCAAGGGACATGTTCTTAAAGATCAATTAGCTCAATCTCCCTTTGCTAATACAAAACCTCTAAAATTCCAATTCCAATATTAGTCCATTATGACCATAATTGAAACACCTCTTGAGGAGCAACACTAGAAGTTATATTGTGATGGATCATTCACAATACATGGATCAGGGGTAGGCCTTTTATTTATTACACCACATGGGGATCTCATCCCTAAATCATTCCATATTAGCTTTCCTTATACCAACAACATGGATGAATATGAATCACTCATTGTAGGGATTTGATAGGTACTACAATGGAATATTTAACATTTTAAGGTTTATGCTGATTCTCAGTTAATCATCAATTAGGTTACAAACCATTTTTAGATGGAGGATGGAAATTTGGTACCGTATTAGGCCATGGTTGACACTCTCAAATAATACATTGATAATATACTATTTGAACATATACCAAGGGCTAGTAACAAAATAAATGCCATGGCCACCATTGGATCTTTGATTAGTCATACCAAAAAAAAAAAAGAATATCAATTTCTTGTTGAAAATATGCTAGCATTAACTCAAGAACCTTCAAACATTGCAATGATTTATGATATTATTGGTCCCATATATATATGGTATTTAGACCTTTATGCCTATTTTCATGACCACATTATGCCACTAGACCTATCCCACACACAAACCAAGGCCTTTATCCATCATGCCACATGTTATACCTTACTCAGACCAACCCTATACCACCAAAACTTTGATGGAACTTTGATTCATTATTTAACTTTGGTAGAATCAACATTAGCATTATAGGAAGTTAATGAAGGAGTATGTGGAGCCCACACAAGCAAGGCCATCCTATCTAAAAATCTCTTATGTACTAGGTATTATTGGCCAATAATAGATACAGATGCAACTATGCATGTTAAAAAGTGCAATAAATGTCAATAATATAAAACCGATGCTTATACCATGGCCATTTTCTACTTAGGGACTTGATATCATTAGAAATATAAAACCCACATCTTTTACTGACCATAAAAACATCCTTACCGCTATTGAATATTTCATTAAGTGGGTTAAATCTATACCCCTCACTTATGTGACTAGAAAAAAAATTTAAAAATTCATTTTCAACCATATCATCTACCGATATGGTATCCCATCTAACATTATATCTAATAATATTAAATCATTCAAAAATGATGTCAAATTGCTATGTGCCAAGTACAAAATTACTTAACATTTTTATACGATCTATTGCCCATAAGTTAATGGCCACACTGAAGCATATAATAAAACCATTGTCAACATATTTAAGAATATTTTCAATGATTCTATCCATAATTGGCACCTCCAAATATTCTATGCCCTTTGGGTATACCACACCAATTACTATACTCCCATGAGAGCCACTCTATATTCACTTATTTATGACACTGAGGCCATTCTTCCTATTAAGGTTGGGATACCTTCTTTATGCATATCTTTGAAGCATGTCCTAGATGATGAATATTATTTAGTAACCTAGAGTTACTTGATGATAAATGCATGGACACAATTAATAACCTTCAAGCATACTAGAACTGACTCTAGGACCACTATAACTGATGATTCAAACATAGAGAATTTGAGCTTGGTGATCTTCTTCTCAAAGAAAACTAATAGAATAACATGACTAAGAAGAAGAATAAGGGAAAGTTTAGACCCAATTGGATAGGCCCATTCATCATTGCTGAAACCTATGGTGCTAGAGCATACAAACTTGCTACACTAGATGGGGATGAACTTGATGAGCCAATGAATATTATACACATCAAGTGTTACTTCACTTGAGAGACCTGGTGTATTGTCTATAAAGTACATTTATATTGTACCATAATATTGACATTATTATTTTTACCATACCATTATATCTTATATCATCCTACCATACCTTTCCTATCAATCAAGTTATTTCCAAGTACCCTAACCCATCCCTTTGAATGTGGTTCCATTCCATTGGTTCCAAGATTGCTTTCAACATAAATATTTAGATCATTTTTCAACAATTATTTTAGCATTCTAGATAGAGGCCATATTTTGGAGTAGTATGATAATGGTTTGGTATTTACATGCTTCATTTCTTGTTTCATTTTATACCAAGTGGGCCTGATTATAACTGACTTTGGGAAAATTAGTGTCTCATTGTCATGCTACTAATTTTAACCATGTATGGAAAAATTGGTATCATTGACATATGTTATTATTTCCTAATTATAAATACCTATGGGATAATTAAGAACAACACCTATTTATCATGCCTTAAAGTAACACCTTGCCATGCCTATGATGTATTATGCTATTTGCCTACTTTGCCTATTTTATTTAAATTAGCTGCTACTTAGTCAAATTCCTCTACTGTAAGGTAGAACTATAGTGACTTTAGGTCCCATTCTAGGACTACATAGGCAACACTCAATTCATGTTGAGCTTAGCTCAGTGACCCTTTGCCATGATCTCACCATTTTGAGAGCATCCTAAGTTTGAACACTTTCATTATTTTATGAGATTGGACCATTTAGTATCTCATCATTATTTTTTTGGATAAATACCAAGGTTGATAGGTCCCTTTCCCTATATTAAAGAACACAAAGTTTTACAAAAAAAAATATTACACAACTAGCCAAACTAAATCACCATGGCCTGAGAAATACCAAATACACTGAATGAACATAAGGCAATGAACAAAAAAAATAATAAGACCAACTACCAACCTAACACCAACATCAGGCGTAAAACCATCCTTTAATGGGATAATATTCTAGGAGGTTACCCATCTTTCCCTTTTTCCCCTTTTACCTCCTACCTCTTCCCTTGTTAAGGATTCACTACCATAATTTACTTATTTGAATTCTGACTATCCCAATTTGATTTTTCAAACAATTCTTTATCTAAATCTGAATTTTTAGATTCATGTCCTCTCTTCATTCCCCCTACTGAAAGTTTCAAGGGAATATTTTTGACTTAATTTCTTGATTCCACCTTAGAATCAACTTATTTCATAGGAGTAACTAGTTCTCCTTTCTTATTTTCTCTCAATTCCACATTTTCCTACATTTCTAATTTTTCAAAAGTCTTCAGCCACTACCACCATATTTGGAACACTCCATTTTCTTGATTTTGATTGCTCCCCCTTTTAATTTTTTATGAAACTATGTCCCAGAGGACACGATTAATGAAGATGACCTAGTCCTTTACACTTACTACATCTAAAATCAATATTCTCATAATCTAGAGTTTTCTCATGAAGAGCTTCGCCATATTTCAAAAAGATTTTTGTTGGAACCCCTTTACTCAAATCAATCTCTACATAAATTCTAGCATAGGTACACAATCCTGCATCAATTCTCACATGATCATTCTTTATAAATGACCCCAAAACATTACCTATTTCATTATAATCATGCCAAAAATGTAGAGGTAGGTTAGGTAGATGAACCCAAACAAGCATCTTTATTATTGAGAGGAAATTTGGATTAAACACCTAAACTAGGGAATGATAAACAAACCCACATTTACCCAAAACTAAGGGCATTCTATAAGACATTTCTAATAGTATTTCTATTTTTGAAAGTGAACTATATAAAAACCTTTAGAACACAAAGAAATCTCACATTGGTTTGACCAATTTTCATAAATCCATTGATATAAAGTAATTGAAGAAGGCCATAATCCATTGAATTGATAGATTATAACATCCTCTTTGAGAGTACAAAAATACTCATCCACTTCCTCATTTATAATATCCACCAAGGGTATCTCCTTTTATTGACCTAAAATGTAGGCTTTTTAAAGATTACCCTTTTCTACATTTGCCTTACAAGCTGCATTTCTAATGACTTCTTTGAATGTTGCAAGTTTGGAGCGAGAATACTATTTGGAGGAAGTTCCTTTATTCAATCCTTCCACCCCTCCTTGTAGTCTTGAAGCTAGGGAGATGATTGAGTCTTTGCATAGATAATATCCATACACCAATAAATCATCCTATAGTTCATATCCCTGATGCATCAGACATTGGAACTCTGTAGGGACTCTTAATGAAACCTCTAAACTTAGCCTTAAATCTATCATAGATTTTAGGCTTTTCACTTAGACATATTGTTTTACCAAATAGAGATCTCACCATTATCTGATACCTTTTTTGAGTCACCTTTTGTTTCTCTAGGTCACTCATTTTGTCAAACAATTTACAATCAACCATAATAACCTTATATTTGGGAATCAAACTCCTTAAAATTACTACTTGCTGGGGAATTTTATCAAATAATATCTCGTAGAGGCATAAGGTTTTACCAGTGGATAGTATGAATCATTATCTGATGCCCAATAATATTCTATATAGTTGGCTAAGAGGGAATGACAATATTTAATTTTTTAGATAGGTTACAGGAAAAATCTAAAATTTTATCGATGAAACCCATAGGTTGGGAGGCCACAATTCATGGTGCCATTTTTTTAAATAGTTATCACTAATTGTGAGCAACCTCTAAAACTTAGAAAAATAAAACCCAATATTTAATACTACTATTAGCTCTATAATTTTGTCAAATAGTTTCCTATCATCCACCATCTTGATTTCCTTAAAAAAATTCATTGTCCATGATTTGAGAGGATGATGGCCATTGACTGAAAATCCATCTGCTAAGGTGAACAAAAGGGTGGAAGTGAAGAAGGAAGAGATGCTACCAAAGGATTCAATATCAATGAATTCATAGTAGTCATCAAGTAAATAACACTGGTAGAACACTCTATTCTCAATCCCATGGGATATGAGCCACTTTAAAGAGTGGATTAGAGAAATACTATAAAGGATGGAGTAGTGGGCATCCTCATTGCCATCATTAGCCCACATGAAATCAACATTTTCTTGAGTGATAAAACTCAGTGATCTCACTCCACATCTACTCAAATCAAACAAGACCCACAACCTCCTCGTTATCCTCCTAAACACCACTACCACCAAAACCCCAATGTCACTCCCTCCCTGATCTCCTCTTTGAAGGACCCATCCCCCACCATAAACCTCACTCCCTTCTCATTTTTCACATCTATCACATCACCACCATTACCAATGATTTCACTCAATCTCCCACTTACACTACTACTACTCAGTCAAAATGCCATTTTCCCCTAAAGTTATAGTTTTTTCATGTATCTTGTCATTCTTAATTGAGTTGAGATTCTTTAAAAATTTCCAAAAAACAAATAAAAAACATTCTAGAAAATAAAAAACATTCTCAACATTGATGACTTCTTTGCCTTAAGGATTCTAGGAACCCTCACTAAGTCACAATAAACCAAATTTCATTTAGTTTCCCCATCCTTATTCACCTAACATCCCATGTTCTCACCATTTTAAGAGACCCTTCCCATGTTCTTCTATACCATCCATCATGTTTTCCTTCTTATCATTTTCTTTTATCCCATAGCTTGGGAGAGCTACATTTGGCCTAAAGTTTATGTTGGATTTTATGTCTATGGAACTATGTAGGTAGCATCCACTTTCTTAGTGCATCTGAAGCTAGCTTAGCCAACCCATTATTTTTCTTCTATTCCCCCATTTTATTTGTTTGTTTTGTTATCTACTATCATCTAGGGGAAATGTCATCATCTTGTTTGTTCTCTATTTCCACTAACATTATGATTAAACATTGTTTGTTTTTGTTTGTTTTTCTTCTCTTTGTTTTATTTTATTCTTTCTTTTCTTGGTGTCTTATTTGTTTGTTTTCTTTTTTATTTTCTTTCTTATTGTGTCAGTCTATATGCATTCTTTGGGATATTCCTTGCACATTATTCTTGAGTCCATCCATATTCATACATTAACATTGTCATCATGGGTTTTATCATTTGTGTATTATTTTCAATTTTTTATTGGATTGCATGGTAGTCCTTATGAATATTTTGGATAAGTTATTATGGTGTTCTATCATGATGCCTACCATCATGTGCTTTAAAAAAATTATCTTGAGGAGTCTACACAATAATGCAACCATGATACTCATTGACTCCTTGATAGTTCAGATGAGTATTTCCATAATAGTAGGTTTCCAAAATTCATATTTTTCCTCTATATCAGCTTACTCTTACTCCATGACTATGTATTAAATTCATAAGCCCCATCATCATGTTTTCCATCATTAGGATACCAATGATTATAAATTCCTATGGTAAAATCATTGTATATCATCCCACTTTTACTACCAATGATTATAACCACCTATGGGCAAATCATTGAATATCCATCCATTTGAAGGTTGATGATTCTAACCAACTTTGGGAAAACCATTATCTCTATCCAGCCAATTGGGGCATGTTTTTATTCTACCAATGATTATAACCACATGTGGGCAAATCATTGTTTTTCCTTTCATGATTGTAACCTCCTTTAGGCAAATCATTCTCTTGTTATCCTAAGCCTTTTTTAATTATTATAACTACCTTTTGGTAAAATAATTACCTTTTTTGTCCCACTTATGTCGATGATTATAACCACCTATTGGAAAATCATCTTGTTTGTATACCAAGCTAGGGTAGCTCTATATGCCATTGATTATAATGGCCTATGGGAAAATAAATATTTTCCACCCCATTTCATATTTTTGGTCCCATTATTTCCTCCTTTTGAGGGACTGATCACCGACCACTTTTCCAATCACTCCCTTGAGGGGGCATTTATAGTTCATCAATTTTCATTGAAGTCCTACACATAAAAGACATTTTCATTCTTTGAGATGATATTATTGTGCATATAGCTTGCAATGCCTTACCAAATAGGAAAACAACTATAGACACCTAAAACTGGCCATAGCTAGCTTTTGATTGGACTTCAGATCGATTCCTACCAACCATTATAAATTAAGCCTATAAATCACTATACATCCCAAATTTGCTTGTGTATCATTCATCAAAGCTAAAAATCATGTTAAGACATCCCTAATTGGGGTATCCTACCATATACAACAATATTTCATAGATTCATCCCTAATCATCTTTCAACATCACAATAATCAATTTGGTTCTATAGACATATTAGGTGAGGCACTTTCACACTTAAATCAAATCTTAGAAATGCAAAATGGCTAATCATGATTAGTTAAAAAACTAAACCAAATTAAATGCCTAGTTAAATTATCCATTTGTAATTAATTAATAACCAAAAAAGGAAATTAAAAAATGTAAATATCTCATCCTTTCATCATTGCCTTTATGAGTTGTCAAGATCTTTGGAAATATCCTAAAATATCTCATTTTGGAGACCCATGCCTAGTAATTATAAATAATGATCAATTGACAAATATTAACTCTACTGGGGTTATATTTGACTCACCTAGGTTAGGTTTGAACCCATCCCAAGCCTTAACTCCACCATAACTCACCTTGGGTGAGAGTTAAATCCTTAGGCTATAAATATAATGCAATGTCTCTTGAATTATTAAGCTCTTATAAGCCAAAGTTATAATGCAAATTTTGAGATATATAAGCCATTTGATTTAGTGTTATAATGCCAAAATTTCATTACAAGGAAGTGTTATAATGTTAAAACATTTAGCCAAGATACATCAAGCCTTATCAAAGACAATAGGTGTTAAGGAGAGAAGGAGCCAACAAGCTTCATTTTACAAAGACTCTTTGATGCATAAGCCAAGTAAGCCACTCAATAAAAGCATTTGGAGCTCACAATGAAGATAAATGACTTATTGTGTTTTGAATTTTAGTTGTGCTTTCACTTGTATTTAATTATTAAGCTCTCCCCAAGTTCTAGACTAGGAGTGTAAGTGTTAGTGTGTTTTTATTTGAGTTTTTATTACTTGAACTAACACTATACTAACCTCCCTTCTTGGATTCCTATGATCATAATGGGTTTGTCGACTGGGTGTGATGGGAAGATAAAAACATGGTATTGGATGTTATCCACCCATTTGAATGTGTTGGTAGTGCCATTTTTTAGCCAAGAAGTATAAAAAATGGAGTTCTTTAATTACAACTTTAACTTTGACAACATTAATTATCAATGTTTTTGTGATCCTAAACACTAGTGAAAATGTGCTTCTAAGTGGAATTAGACATCATGGTCATTTAATGACATGAAATTTCATATATAAACATTATTTGAGTGATGTATTTGCACCTATGAGTCTTAGAGGCATAAATGCCCATTAGAGCTCAAGAAGTTATCTCTTCACTGCCAAAAAGTTACATTTTAGGACCCCTTACTGCAACTTGTACCAAAAACTGATATTAAATGTTTTAAAAAAATGATTTGAGGTGAAATTATAGGTATTTAACATGTATAGGAATGATATAATGGTTAATCCATATGATCTAAAATTTATATTTTATGAATGTCTGAATTTAGGCTAAAAATCTATATTTTTCTTATGTTAGGAAAGACATTCTTGAACCTAAAATGGGTAGTAGGTTTGTGACTAGGCATGATGGGAGGCCAAGAACATAGCCTTGGATGTTTTTTAACATTTTTTATGTGTTGGTAGTGCTAATTTTTATCCAAGAATCACTAGAAATGGAGTTCTCTAATTACAGTTTCAATTTTGATAATTCATCGTATCAGTGTTTTTACACTCCTGAACGCTAGTGAAAATGTGCTTCTAGGTGGATTTAATTGTTATGGTCATGGGAAAACATGTAATTTTCCTACTTAGATGTGTTTAAAGTGATTTATTTTCACTTGGAGGTCTGAAAGGCATAAATGCCTATTAGAGCTCAATAAGTTGTCTCTTCACTATTGAAAAGTTATATTTATGGAGATATCAAATTGTTACATCTATACAAGCATATATGATTTGTATTCATACATGAATATGTATAATTTTCTCATTTTTCACATTAAATATGGAATGATTTCCCTCTTTGACAACATACTCATCATATAATTGTAATAATAATGACTTTTTTATTTTATTTACTTAATATGGGAATGCTTTTTCAAACAAATCATGTTGAGATTCTTTGAGAGATATTTGGTCTTGAAACAAGACCAAACTAAGTTTAAAATCTAAAAGAACATGATAAGGTTTGAATCATCAAATAAGGAATCAAATAAAGTAATGAAAACAATGATAAATATAGGTTATAGGTTATTTTATGGAGGTTAGAGAGAGGTTGTAGGGGTCCATATATGCATTTTAGTATAGATGAATAAAAGTAGCCTTTTTATGATTTTTGATGAATCTTAGACATCCTTGTACATGTAATTTTACATTTTGATTATTCTATGATCTAGTTTGGTTATTTTATGAAGAGATTCTTTATCTACAGAGGTAAGAATAAAGTTAGTGACATAATCAAGACAATAAGGTATTTTCCATGTATTTTTGGATTTGTCAAGACTAAAGGGTGATATATAGAGTGGAAGAAACATGAATAGGACTTAATATAATTATAATTAACCTTAGGCAGTCTAAAAATCTTAAATTTTACATAAAAAATTATAATTAGGTGTATGAGAGTGTTTATTAATATATTTAATTAGTTTCATACCTTTGAGACCTCTAAATTTGAGGTTGTTGATGAATGAGTGCTAATAGTCCTGAAAGTAAGTCTAAAATATGGTTTTAGGTTACTAAAATTATAATATATTACAAAATAACCCCTAAAATATCCTAAAAATGGATAGGTAGTGGCTAGAGACCATGTCCTAAATGAATCAATATGTTTTAGGTCTTGAAAATATCTAAAGGATGAGATATGGGTGACTACGTGTCTATAGACATAAAGCAAACCTTAAAAAAAGGGTAAAAGGGTGAATTATCAAATTTTATTAAAACTTCATATATGAAGGAGTTATGAGATATTGTTACTTGATATGAGTAATATGGGATGAATGTATAAATTCATTTTTTGAGGTTCTAGTCTGAGTTCAAGTCCTCAAAGTGATAGCAGAGCTAGCAGGCCTAGTAGAAAGGCTAAAAGCCTATTAAATGAAGATAGCCTATTGAGTTTTTGAAACCTTTTGAGAAGGTAAGGTAATTTGTGTGTGAATTTTTAATTATGTTTTCAAGAACTATTAAAATTTATAATTCATGTTATAGCCAATACATCAGTTTGGAGGTTATGTGTAAACCCTAAAAGATAAAATTCTGAGTTCTTACTAAAAGAGTGATAGAGCAAGAAGGTTGAAGTTGTATATGGAGAAAGAAAATATTCTAAAGTGTGGATAGAGATTATGAATGTGAATTGAATTTAAGATCCATATAGAGGACTAGGACATAATGAATAAAGTTGTAAGCCATAGGTTTAATATAAATTACCTAAGATAATTTTACTCCAATACTAAAATGACAATGTGAAATGACCAAAATAAGTACTTCAATATTAGAAAGTGGTCATAAATTCATAAATTTAGAAGTTACACTAATGGAATTTTTTGGGCTAAAAAATTATATACTTACATAGCTTAAATAAATGGGTATAAATACTTTGAAAATAGATAAAGTAATATTATCAAGGATTCTAAACATAGTGTTATGTTTGGCACCATAAACATCTTGACATCCTCTAACATGAATTCAAAATATAAATAATGTTCCATTATAAAATGTGGATCAATGGTCAAACATTAAACTTCATTTTTGATAATGAAAGTAAAAAAACCCTTATTTCTCATAAATTAATTTTAATATTTAGCTTGCCATTGATGCCTCATATAAAACCATAATCCATTATATGGTGCGCTATACAATGTATATAGTTTTACAATAATAATAAAAACCATAAAGGAATACAAAATAATAACATAATAAAATGTTAGGTTAATTTCATATAGGCATACAATGTCAATATTACATACATTTCCATATAAGCATACAAAAAATTACATCATCTCACAAAATAGTATCTAATGTTAGGTGAATGTCATATATGTATACAATACAAAAAATGTGTACATTACCATATAGGCATACAAAAAAATACATCATCTAAGACATCCTAATCATTAAATAGCCTCCTTCTCTTTTCCTTCCTTGAATAAGACTCTCCTTGGGATGTCGTACTTGTAGATGGAGATCCCTCAACTCCAAGGTCTAATTGTGGGTCCTATGCTCATAGTTTGCTTGCAGCTAAACTTGTTCAAATAAAACTATTATTATAAAATTAGCATACTATACAAAAAACCAAGTTGATAAATTAATTTTAAACTAGAATGAAAAATAATTTAAACATGCACTTACTGCAAGCTCATGGTCCTACTCAATCTACTTCTAATGTTAACTAGGTTATTGACAAGTTCAACTACATGAATAGGCATGTGAAATGAGGAATAAACATGAGGAGGTGTCATATTAATCATCTAAATTGGAATTTCATATTTCATTTGATAATCTTGCATATATAATACATTCACAAAAGTTATATTTTGCCAAGTATGTACTAAAATTATTAAAACAAATCTATTTTTAAAATTCAAAATTACAAGTTAATATGTACCTCTATGAGTGCCTGTGTGAGTGACATTACAGTAGTAATGCCTATGTCTGTCTTAGCTCATAGTGATGGAGGAGTGTCTACTCTAGTCATCAACTAAACAAATAACATTGTTTAGTTTTCTATAAACTATTGAAGATATATGGCAAGTTTTTATCCTTTATTAAACTAAGAGTGTATTTAATAGTACTGTACTTGAATTTTGAGATCCTTGATAGATAAATTTAAGTATAAAAAAATATACATTGATTAAATATACATAGAGTATGAGATTAACTTAAAATTTTACCTTTATATACATAAATGGTGTTGTACTAACATGAATATATGAAATAGTGGATGGCCCACAAAATAGCTTTGTAAATGTAAACATAAGCTAAGTAAGATCAAATAATGTAACTATGGACTATGATGATGAAGGTACCGTATCCTCTAAGAACATACAAATTAAATATATATTATTTAATTTATGTTTAAATTAATTTTTAGCTTTTAGATTTGTAAATATAACTTAAACTTAATATGAAATTTATATAAAAGATACCTGCATGCATGTAGAGGCTAACGTGTGCACACCAAATGTGCATTCCAAAAAATCATCACTCAAGAGTATATCATTACAATCCATATTAAGTACCAGCATCACCACCATCTAAAGGTCTAATGAATATAGCACCACAAGATCTACAGGGGTGGGGTCAGGTACACACACTAGGTGGAGTATCTCCAACATCAGTCTATGAAAACCTACTCGTATGCTAAACAAGTGTAATAAGCACACTAAGAACATGTAAAGTTTAAATCACCATGACCTCCTTAACCATAGAGGGAATCTCAAGATGAAATGGATTTTGGGTAGGGATCCTTTTAGGCTAATTTGGCACATGACGTGTACCTAATCAATCTTGTGTAGAGCCTTTCCCTCAGCCTTAAAACTCACCATAGTCAAAATGGTTTGTAATCTCATTGAGGATGAAATAATAATAGAGTTTCCTCAAAAAATATAAGGGACATCATGGTTTTTACATGATGGATAATCAAACACCATCCATCATTAGTCTTAAAAATTAGATTTAATAAAATTGTGTTGGCATTAATAGATTGGGAAATATTTATTGGTTAGTGCAAATGGTGCATTGGTGGTTGGTTTGATGCCTAAGGCACACATTTTTTATTTTGATATTTATTTTTTCTTCACCTCACATGCTAATAATTTATCCACATAGTAAGACCTAAACATATCCTTATATGATTCCCATCTATCATTTTCACTCATTATCAATTTAACTTGACATGATATTGACTCCATGGTATTGCCTAGATAGGTGTGGTGGGTGTTGGTGAAATTAGGGTCCCTCATTATCCTAATTATTTGCTCAATTTCAATTTTGTTTTCCACTATGTGTACAATTAGATCCTCTTGACTACTTGGGGTATCATGTGGAACTATAGGAGGGATAAGAGGGTTAAGAGGAAGGTTAGCATATTGGTCTCTTGTAATAGAGTGGGCTATTTAAAACATATAATTTAAAAATTAAACAATTTAAATTAAAAAATTACAAAAATTAAGGTTATTAGGTTTAGATTTTTATCACTTACCTCCTTTTTATGGTGGCATAGTTGATTTGGAAAGGTTTTGGGCTTTCTAACAAATATCTGGCAAGGTTTTGGGTTTTCCATAGGCAAATTAGAATCATGTGAGGCTAGAGAGAAGGAGATTAAAGTGCAAATGAGATAGAATCACATTTTTGGGCCCAGTTTTATTTTTACCAAATTGAACATGTACACATTCCTAACACTAATAATTCATACGTGTTATTAGTGTTTATAATGTGTACATATTCCTAACACTAATATTGCATATATGTTATTTATGTTTATAATGCGTATTCTTTATTTTCATAATGCATACATGTTATGGCTCAGATTTTTTGACCCTTAGTTCAAATAATGTGTATGTGTTATGGTCACAACACGTATGCATTAGGGGAAATGTCCATGAAATTGTCCCCCAACTATATGAACATAACCATTTGTAAAACCATAATAGATAAGAAAATAAAAATAAATTCAACATGATTCAATGAAATATGTATATAAATGTACTAATCTAAGTCTCAAGTAAGGATATTCTATGTGTTTTTGAGAATAAATTTGTATATAAAACTAAGAATAAAATGTAAGAAAAATGTTGTGTGAAAAAAATCATGTCATTCGATGTGTCATTGATATTAAAAAACCATGAAAATAATGATACATTATCATATTTACCTTTCGAAGTTAATTAAATAAGTTTAAATCACGCAACTTCTGTGTTTACACACACACACACACACACACACACACACACACACACACACACACACACACACACACACACACACACACACACACACACACACACACACACACACACACACACACACACACACACACACACACACATTCTCCATAAACTTATAGGTTACTTTGATTACCTCAATATAAATAAAAATTATTCCCATTAAACCTTGAAAGGTTGAATTGGGTGGGAAATAAATTTTTAAATAATACAAGAGATGAAATTTTTGATATTATGATTACAATCGTAAAGCATACTATTAATAATGACAGTATGATCACAATATTGAGGTTCATGATAACATGGTAAAAAAAACTAGTTAATATTGTCCAAGTCATAGGCATGCCTACTAAAATAAATAATTAAATTAAATTAATTTTTTTCTCTTAATATTTGAGAATAACATATATATAGTGGATGAAACACATGTCAAGTAAAATATAACAAGAACAAGCCATAGATCAACAATCTAAAGGGTAGATCTACAATCAAATAAAATATCTACTCTCTTATGTTGTGCTTGTTTCATCTGATATTGAATTAATGTTTAAACTAATCCTAAATTAAATAAATGGAATATAATAAAGTAGTGTTCTGTAAATATAACTTTAAATAACAAGCTAAAGATAAATGACTAAAATAGATAAAGTAAAACAAAAACAAACAAGGTTAAACTATGCAAAAGAGAGATGAAATTAGAAATTTGCTTTGTTAGGTGACTACATAAGAAAATAAAATGTAGGAATAGACATAATGAAAAAAACCTAAGATTCTCTCAGAATTTATGTCTAGGTGCTTTGATATATAATAATGACTAGTAGAGGACATGAAAAACTACCGCTTTTATCCCTATTAGTCGATTTTGTCTTTTTGTAAAAAAATGTAACTTCTACAAAAATCAAGTATGAAAATGACAATTAGGTCTATTTAAATTTATTTTATCTTATAAAACTATACAAAGACTATGATAGACCTCAAAACCCCACTATGTTGAGTATTGTCTATATACCAATACTATGAAGAGGGATGAAAATTTCATGTAGTTCTCCCACCTAACTGATCTGTGTAATTATACTCCTGTAACTATATGAATGAATCTATATTTTACTTGAATACTTGATCATGATTCACTAGGGATACATAAAACTAAATCCAAACTTGTCTCATGAATGCTTAGAAATTGATTTGGGAAAAATAGGGAAATTTTGTTCAATATGCACTTATGTTGATAATCTCTTGAAATATAATTGATAATATTTCCAAGATGTATGAAATGAATGAATTAAATGTGATTTTATAGTGGTTCAATAAATAAAAATACCCATTTGAGAGTTTACGGATATAAAATTCAACCCTAGGAATAATTTTTTTTTGAGATTTTGACTCTTGTGAGTCAAGGATATGTTCGACAAACAGGGACAAAAACATGGATATTTTTGTCCCTTCAAGAAAGGTATTGAGTTTGGGGTCTAAGTCAGATCATACAAATGCATAATGGTGTTTTCAATAGTAATATCATTTTTATATATGACAATAGATGACATTATAATAAAATTAGGTTACCTCTTATGCTTAGGATATGTCAAAATGGAAAAATAGATGTCAATTAAGTGCACATGTCAATTATTGGTAAAAATAGATAAAATAGGCACAATCAATTATTCATGACCAAATTTAGTTTACTACATCATATCCCCCACTTTTTAATCTATAAATGAAATTACTAGATTAAAGGAAAGCCATACCTTAGTGTGTAAGATACACTTTGTCTTTGAGATACATCCTAAAATTGTGCAAGCCACTGTAGAGTTTGGAAAACCCTGAAAAACACATGAAGTAGTCATTTTATTCCTTTATAAACTTGAATTTGAAAATTTGATTTTTTTTTGAACTTTGTTAATTTGAAATTTGAAATAAATATTGTTAAATTGGAAATTGCTTGTGTTTGTATAGTTTTGTAGATACTAAAATCTAAATTTTACATGATAAACTAGTATTGCACACTTTACAAATATCACTCAAGGTTATACCCTTCAGCCCATGACTTTATCTATATTGAAAGGCTTAAAATATTTATCTCACTATGTTTAAATGCTTATCTTATGGCTTGAACCTGATATTATGATTATGAAGATCACATGTAGACTATATCATGATTAAAAACTAATATATATTCTTCACTATCAGTTATAAAACTTCAACATTTATCTATTCTCAAGGACATTATCATTTAGACCTTGACACTAATGTTGATGATATTATCCTATATCCAACACTAGTGTTCATACCCTATAAACACTCAAATTTGTAAATATTTTGATATATGTGGGTTAGCCTATTTGTATTAATTAACCTTTCATGATATTATTTTCAATATATATATATATATATATATATATATATATATATATATATATATATATATATATATATATATATATATATATATATATATATATATATATACACACACAAGGAAAAACCCACTCACTATTCATCTAGCAATTACCAAGCAAGAACTTATTTAAACTCACTAAATCATTCACACAATTGAGTTCTATTGCCCTATTCTTCCTTATTTACATACCAATCATAGGATAAAATTTATTAAATATTCGATGCATTCAAAGAGCATACCATGATTAATATTTGTCAAGTTTCAAGATAGATCACTACATGAACTCACATACAACACATTACACCATTATTCACACACAAGCCCACATAAGGGGATAACTACATTGATCTAAGGCCCTCTTCATAGTATATGAATATATAGGCATTGATCAATAATAGAGGGATATTTGAGGTAAAATTGACTTCATTTGATCCCACTAACCACCATTATTTCAAGGTGGCAATCCATAATTGGTGGATATAAGGTTTTGATTAAAATATCGATATCTAAAACTTATGCATGCAATCTAAATAGAAAATATGCAAGGAGGTAGAGAACACTAATAGGGATAGGTGGAATTTATATAAAAATACTTACATTTCACCATGGATAGAAGAATTGGATTTAGGATGGAAGTGTCAATGTTAGTTTCCTTATTTTGACAATAGTGTCCAAGTGACCAGAGAGCTATTTTTTAGAATCTAATGAGTCCCTCTGGAGCATCAACAAATATTATTTCACACCAATATTATTTAGACTTGTATACACATTTGTAAAAAATCTAAGTATTATCTCTTTTTTGTGTTTAAGCATGCAAATTACTATTTGGAATTATACTTTATATATTTATCAAATTTTCATAATTCAACACTGTATGGTGAATATGTTGTGAGTTTAAATTATTTAATTGACATGATTTTTAGAGTACCTTAATCCTTAGTTTATTATGCTACTCTCTCTTTCATGTTGAGCCTTATTTATAAAAATGGTTAAACATTTGGTGAACCTGATATTTGAGTCTTCTTGTGAAATCCTAGTTTTCCCTGAAGTTTTTTTATTTTTTAAATTGTTACAAATTTTACAAAATCAGATTTGATTCAATTCCAAATAAATTCATCATGTTTAATATGGATACATTTAGTACTATTTTTTCACAATACGAGATGATATTTTTTCCTTTACATCTTCTATATATTTATAAATCAATCAATGATATAATCAAATGGAATTAGTAAATTGGTAAAAATAAAGAGGGTGTCTTAACACAAGATAAAAATCTAATCTCTCTTTATAATTATTATTTCAATACCATTAACCATTGTCTAGCTTCACTAGGCACCAACGTGCATGTTCTCAACCTTTTGTCCCACCTAGATCCTATTCAAGTGACAACTATCATCCCACTCCCATTATTCACCCAAAAATTATATTTGATTCCATTGTCCATGTTGTTACTACATGAAAAGGGAAGGGTGCACAAATTATTCAACCACACATTAATATAAAATAGGTTCTTCTTAAGACTAAGCTAGTAATAAAATTTAAAAGGTATGATATGATTGAACAATTAAGTAAAACCCATACAAATATATTAATACTTGAGATTTTGAAATAGTCAACTATCTATAAGGATATCTTATATTAATCCTTGTATGGGACTCAAGTACCAAATGACATAAATCTGACTTATTTTGTGGATGTTATGTAAGATCTCAAAAATAAAACAAATATAATCACTTTTAACCTCAAATATCTACCCTCAAAGGATATCATTGACAAAGACTTGACTTTATTCATACCAATATTCACAACAAGGGAATCAAGGGAGTACTAGTTGATAATACACCATGTCTAGACATTTGAAGCATGGAGTTCTTAAAATCAATGGGAATAAACAATGAAGTCATTAAAAAATTAGACATGCATATCAAAAGATTTGATAATTCATGTTTTCCACCAATTGGTAAAATCAAATTAGGTATGACATTGGGCCCAAAAATAATACAAGCTACATTCCAAGTAATATCTCAATTATTTAATTATAACTTATTCATGGGTGGACATTGGATACACATTATGGAAGCTATACCATGCACATTACATTGATGTACAAAATTCATACATGATGGGACATTATGGATAATGCCTACAAATGATGAATCCTTTAATTTTTTGAAAATGTTACATTCTAACATAGAAGCAGTTCCTCAAATGGTACCACCTAAGAAATTTATTCCAATTGAGAATATATCAACTTATGAGATGGGTGAATCAAATAAGATAAATCATTTACCTCCATATATTCATAAGGAATTAACATCTGAGGTACACACTAATATATAAAAGTAGTAGGATTAAGAACATATGGAAAAAGAGATAGAGCAATGTACATTACAAAGGGAACCAATTATACTATAACAATAAGAAAATTAGACATTTGAAATTCATTTATTGGTAAATTTTGAGCAACAAGATGGAAAGGTTTTCAATTACTATGATAGTGATGATGACATTCCTTATGATATGATAGATGAATAATTATGTAAACTCAGTTTTTATCTACTTAAGTATATTTACCATTATCTATTCACACATTAATGTAAAACTAAACTTAGATAAAGGTAAGGAAAAAATAGAAGATGAACATATGAATGCTTGTTATACAATTCATCTCTCTTGGTTAAAATATTTAAATCAAACTTACAAATACATCATGTGAATAATGTGGAATCCTCACATAGGTTATCAAAATAGATTTGATATATTACAACATGCTCCACATACAATAATAATATCTATGATACTTGAGTACAAGATGATATATTTAACACCTACTAGACGTAGCTCAGTGATAAAACTAATTGATATAACAAGATAAAAATATTAAAATTATCATAGAATCATAGGCCATAATACCAATCATTATGAAACATTAAAAAATAAAAATCACAAATACAAAAATTAAGGGCATATACAAATTATGCACGAACAGTGACAAAGATCCTTGATCTCAAATAATTCAAAAATAAAAAGTATAAGGGTATATACTTGAAAACACCCATTCTAAGAGTATCTAACCATTATTAAAAACATCAATGGGGTATATTATGAGAATCTCAAGATTGATATCAATAATTGGGACACATTTTATAATGTTCCATGTTTGAGATAGTTACAGAGTAGTCACAACATTATCCACTCTTTCTAGAATCTCTCAGATGCATTATGTTACCCATAACATGTGGACCAAAAGTGGTCACTATGATCATATGGTATTATATAAAATTCAGATTGACATTTCATTTTTTGTAACATTGGTTGGCTGATATGAATGTGATAATGGATACTACAAACATGTGTCTCACTTTTCCTTTTGAGGGAAGGGGGTTTGCATCCAACATGATGGATATGGTGATATACCTATACCAATGTATTCAAGTAGCTAATCACAACAAACATCAAAGAAGTAACAATGATTCATAATAAAAAATGGTGGCAAGAAAATATATTGATAAAGCCACTAGGTAGTCCTATACCTTCAAACTATGATGACTTCTATATTAGCTCTTTCAAATCAATTCAAAAAATGATCAAGAAAATAGTAAGATATTAATATAAATAAAAAATAACAAAAATATCTAGCCTTTCACATGTTTACTAGATTTTCCATATGTTATTTAATTTATGTTAGGAGATGACATATCATTTCTATACACACATGTTTCACAGGTACTTGATTATGATAAAATTATACACTAAATCCATGATACATGAGCATGCATATGTTTGACCTTTCATCTTCCTATGTGACACACTAAATTGGGTGAATTTTGATTATATTGGTCATGATTGATAAATTTTATATTATTTCATGATCATTTTACATTATAATTTAGAACTTATATACTAACACTTCCACATGCCTATACTCATGCTACTATCTTACATAGTGTATTTTATATGTTATTCTACAAGACATTTTGCTAACACATGTATGCATGTACTAGTATGACATGCTTAAGCTATTTGTTTATATTTCATATCTTCATCTTATCACATAGCCTACTTGAGTGCACTTATTATTTACTTCCTTGTCTTGATTGTGGAACATTAGAACATGTTTCTAGTTTATTTTCCATAATGCCTTGAGTGTTTATTATTTATTTAGTGTGTGGAAATTTAAAAATATCATCAACTTTGAGTGTGTAACATTTGAAGATGCCATGTATTTGTGGTATCTTTATACCTCTATTTACATGACATTAAGTGTTCTTATGTGTGTACTTTATTGTTTGATAAGATTGTTACTCTTAGACATTGGCATAATCCATATCATGCATCTTAGGGCTTTTTATGTTTAGACACTTTGAGATTCATTGATACATATACTTAAAAATGATACCCATATATGTTTATTTACTACATCATTGATATATATATATATATATATATATATATATATATATATATATATAACATGGTTATCTTATGATTTTGAGCTAAGGTGAATATCATGCTACATTATCCTCACCTCAAAAGGGGGGCATATTAGTGGGGGAATGCCATAGAGAAATGAGTCCACATACATATGGTTGGAATAATTAGCATAATTTGATACCGTTTACATGATTCAAATATACACTTGTGATAAAATTCTATGTATTTAACACTTATTTTCATATATTTGAGACAAAGTTTTTCAAATTTGTAACATATTATACATAGTTTAGAGAGTAGAGGTTGTATTTTGATATATTATATAGATTGAGAAATATTTTAGGTGCATATTCCATGTAAATACAACAAATTATAGATACACATTCAAGTTATACGAATATTCATACACTGACCCTACCAAGAAGCAACAATAGGGATTTTATTTGCTACAATATTTGGATTTTTTGAGTAGTTTGATTAATATTATGTGCCATCAATGGACTTGGAATTACTTATATTATTATGGGTTGATATGGTTACGCCATTTGACTCAGGTGAGATTGGATAGATTATGCTTACATTTGGGTTATGCAATTGAGATTCAATGATCTTGATGGACTTGGCATAACTCATCCTTATACCATATTGGGGGAATGCTCAATCCCAACTTATATATTCACATATACAAGGTTAATTTGTGAACCCCTCTCCAATTATTCATCTAGGAATAATTATTACCAAAGTAAACTACAAAGGGGAAATATTGTTGCATTGACACATAGGTGTACTCCTTCCTTTCTCTCATTCTTTCAAGAAATTTTAATTATTAAATTTAAAATTATATGCACCAATTAAAAATGTAACATGATATTATTTTTAGGTCGTACAGATACAAAATAATTAAATAGGGTTCAAGTCATATCAAGGTGTGTTGTACACACCATGGTACACATTTATTTCCTTTAACCTAGTAATTTCATCCTTATGAATTACTAAATTACTAAAATCTAGATTTTACATGATAAACTATTCTTACACAATTTAAAAAAATAATTTAATGATCTACCCTTTAGTCTATGACTTTCTCACTATCTAAAGGCTTACAGTCTTCATCTCACTATGCCTAAATGCTTATTTAGTCTTGATATTATCATTACCCAGATCACTATAGTCTAAAAATATGCTAAAATCATGATATATATCCTTCATTATTAGTTATATAAATTCAAAATTTCTCTATTCTCCATAACACTACCATTCATACATAGACACTAGCATCTATTCTAGTGTCCTTGTAACATGATCTTATTTTTAGGTCGTACAGATACAAAATATTTAAATAGGGTTCAAGTCATATCAAGGTGTGTTGTACACACCATGGTACACATTTATTTCCTTTAACCTAGTAATTTCATCCTTATGAATTACTAAATTACTAAAATCTAGATTTTACATGATAAACTATTCTTACACAATTTAAAAAAATAATTTAATGATCTACCCTTTAGTCTATGACTTTCTCACTATCTAAAGGCTTACAGTCTTCATCTCACTATGCCTAAATGCTTATTTAGTCTTGATATTATCATTACCCAGATCACTATAGTCTAAAAATATGCTAAAATCATGATATATATCCTTCATTATTAGTTATATAAATTCAAAATTTCTCTATTCTCCATAACACTACCATTCATACATAGACACTAGCATCTATGCTAGTGTCTTTGATCCAACACTAGTGTTTGTACCTATAAACACTCAAATTTGAAAATATTTTGATATGTGTAGTTAAACTATTTGTATCAATTAACCCTTCATGAGATTAGTTTTTATTTTATTATTTTTGGGAATGAGGTGTTTAATTCCTAAGCAAATAAAGGTCTGAGTAAATATAAATCAATAAATAAATGTGTCTCAATTAGCCTACTAATTTGTGTAACCACACACACACACACACACACACACACACACACACATGTATATATATATATATATATATATATATATATATATATACATATATATATATATATATATATATGTATGTATGTATGTATGCATATGTATATATATGTATATGTATATATGTATATGTGTGTGTGTATATATATATATATATATATATATATATATATATATATATATATATATATATATATATATATATATATATATATATATATATATATATATATATATATATATATATGTATGTATGTATGTATACACACACACACACACATATATGTATATATATATGTGTGTGTGTGTGTGTGTGTATATATATATATATGTATGTGTGTGTATATATATATATATATATATATATATATATGTATGTGTATATATATATATATATGTATATGTATATGTGTATATATATATACACACACACACACACATATATATATATGTATATATGTATGTATATGTGTGTATATATATATGTATATATATATATATATATGTATATATATATATATATATGTATGTATATATATATATATATATGTATGTATATATATATATATGTATGTATGTGTATATATATATATATATGTATATGTATATTTATATATATATGTATGTATATGTATATATGTATGTATATGTGTGTGTATATGTGTGTGTGTGTGTGTGTGTGTGTGTGTGTGTGTGTGTGTGTATATATTTCCTTTTCTAAAAATAGTAAAAGGTGCAAATAAATAAAACTTAGCTTATTTTGGGTTGAAACAGATGAAGTAGGATCTAAAAATTGCTATGGAGGGATGGTAGACTGTCATAAATAGGACCTAGAACTTTATTTATAGATTGGATAGGAGCCCAAAACTTAGGATACCCTCCTACTTGGTGATGTAGTCCAATTTCCAACATTGTTTTCCACTTCCAATGCTATTAGACACTTCCAATGCTATTGTCCTAATGGTCTAGATTTTTTGGGTCTTATTTGATAGACCTGTGATACCCTGGCAGTGAAATACCAAAGCCTATTTCTATATGGAGCTCATTGTGTGTTTGATTTAATCTTCAAAACCCTAAGGAGCTCTTAGTAATTTAACTTAAAAAGCAAAAATGGGAAATAGAGAAGGGGTTAGTGTGTAAAGAATATGTTGGATTCACTTCACACCCTGTGTGTGGGCATGCTGACTACATACCAATAGTTTGAAGAGGGATCAAGCTAATGTAGTTATCCTATTTGAAGTGATTGGTGCAATTATGTGATGTATGCAACTAGATGTGAAACTAGAATGCACTTTGGATGAATAAAGACTAGTATGAGTGTTTGAATAGGTTTGAATTGGTCTTGGAAGGCTGTATGCAGAGAATAGGGAAGAGTGTTTGAGCGTGCTTGTTTGTATTCTTACTTCTTTCTTGTGAATGAGTGCCAACCATTATTGATGGAAATTGAATAGCCTTTTATAGGGAAACTAATGATTATGGGTTAGATGAGCTTATATTAGGCCAATAGGGTAAAATATAAGGAATTAAAAAAATATGATGATTTGAGGCTAAAGTAAACTTGGACAACAACACTGATAATATGACACCCTTGAATTTTGGTGATCTTGTATAAGTTGGGTGATATTATTTTAAGAGGATGAGACCTAAGGTGATGGATCTAAGTTTGAGAGGGCTACTTGGGTCTCAAAAAGCTAAGTTTGGGAAGCTATGGGTGACTGGGAATCAGTGAAAGTCTAGCTAAGAAGGATTGAGTGAGCAAGAAAGAAGACCTATAGGTTGGGTACTATTAGCCATGCCTATGTAATCAAATTTCACATTTTATATGAATACATTTAACCCCCCCATTTATTATAGTGATGCATCAAATAAAAATAATAGGATAAAAGAAAAATAGAAAGCATACTTGAACTTACCTATAAGGGAAAAGCTCATGAAGTTGTGTGATGCTAGAAGTGCATAGAGAGAGCACACTATGATGTGTGAATATAAAAATAAAAACATGAAGTAGATTAGTTCTTACTAGATATGTTATATATAAAATAAGAATTTATAAAATTTGAGTAAAGGAGGAGAGGAATGAATACACCTCACTAGGTATGCAAACTAATACAAAACTTGTTGTGATGCTAGATTATGCTAAATCAAGAGTAATATCATGAACAGAGTTGAGTGCTCAATTCCTCAAAATGTCACTCAAGAATGTAAAGGCTGGCCCTTTGCCTCCATCATCACCAACTAAGTGAAGTTAATGAATCATGCATGTGCTAATCAATATTTAGACTATGTGTCCAATCCCTCTGAATAGGTGCCTCAAGAATACAAAGGCTAGCCCTTTAGCTCCATCATTTCCCCATGAAGTGAATCTATAAAGTGATACCAATATATAATATATGTCATATGAGATGGATTATGGAGCCCATGAATGTTCTAGAAATCTAACACTATGGCATGGATAGTTGAATGTGTGCTATAAAATAGGCCACTCTTGGCCTTTTTGAAAGATGGAGGTTAGGCTTGTATGAAAGCCAATCCAAAATTGATGTAATAGGATTATATGGAAACCATATTGGGAACATGGGTACTCAAAAATCTAAAATTTTATGAAATTTTAACTTGAATATGATGCCAACCACCTACAGATGGAGTAAGGCACACAACTACTGAGAATGCCTAAAATAAACTAAACTTAGAAATAAAAAAAGATTAATGTACCACACACATTACCCCAAATCACTGATGTTTGGAACATGGATTTTGATTTTGATGTTATGCCAACCACCCAATCTAAACTAAAAGTGAGAACCATCATGTTATGCATGATAACTCCCTGTATCTAAGAAAACTATGCTAAAACTATTGAATCTGAAGGATCTGAAAGTGAAAACTATCCCTAAACTAAACTTTTTGCCTATTTATAGAAACCTTGAGTGTTTTTATACTTAGTAAAGAGAATAAAACTATGGACACCCCTATTTTTGGTGCTACTATTTAGTGTGAAAATTAACTGCTGATCTGAGACTTCTTATTTTTTTGCTTTGATTTGATCAATTTGACCTCTAGATTATGTGCTGACTATTATGAATGCTATTGTTTCAATTGATAAGAGGTTTTATCTCTATGACAAATCCTATATTTGATGCCCCTTCTTCTAAGGGTAGGAATGATAAACCTATAATGACTACCCTCAGAAGAAAAGAGTCCTACAAGTGTGTTAATTCCTCAAAGATATATGATATAACATTTGATGTTTGACAATATGTTTCAAGATATTGCAATTTTTGTACCAAGAGAATGCTAGATCAATAGGGGTATTCCTAGATAGATATAACAATGTGAAAGCATGTACAATGTACTGAACTAGAACTAGAAATGTTAATTATTAGTTATTAGTTAGAGGGATGGAGCATGATGTTCATCATGGCATCCAAGAAAGCAAATAAAATGAATGATATGGATCATGGCATTGCACATATTTGACAAGCAATAATCAAACAAGCAATAAGGAATACGTAAAAAGTATACTCTATGGGCTAAGGGGCCATGCAAATAAGGGACATGGGCACATGTCACTCAAATTGGAAACAAGCATCGACAACATGTTCAAATGCCTCATACACATACAAGTGAAATAATAAAAATTGGCACATAGGCCACAGGCACATAGAGGAGTATAAACAAAGGACACTAGAAAATTTCCTAAGGGACACACATGGAAAAGAAGCAAAGGACATTGTCACATGTTCTAAGGCACAAGTAGGAGTCAAATAGGAATTGGAAAATGTAATCACAAAAGCTACACTAAGAAAGAATAAAAAACATGTAATAGCTAGAAAGAGACAAGCACATCTAACTAATCAAAGCAAATGTGAAAGTATATAAAACATGTGTAGTACAAGACTAGGTATATGCTAAGAAATACACAAGTGATAGATACTAGTGAGATGTCGATATAGTATTTTATGTAATCTATAAATTAATGTACATAATTATGATAACTCAAAGTGTGTAGTGTAGGAATTACATAACTTGGATGGTGTAGTCATGTAGAAGATACCCCCAATGGGTATGTATAACAATGTATGTCTCAAATGTATAAGTAAGAATGCCCCCTCTATGGGTAGAATGAAGCAATCAATAACTAGATGTCATTACACACACTCAAATAAAATTAAGTGAAGCATGGAAATATAGAAAATTGAGATATAATAACATGAAACAACAAATGTAAGTCCTAGTGTGATAGTAGTGATGTAAAGCATGGATGATGCATACAATCGGAGTTGTTTTGGCATTTTTGAATGTTTTTATATTATTTATTATTATTTTTTTAAATATTTGAAATATGTATAGGAAGGACTAAGAAGAAAAAATATTAACCAATGAGTCTCAGGTGAGACTCCCTATCCTGGTATCTTATGTTGAATAACTTAATCATGCATGATCATGAGGCACACGTGTATGACTAAGATTGTGAAGCTAAAATATGTGTACATTATAACTGATCTAAAATCTCTAAAGTTCAAACTAAATGTGGGGTCTCCTTATGACTCTAAGAAGTGGATATAACTATAAGGATCTTAGGGACCCATATGAAAGTAGGAGAAGAATATATATGAATAGATGCTCTCTATGTAGCTATATGAGATCTCAATGCAATTACTCTAGGTGTGAATACTATCACTGGAATCCATCTAGAATATTGAGGCTATGGGGGTGTATGAACCCTCTATATTGGTTATAGATGTTGTAACTATGGATGAACTTAAAGTGGAAATAAAATAGAAGCTAGAGGAGAAGATAAAACCAATGGAAGAATTGGATCTAGTGACTAGAAGCTGGTAGATGCCTCTAAAATGGGGAGTGGTGACTCATAAGGAATAACACCAATTGAAATAAATTGATTGGTGTGAATGATATTTATGCATATATTAATTGTAGAAGGTACTACCTTGAATTTTTGAATCTATGATCAACCAAGTAGTATGTAAAAAGCTCTTACACTAGGAACTATAGTGAATGGTGTAGCCATATGTGTAGGACCAACATGTAATGGAAGTACTATTTTTCCCAATGAACTCTGAACATGCCCTAATCCAAAACTTAGAAGTTTTGATTGATAGATATTTCAAGAACACAAAAATAACACAGTAATAATGAATGCTTTGGGAAGAGATGTTTTATTACTCAAGATTGCAATACAACTATATGCTTATCTCTAGAAAGAGATGTCTCAATTCCATTTTAGGTTACATATTCATTTATATACATTTTGAAAATAGGAGGAGGATGTGGAAGGTCACCAATATTGAGGGATATTAAGTGGTTCAACTTTCATTATTTAAAATAATATAGAATCTGAGAAATTACTATTTTTAGAAACTTACTATTTTTAGACTACACTAATAAAATTGAAATTTGGGGCACTTTTATTGGGTTTTTAGGGGTCAAAAACCACTGAGCAAAGCTTATGCCATCTCACCATTTTATCCTTGTTAATATATTTCTAATAGTTCAAACAGGGAGTTAATTAGAGCTATAGTGCAAAAGTTATGGCTCCCAAAAGTTCCATCATCAATTAGGGTAGAACCGTCACCCAAATTATTGCCCAGATCATTCCTCCCTCCTTGAGAAGAAATGGTCCCCATTGCATCAATATTACTCATCAAGTGTGGTAGTTTTGTCTTAATTTTATTCTATGTGAACCACTCACCTTGGTGGCTAAGCTGGCCCCTTTTAACCACCCAATAAAGTGGAATAGAGCATCCTGTTATTGTCTTCATCCAGGTGTCCACAATGTGATCGTCCTCCACTAGAGAAAAACTTTGTGGATCAAGCTCATCAATGTCTATTTATTCTACTATGACTAAAGTGTCCAACAAAAGTGGATGATATGGTTTGAGGAACTCCATTGAATATTGGATGCAGACCAAGGTAGGCTGGTAGGTTTAACTCAAAAGCATTTTCTCTAACTTTTATAGTGATGGTGTAGGGACCATATTGTAGAGGCTAAATTTTTGTGTGTGGACCTACAAGTCATTCCTTTTGAATCTACAACCAAACCTTATCACCCATATCAAAATGATGTGTAATCTTATGTTTGTCATGGCCTTGCTTATACTTCTGATTCATCTTCTCCAAGATGTCATGAACTTGATGTTAGATGTGTTGCATTTGTTCAATGAAATTTATTGTTTTTGCTACCTCAAATATCCCATGTGGTGTGTATTCCATGGTGGAGAATGGAACAACTATATCAATTGGTGCCATGGGTTGAAACCCAAACCATACTTGGAATGGACTATGCTTGGTCAAGCTGTGCAGGGCCCAATTATATCCATGTTTATGAAAAGAATCCCCTCATCCCATGTGCATGGATGTTTAGAGTGATACATCAAAACCATGTGAACAATCAAGTGGTTCACCACTTTTGTCTAACCATCAGTTTGTGGATGGAAGGCTATGGACTTCATCATCTTGGTATCCATCATCTTCCATAGAGTGGACCAAAAGATGCTCCTGAACCTGCTATCTCAATCTAAGACAATGGACTTAGGGAGACCAAAATGGAGCCATACATGTCTAAAATATAGTTGAGTAGTTTCTTCGATAGATATATTTTTCTTAGAAGCAATCATGATAGCCATTTTTGAAAAATGATCAACTGCAACAAAAATACAGTCCTTGCTATGTTTTGAAGTGGGCAAACCTGAGAGAAAATCCATTAAGATAGATTCCCAAGGCCTGGTTGGTTATAGAAATGCTGTGTACAATCCTTGCTTCTTATCTGTTGGCTTGGATATCACACATGGGGTACAAGATTTGAGGTACCTTTCCACATCCTTTCGCATATGGGGCTAGTAGTAGTGTTTTTGAAGAACTACCAATGTCTTTTCTACACCAAAGTGTCCAGTTGTCCTATTGAAATGAGCTTCCCATATCATCTTCTATTGCTCTATAGCTAGAACACAGATGTGCCCCATATGATAGAGGAAATTATATTGTAAATAGAAATTAGAAACATGTTTACCTTATTGAAGCACCTAATATGTATTAGCAAAGGTAGGATTTACTTCATATAGAGTACCCCAAGTGGTAGTCTTGTGTCCACATAGGTCAAGAACTATTGTAAGTGCAATAATTATTGGGTGGCTCAGATAATCTATAACTATATTTGGGCTCCCCTTTTTGTGTTTGATTATAATATGGAATTGTTTCAAATATGTGGCTCACTTTTGGTGCCTCTCATTTCATAGTTTGCTCTATATCTAGATGAATTCTAATGGTCTGTGGTCAATGTGGATGACCATCTCTTTCCCCAAGATGTAGTGTTTCCATTATTTGTAGGCTTACATAATGGCATAGAGTTCCTTGTCATATGTTAAGTATTTCAAAATTATATCAATGAAAGTTTTACTATGATATGTAATAGGATGACCATGTTGCATGATGACAACTCCCATGGCATATTTAGATGCATCTATCATCAACTTAAAAGGTTGATGTAAATCTGGTAAGGTAAGAATAGGGGCTGAGCAAAGTCTATTCTTCAAAATTTCAAATGACCTTTATTGTATTTCACTCCACCAAAATGTAGCTTTAGCTCCTCCTTTAATCAATTGAGTTTGTGGCCAAGTAACATGTGATAATCCAAGAATAAACCTATGATAGAAATTTTTAAGACCTAAGAAGCTGTGAAGTTCTATGAGGGTCCTTGGTGTAGGCCATTATTAAATAACCCAAATCTTCTCTGGATCAACATGGACCCCTTCCTCATTCACAACATACCCTAGGTACTAAATTGTTTTCATCTTGAATGTGCATTTATCAAGATTTGCATACAACTTATGCTCCCAAAGAGTTTGAAGCATCTTACAAACATGTTGTAGATGTTCCTCCCATGTTCTACTGTAGATGAGTATGTCATCTAGGTAGAAAACCATGAATGAGTTGGTGAAGGGTCCTAGGATGTCATCCATCATCCTCATGAAGGTTGTAGGTGCGTTAGTTAAGCCAAAAGGCATAATGAACCATTCGAAGAGCCCCTCCTTAGATTTGAATATAGTCTTCCAAAAATTGATGGGATCAATGGGAATTTGGTGATAGCCATATTTGAGATCAATTTTGGTTAAGAATTTTTCACCATGGAGTTGGTCTAGTAGGTCATCAATCCTAGGGAGGGGGTATCAATTATTCACATTGATTTTATTCAGGGATCGATAGTCAATTCAAAGCCTCCATGTTCCATCTTTCATTGGTGCCAGGATAATCAGGCTACCACAGGGTGAAGAGATTGGCCTGATGTGACCCTTTTGGGTCAATTCCTAAATCTATCTTTTTATCTCATCATTCTCCAAAATTGATCTATGATACACAGTATTTTTAGGTGAAAGTGATCCTGGGATCAAATCAATATAATGTTTTACTTGGAAATGCAGTGGAACTCCTGTGGGTGACTTAAATAAGTCATCATATTCTCCTATGATTTATCCCATTTGATTATATTATTGTGTTGATTATGTAGTCAGGACTACAATATCAACCTTCTTGGATTTCTATGGTTTGACCACCATGAGAACGAATTACTTTGTCTTCTCCACTAATATCATACATTGTTTGGCACTAATCAGGGAGATAGATGTGGGAGGTGGTACCTTTGGTACCCTATAGTGCCACATTATAAGAGTTAGGGTGATTATTTGGGTTCATGATTCATAGATGCCCTGTCGATCATACATGAATGACTAACCAAGGAGTACATCAAAAACATCTAGATTGACCACATCACACAAGACTTCATCTTGGAAAGGTTTTATTGCATATGAAAGAAGACACTAATGGGTGACATAGAGGTCTTTCCTTAGGCTCAACCATCCAATATTGTATGGATTTGGGTGAGGTTTCATGGATATATTTATACTTTTCACAAATTTAGTAGAGATTAAATTTTTTTAACTCTCACTATCAAGAATGAAATGTAGAGACTTACCTTTTACCCATAATTTGGAGTGAAAAAATCTTTCCTTATCATCAGGCCTTTCCTCATAGGTATGTGATGAAGCAATTATGGTATCATGATTAGCATCTACAATCTCTTCTTCATCCTCTTCGACTGTAGGTTGTGTATGAGACAGAGTAGTAGATGTCAAGTATTGTGACTCAAAAAGTAGTGACTTGATGGATCGACATTATTCTTTGGAGTGAGTTCTAATTTTGTGGTAATCACACCATTTTGTAGTCTTCCCCTTCTAGGGTTTCTTATCTTGAAACTCCTTTTACTTCCAATTTTGGCCTCATGTTTGACCTTCTTTGTCACTTTTCCATTTTGAAGGCTGACTCTTCGTATTCTTTCTTCCATGCTTTTCCTCAATCTTCATTGAAAAATTGTATGCCTCACTGAGGGTTTTCAAATTGAAGAGTTCTATTTCCCCCCTATGTACCATTATATTCCACCATGATATTTGAGAGTCTTATGTTTCTCACTTTCTTGGATGCCTAATCTTGCAGATAGAGAATTAAAAATTTTAGTGTAATCTTGAACAAATTGGTCCTTACCTTGGTGAAGTTATTGCTATTGTATATATAGATCATCATATGCTCCAATGGGATAGTATTCTTCCTTTACCACTTATAAAAAATCATCCCAGGTAGGTTCCACCTCAAGGCCAATTTCATCTTTACTGAACCTCTTTTTTTTACACTTCCCACTAATTTTATATGAGCAATGATGCTTTCAAAAGAGCAAAAGTGATCTTTTCTCCATCGATGAATTTATTTACAGAAAATTAGGAAGACAATTGATCCAAATAATTTTCTACTACATCAACATTTATTTTTCCTTCAAATGTAGGGATACAAAAATTCACCTAAACCTTGAAGGGTGTTAGGGCACTGAAAGGATGTTCCATGGATTAAGAACTAAGAAGTACAGATGAGGAGCCAGAATTTCCCATTAAGAGTTATTAGAGAATTTGGGTGAATTATTATAGCATATATGCTTATTTCCATTGGAGGGATTCATTCACCATTTCCTTGAGGGGATCAGATGCCTCAATTTCATCCTCTAATTGAATTCCTTTGGAGTGAATAGGTGGATAGTTTGGAAGCTCTGTTGTTTTCCACCCAAGCTTCTTGTAGTCTGACCTCATCCTCAGGATCATACACTCTCAAGACAAACTGATCTGATACTACCAATAAAAAACTTAGAAGTTTTGATTGATAGATATTTCAAGAACATGAAAATAACATAGTAATAATGAATTCTCTAAGAAGAGATGTTTTATTACTCAAGATTGTAATACAACTAATGGTTATCTCTGGGAAGAGATGTCTCCTTTCCCTTTTAGGTTACATCTTCATTTATACATATTTTTAAAGTAGGAGGAGGATGTGTAAGGTCACCAATATTGAGGGTGATTAATTTTTTTAACTTCCATGATTTAAAATAATACAAAATTTGAGGAATTACTATTTTTATAAACTTACTATTTTTAGACTGCACTACTAAAATTGAAATTTGGGTCACTTCCATTAGTTTTTTGGGGATAAAAAACCACCAAAAAAACTAATGCCATCTCACCACATTCTCCTCAATCTTATCTTTCCAATGGTTCAAATGGGGAGTTAATTTGAGATATGGTGTAAAAGTTATGGCTCTTTGAAGTTTCATCATCAATTGGGGTAGAATCGTCACCTAAATTATTGCCTGGATCATGCCCATTAAACCCACTGACAACTATATCAGTCAGATTGATATCCTACTATGAATAACCCAAATTATATAGTAGTATGAAGGTTTACATATTACTAGTAGAACCATTTTTAATGAGTACACTGCAGATAGGTTGATTATGGATATGTGCTCTGATAAAAATTGAATTTCAACCTCTATCATCCTCCAAAATCTCTTGATTTAAAAAAGATATTGAAGCCCTAGCTGGAAATATGGACTCATACGCACCTATCATACCTCTCAATGTATGTGCCTCAACTGAAGGTGCTTGGTATGTAATTGGTGGAGGATGTGTATGGTATGTATGATGGACACCAGACATGTCCTCTTTCTCTTATTTTGAATATTGTGGAAATGGATCTGAAAATATTTTCAAAGATTTATCTTGTGTTGGCTTTATCTTTAAAGGCTCAACTAAAGTGCCTAGGTCAAGTAGATTATCACGTATCAAGTCTTGTATCTTATGTCACAAACTAATACATATGTTTGTGGTGTGGCCTAGTGTCCCATGAAAATAAAAAAATACATGCTGATCATATCACCATAGAAAAGGCTTTGCTAGATCTACTTCCTGAATAGGTGGGAGAGTTATGATGTTGCATTCTAATAACTATTATAGAACTATGGATGGAGAAATTGGTAAATTAGTAAATTCATGTTGAGGAGGTGATGATAAAACCACACACTGAGGGGGCTCTGAAGCTTCATTGACTATTGGTTTATTTTGATTCTTGTTGTCACTGATTTTGAACTTGTATGGGAATTTAATATTACTCTTATTTATTGTGTTTGGACCTTGAGTTTTCCCATTGACATTAACTTGACTTTTCTTCCCTTAAGCCTATGACATAATTCAGTGAAGGAAGAGAATATTTTGAACATAATAGATTCATGCAGTGCTAGTAGAAGGCTCTATTTTAAAATTTCATGTAGCTCTTGATCAACCATGGGGCTAGTTAACTTATCCAAAATAATATTGTATCTAAGAACATAATCCATGAGAGGCTCATTTGACCTTTATTTCTATTGTGTAATATGTGCATATGAGACCTTATCACCAATGTTGATACTGAAGTGTGCTAGGAACATGTTTGCTAAAAGATTGAATACTATGACTAACTGATTTGGTAGACTATAAAACCATTGTAAAGAATAATCCTTTAGGCTCCTTGGAAATTTTTTGGTGAGTAGCCAGTCATTAGGTACATAATCCAAACATGCTATGTGAAAGGCTCTCAAATGTGTCTCTGGATCACCCTTTCCATCATAAAGAGTAAGCTTGGGTTGAACAAATCTTTATGGCAAGGGTATAGAAGCAATGTGACATGCCAATGGTGTATGCAGAAGTGAAAAAAAATCTAATGCCTATGTAGGTCTAGTGGTACCTTGCTCAAGATGTTGCACCTTGGATTGAAGAGATCTTATCTCTTACACAAGGGCTATGACATCAGGAGATAGGGATGTACTAGCTATAACTGGTGGTGTAGAGAAGGTTGGGCTGCTATAGTGGTGGTTGAGACATAGTTGCCCCCATAGTGTCATTTATAACTGGCTGATCTAAATGAATAGAAGACTCAACTTGTTTATCCTTTTTTATTTCCATAATAGATTATAGAATTAGTGTCCAATATTTAGGCTGTTCCTTAAGTCTTTCTCTAAAATTTTATAAAACCAAATCTTTGTTGAGTATGAATTCATTATCGACAATGGGTGTAAGTGGATCAATAGTCTAATGTGGTGGAACATGAGTGTCAATGTGTACATCATCATTGTTATTTTCATACCGCTCTTTGTCAAAATTATACTCATTAAACTTGGTGTAATTTGAATGTGTAGAATCTATGACTATAACCTAAATTTATTGTTTATCCATGGTATATGGTCAAGATGCAAGAATTTGGGTAAACTTAGGAGGATTGACACTAAGTCTTGAACTTCATCATGAGGAAAAAAATTCAAGGAATTTAGGTGGCATAAGGAAAATAACTTGGATAATAGTAGAAAAGATTAAGCTGATATAATCTAAATAAAGAACTAGAATATACATGAAAAGGATATGGGACTTAGAAAAATGTAAGGTGATACCTCAATAAGCAAAAAGGAGCTAGTATATACCACTAGGGATATTTCAAAAATATTATTTACAAAATACTATGAAATTTTAAATTTGAAATTGATTTTTCTGAGTTAGATATGCAACTAAATTTTCAAAAAATGATGCAAAAAGTATTGAAAATAAATGAGAATGTATTTGATGCAACTAGGGGTTTGAAAGATTTTTTTCAAAATTAGTGCATTAATTTGAAAAATTTATAGAAAATTCGTAGTTTTAATTTGGAAAAATTGAGGAAAATTTTGAAAACATTTATAAAATTAGTAGTATATTTTTCCTAGTGTTTTACAAGTGTTTATATGCAAATAGGACCTAGTATGTGTAAACTAGGGTTTGGATGAATTTATTAAAAACATTTCAATTAATTTATAGTTTTCTTATTTTTAAATTCAATATAAATCAATAAAAAATTACAAAAAATAATAAATAATTAGCCCTAGGGTTTTTATGAAAAAATTTGAGTAAGTCAAGTTCACCAAATGTTTTATGCTTTTTGGCAATTAGGTGTTTAATTCCTAAAAAAATAAAGGTCTGAGTAAATGTAAATTAATAAATAAATGTGCCTTAATTATTCTATTGATTTGTGTAAACAAATATGTATTTTAACTTTTCTAAAAATAGTAAGAAGTGTAAATAAATCAAACTTAGCTTAATTTGGGTTAAAATGGATGAAGCAGGATCTAGAAATTACTATGTAGGGATGGCAAACTACCATAAAAAAAACACATAACTCTATTTTTGGATTGCATAGGAGTGCCAAAATCAGGACACCCTATTACTAGTCATTGTAGTCTACTTTCTGGCACTATTATTAACTTTTGTCACTATTGTCCACTTCCAACACTATTGACATGGTGTTCTAGCTTTTTTGGGGTTTGTTTGGTAGACTTGTGACACCTGGTAGTGAAATATCAAAGCCTAGGTCTGTACGGAACTCAATATGTGTTTGATTCAATCTTTAAAACCCTTAAGAGCTCTTAATACTTAAACTTAACTAGAAAACTTAGGAAATAGAGAAGGGGTTAGTGTGTAAAGGATACGTTAGATGCACTTCACACCCCATGTTTGAACATACTACTTACATACCAATACTTTGAAGAAGGATCAAGCTAATGTAGTTTTCCCATTTGAAGTGCTTGGTGTAATTTTATGATGTATGTAACTAGATGTGAAACTAGAATGCACTTTGGATGACTAGAGACTAGTATGAGTGCTTGAATATGCTTGAATTGGTTTTGGAAGGCTATATGCAGAGAATAGGGAAGAGTGTTTGAGTGTGCTTTTTTGTATTCTTGCTTCTTTCCTATGAATGAGTGCCAACCCTTCGTAATGGAAATTGAATGGAATTTTATAGGGAAACTGATGATCATGGGTTAGATGAGATTTTTTTAGGCTGACAAGGGAAAATATAAGGAATCAAGAAAATCTAATTGTTTGACGCTAAAGTGAACTTGGACAACAACAATGGAAATAAGACACCCTTGAATTATGGTTCTCTTTTCCAAGCTGGGTGCTATTTTTCTAGGAGGATGAGACCTAGGGGGATGGATATGGATCTGAGAGGGCTGCTTGGGTCTCAAAAATATAAGTTTGGGAAGCTATGGGTGATTGGGAATCAGTGAAAGTCTAGCTGAGAAGGGTTGAGTGAGAAAGAAAGCGAACCTATAAGCTAGGTGCTATTAGCCATGCCTAAGTCATCCAATTTTTCATTTTATATGATTAAAGTTTTAAAAGGTGTAGTATAAATATAAAATAAATCCCACTCATTATTCATCAATAAATTAGTAAAAAATCACCTATTCAATCTTACTAAATTACTCACACAAACTGAGTTCTATTGCCCTATTCTTTCCTATTTCCATATTAGTCATAGGAGTATTATTATTATAGGTATGAAGCATTAAAAGAGTAACCCATGAGAAGTATTCATCAAGTTTTAAGCTAGATCACTACATGTAATTTCATATAACACATTACACCATTATTCTTAGACATGCCCACATAAGGGGGAAAAATACATTAGTTTGAGGCCCTCTTCAGAGTATATGGATATTTTGGAAATAATCACTAAAAAAAGGGTATTTAAGGTTAGTTTGGCTTCACTTAAGCCCACTAACCACTTTTTTACAAGGTGACATGACCTAATTGGAGGATCTATAGCTTTGATCAAAATAATGATATCTAGAACCTATGCACATGATTTGAATAGAAAATATGCAAGGTGATAGAGAACCCTAATAGGTGAAAGTGGAATTTACATAAAAGGACCTATACTTCATTCTAGATAGAATCATCAATGCTAGTATTCCTATTTCAATAATAGTGCCTAGGTGACCAAAGAGATATTTTAAAGAATCTGATGAATCCCTACAAAGAATTAGCCTATTTTATTTCATACCTATATCAATTAGACCTTTATGTGCATCAATAAACAAGCTGATTATGATATCTTCTTTGTATTTAAGCATAAAAATTATTATTTGGCATTGTACTTTTTATATTTATAAAATTTACATAATTTAACATTATATTAAGAATATATTTTGAATATGAGTTATTTGATTGGCATGATTTTTAGAGTAACTTACTCCTTAGTTGATTAGGTTACTCTTTCTTTCATGTTAATACTTTTTTATATAAATGGTTAAACAACTTTGGATATTAAATTGTTAGTATGGAATGAATACACATGTATGTGTGACATTGATGCTAATTTTTGTGGCTTTGATTGGTGATGATGTTTCTTTAAAACATTGGAGAATTAGTGCCTCCCATGAGGCACTTGGAGAAGATGGTTCCTTAGCCAAACCATTGGATATAATTGGGGGTGATCAAACCCAATCTTGTATTTGATCTTTTAAAGTGAAAATATTTCTCATTTAATAATGTTGAAAATTGATTATATCTATCAATATTTGTATCCCAAAGATATAAATAGGTTGGAATCCTAAAAAAATCACACAGATAATGGTGGATTTTTCAGTGTCTCCAAGTCATGCACTATGAAACTAAAATGAATCAACTATTATAGATGGCTTATAGATTCAATATATATATTTTGGTATATCATAATATATTTAATCATGATCATAAAATAATGGAATACACCTATGCTCCTACCATATTCATTAAATAAATATTGTGCCATAAAACTATATTATGTACCCACTATAATTTGTAGAATTTATAATCTATGTGAATTCTCATTGTAACTACTAATTTAAAATTTGAAACTTTGTGAAATTATCTTTGAAAATGAAATAGGAGTGCATATGAAATGGAATATGCCCCCATAATATGTGCCAATAATTTAATTTAAAAGTTTTAAAACTATGATTGCTCTCTACAAATAGTTTATCTCATGCATGAGAAGCCCACTGAAATGCCTCTTTGAGGTGAAATAAATTTCTCTTGAAAATTCATTCATCTCAAAAGAAAAGTTAAATTTGGAAATGCATAATAATATGTTATCATTGAAAATTGTAGCATATGGAAAAGTATTAGAATATTAATATTTGAATTTTGCATAAAAATTAAGATACAAAGTCTATAGAATATATCAATGAAGCTCATAGAACTAGTATGTTAGTGTGTTATGAGTGTATGATATGGATAATGACACTTATAAAACTCATCAAGTTCAACAAGTGCACACATAATAAGTATAAATGATATAAAATTGACATAAATGGGCCAAGGGCCAAAATCAAGGACATATTAAAATGTCCAAAAGAACATGCATAGACACAAGGTAAAAAACAAGGGACATGTTCAAATGTCACACAAACATAGGGCCAAGGTCCAAAATAAGGACATGTTTAAATGTTTCAAATCAGACATAGGGCCAAGTACTAAAATAAAGACATGTTTAAATGTCGCAAACCACACATAGGGCCAACGGGAAAAATAAGGACATGTTCAAATGTTGAAAACACCACACAAGATATCATAGATATGCATCAATCATGTATTTTCACATAAGGTCCAAGGTCAAACATAATATATAAATCAATTTTAATCTAATATGTACAAGTAAACACCATCAATGGAACACACAATTAGAAAAAGTAGTCTAATATGTGTATATGCCATGTGATCATATCCTAACAAATATCATGTTAATGTACACTATGTAATATATAAATTTTATCAAGACATTTATATATAATTAAAAGATAAATATTATAGGGGTTATATAATAATAAAACCTACATATTATTACCTATGAATAACATGCCTCCAACTTAGCAAAGCCATTGGGTAGAGGAAAGTCCAACATCTTAATTTGTGTAAATGTCTATATGTCTTGCATAAGACTTTATAGATACACATGAAATACATGTGTGACATATAAATAATATGATATATACTGATTGTGATATAAATAAAATATCATAATGATGTAAATTAGATTGATAATCAAGCTTAAGTTCTAATTTTGTAATTTTTTGACAATATTTGAACATTTTTACATTTGTGAGAGTATATGATTTTTTTTGTATTTTTTAAATATGTAAAATTAGAAACAACAAATATTGAAATGAAATATAAGTTTTCTGAAATAGAATAAAGGAGACTAAATTTGGATAATTTGTAATAAGTGTCAATTAAGATAATAAACTAGTGAAGATTGAAAAGGCTTGATAAAAATAATTTTTCCTATACAAAATGTGAATTGGAATTGATGTAATTTATAGGAGACTAAAAAATGCACATAATTAAATAAATTTACATTCTCATTTCATCAAATGTACACTTGTCAAAATATGTCGCACGTATGAACAATAGATATTGAAAACAAAGAGTTTTTCCATGAAAAATTAGAAATTACATACTAGTACTGCATGAATAATTTTTAAATTGACAAGATTAGATATTTTTATTATAGAAATGTGGGTTCTAATCATAAAAATATAGAGGACATGATTGAATAACTAGGATAATAGTGATTTATGTTTCTATCCTTCTGGATGATTCTGCCATGTAGGCATGATGGTAAAATTTTGATTAAAAATTGTGCAAGTAGATAAGATAAATGACACCATTTCATCAACATTGAACACTATTCTAAGACTATCTAGATCCAAAAATGAAAATGAAAGGGCCAAGAGGATAAAAAATAATAAAATCCAAGGGCATAAAATAATGTATCAAGAAATCACATATGAAAATAAATGAAAGAAGAAGATGCAACAATCAGAAACCATGTAAAATCAAAATTTTATTTTTATATTTATTTTTTTAAATGTGTGTAAGAATGTAATGATTAGGGTTGATTGAATAAATAATATTCATCATGATAAAATATTTGAGAGGAATTTAGGTACATAGCATGTTATTATTCTCCATCTGTTGGTTGATCATTATCACCATCATGTGGTATGTGAACTAATCATCCTTTATATGAAAATGTAACACCTTGTTGATAATGATATATTATGGCTTGCATTTGTTGTAACCATATTATTCCCAATGTAAAGGGTTGTAAACATGTATGAGGCATGACCCAAACCTTTGTAAGGAAAGCTTTGGGACCATAATAAATTGGAAATATGAAGTATCCCAATAACTCTCTCCAATATTCACTATGATGTAAGTCTTTGATACTATATCCAATTTGTGATAATCCTCACATTAAAATGAGTTTCATTTTTTGTAGGGTAAATATGATTATGGATAAAATAACCTATATGCATGAATATTATGATTGCTAAATCATTTAGGAGAGAATGCTTTTTACTTCCTATGGTTTTAGGTAATACTTGTTGAATTTTTGTTGTATCAAGAATTGGTTGATTTTATACTTTGCCAATAATAACCTCATTTGTGTACATTTTAATTTTTTATTAAAATGTAGTACAATTTTTTGTATCATGTCATATTATTATATGATAATCACAACAAGATTTACCTTATTTATGTAGAATATGTGTTTTTGATTGATATCTAGTTGTAGATAATGCAATGAGCTTCTTTTTGAAATACATTGGAAAAATTGCTATAGGTGTATCTTGATGTGGAAGAATTTGGATTGAATGTGTGATATTTTAAAATGATATCCTAAAATTATTGAAAAAGTTATTCAAATGTTCCATACAAGGATTTGGATACAATTATTATTATATAATCTTATTTTGACAATTCACTTCCATTGTAAGAATAATTATCAAGATTTTTTTCCTCTTAGAGATTATGCTTTTAATGTTGTGTTGTTGTTGAGTATATCACATGCATAATTGTGCACATCTAGATATAATCTATCAAAATAAATAGAAGTATTATGTAATGATCTTTATTTAAGTGGACAATCCAAATTTGAGGGTTGATATGTTAAATAATATAATGCATTTTTAAATCAAACAAAATAATCTTGAGTAGACTCCTCATCATGTCACTTTAAGCCTTATAAATGTTCCAATGTTAATTAAGGCACATTATGTTTATAAAAATATGATACGACTATATCATCTAATTTTTTCAAAGTAGGTAAGGAACCATTGGGAAGACTATGAAACCCATCATAATATTTTCATGTTATACTTCTATGGAAATATTTTAATAATAAATGCCCTTCTCTAGCCCAATGACCAAAAGAATGCACTTATTGGGTTAAATGGTTGGGAAGGTCTCCATGACCATAAAATAAAGGCATTATAGGCATGAAAAATAAATTTGGATAAGGATATTTAAATACACCTTGTGTGAGAGGTTGATTTTTGACAATTTTATTGTGAATAGTAATATTACATGATAAAATTTGTAAATTGAGAATCAAAACTCACCTGTGGAGGTCTCCTATAACATTAATAATAGATATGAGATAATTGGTAGGAATTTTTGAAATTTGAAAAGATATAGTCATGGGTTACAATTTACCATATATTTTAAACATAAGAATAATGGATTGATCATCACTATTATTGGATTTGAGATTCACATCAATTGAGAATGTAGTAGCTTTGTTTAATTTTAATTAATTACATGAAGGAAAATTCATGTCATTTTATTTTTGTAAGGAAGATATGGCATCCTTATGAATGCCATAAAAATTAGTATGACTAAATAAATAAGTATTTGGAACATTTGTATCTGATTGTGTTGTGGGAGGTGGAGGAGGTTAAGGAGGAACATGGTGACTACCTCCATGATGTGATGACCTACCTTATTTTTTATTAAAAAATGGTCCATGATATCTGATATAAAGTATGGGACAAAATTAAAATCAGGATGATTATTGTTATAACCTTGAAGTGTAGGCAAAGAAATGAAATGTGTCATACATGCCATTTTTTGTCTACTTGTTATTGGTAAGAGTTTTGATTGAATATTGAATAAATGAGAGTTTTTTTAGCATGTGAAATTACCTTTTTTCATGATCTATATCATTATAAACATATAACTCTTCTTGTTCATAGATTATGCTTGATCTAACAAAGTTTTCCATGAAGGACATTTGCATTTTATCTTTTATAACCATATGAATGTGAGTAATAAATATGAAATAGAATAAACAAAACATGAATGCGATAAGTTTAGAAACCTAAGGAAATCTTAGGGTTTGGTAAGGTTTGATCAATAATTGAGATCACCAAATGTTTGATCTAAAATTAAATTAATGCTAAAATTAATCCTAAATTAGATAAATGGAATATAATAGGGTAGGGTGATATAAATATATATTTAAACAATAAAATGAAGATAAATGATTGAAATAGATAAAGTAAAATATAAACAAACAAGGCTAAACCATACAAAATAGATATGAACTCAAATTTTTGAATCATCAAGTGATTGCACAAGAAAATATAATACAACAATAGACAAAATATAAAAACCCAAAAATCTATCAGAACCTTTGCCTAAGTGATTTGATGGATAAGAATGGTCAATAGAGGATAAGAGTGATTGTCACTATTGTCCATGTTGGTTGATTATCTTTTTGAAAAAAATGTATCTTCCAAAATAATTAGGTGTGATAGTTATGTCTTTTTATGATAATTTGATCTTCAAAAAATATATTGAGACATGTATATGGCTTATTAAAGTTGTAAACCCTAGATTTGTGCCACAAGGTAATAAACATATGTGAATGAGTAAAAATGGGTTAGCAATTGGATTTGTAATAGAATTTAACACCCCATTGTAATAAGTACTACTTACATACTTAAAATTTAAATAGGGATCAAACCTCCATGTATTCTCCAAGATAAGTGCTTTGTGAAATTATGATTGTATGAATATATGAATGCATCTATATTTGGATTGAATACTTAATCACCCTTGGATAACGATGTATAAAACTGAACTCAAACATAGATCATCACTGCTTAAAGTGTTTTGGTAACTAATTTAGGAAAAATAGGGATCTTTTGTTCAATGTGCACTTTTGTAGATAATATCTTGAAATACAATTGATAATCTTTCTAAGATGTCTGAAATGAATGAATTGAATGTGATTTTATAGTGGTTCAAGCAAGAAAAAGACTCACTAGATAGTTTATAAATCTAAAGGTTGACCCTAAGGATACTTTCCTTTTTGAAATTTTGACTCTTATGAGGGAAGGACATGATTGATAAATAGGGACATGAATGTCATACATTCATGTCCTTTAGGTGTTCTTATCCCTTCAGGAAATGTATTGATTTTTGGGTTTGAGTCAGAGTATACATATGCATAAAGGTTTTTTAAATTGTAATATCTTTTACGTAGATAAAAATAGATGCCTTGTAATTAAATTAGGTCTCTTCTTATTCTTAAGATATATTAAAATGAAAAAATAGGTTTAAATTAAATGCATGTGTCAATTAATGGTAAAAAATTATAAAATAGGCATGATCAAGTATCCATGACCAAATTTGAGTTACTACAGTGCTCTAATTGTATGTGTTGATCAAAAAGATGTATCTTCCTTAGTCCACCTCCTCTTCTTATGGATCCATAATTTTAATTTACTTAGTGATTTTAATGAAACACTTTTCTTCTACCTCTATCAATTTGTTATAATTAAGTTAATAAGATCTATCACTTCAAGATGCTCAATGACTTTTAACATGACCCTTTGGTATAAAATCATAGTTATAGGTAAATTGACATAAATAAAATCATAGAGTATACCTAGTAATTACTTTCTTATCAAATATATTCAACTCGATAGGTACTATGTGTCAATAAAAGTGTGGGTTTTATTATTTTCTAGAAGGATGGTATGATAGGCAAGTAGAAAGCAAAATTAATTCTAATTAATTAAGAGGTATCAGATACAGGTGTAAAAAATAATTAGTCTATGTCTATTGATAATTATTATTTATACATATTTGGACATATTATAGATATCCATTCAAGGATATTTAATAATCTATAAATTATGTGAATAAGGGATCAATAACACTTGGTATTCTCAATGAATTTCTTTCCTAAAAATAATCAATATTGATTTCAACTATTGTCTTCCTATTTTTTTTTCCATTAATACTCCCTAAATGTTAAAATATATATTCAAAGAGGCATCAATGATGAGATCTACATATCCTACTTAAAATAAGCTTAAACATATTTAACCATCATAACCATTATGAAAAAAATGCATCACTCCTTGGAGCACTATTTCTTAATATAAGATGGAGGTAATTACCATAAACATAATACACATATTTAATTTTTAATGAGTGGAGTGATTTTTTTTTACCCTATTGTTAGTTAAATAAAAGCTGCCCCAAAGGTCGAAGTTATGCAATGATGGATGTAATTTTATGTTTTGGTACAATGGGGTTTCATAAAGTGAAAGAGTTTAATTTGGAAGTTTTACCTTATTTGACACCATGTTCATTGACCCAATTTGAACCTTTGTGGAAAAAGGGTTAAATAAAGATACATTTATATTTCTGGTGGAGGTGATGGTGGAAAATGAGGTTATGTGTTTCTTCATATAAATCATAATGAATTATACATGGAGGAGACATTTTGTTTCATGGTGAGCTTAAGCAATGGAAAAGTAATGGAGAATGGAGAGGCCAAATAAAAATGAAAGTGGTTTAATATTTCAAGGTGATATGGGAAGTGATGGTGAGGGGAAATGATAGGGTATTATAGGTGATACCGCATACCATAGGACCCATATCGTACACCAAAACTAGATTCAAGGCAACTAGTGTATTTACATGAATTGAAACCATTCTAAATGGGTCTACAGATTACAAGGTGGTGGAATATTTGATTAAACACGTTCTATTATCAAGGGTGGATAGGGACATCATGAGAGATAATTTGATTTTGATAAAGATCAACATCTGATGTACAACTCAAGTAAACACTACAATGCCATTGATAGGGGAAGAATGCATTATGTAATGGGTTTAGGTATGATATAATTAATCAAAAATATTGTGAAACATAAATGGTCTACCCACCCATTTCCTAGTGTACCCTTTGAGGTCTACACTCAAAGAGATTAAAACTTGAAAATTTCTTGTAAGAGAGAAAGTGTTAGTAAATGATAAAGTTTCAATTTTTTTTGAATAAATATGACCCACTCAATTCTCACCACATGTCACTGGAGTGTAACAATGGATGGTGCCTTAAGAAATAATATAAAAACACAATAATTGAGCTAACTAAAAATGAAATAATGAAATGAATGATAAAATTAAGTATCTAAAATTACCATAACATACACTGCCTTGTCTTTATTTTTGAATGGTCACATGTAATATTTATGGTCTTGATCATGGAGGGAACACTAACTGCAGTGGATAAACCCTAGGGATACAAGGATAGAGCGTAAATCAAGAAAATACAAGAAAGTCAAAGGAAATGAAAAATTCTCATAATTGAATGAGTCACGTGGAAAATTATAAAGTTAGGATGATAAAGGATAAGTTTGAAACAAAAATACTAAGCATAGTGTATAAAATAGTGTAAATCAGGGTAGCAAACAACCAAGGCTACTAAATGACTTGAAATATGCATCCTAAATAAGAAAAGTAACAATCTAGATCAAACTAAGGATACTTAACACTAAATAACAGATCCAAAATCAATGTAAGAGAAGTAAAAATATATACTCAAATAAAGATGGAAAAATAGAAAATGAGAAATACAAAAAACATCAATGAAAGAGAAGTAACAATCCATACTCAAACAAAGATGGAAAAGTGTGGACAAAAATAAAAATAAACATAATAAATAGACCTATAAAAAGGTGAAAAAATAATATATCATTTCAAATGTATAAGGGAGATCCTAGAAATCTAAGGTAATACACAAAACAATAATTCCAAGATGTATCTTCTAGTCTAATGATGGTTGAACTAATATAGTCATATTCTGAGCATATATGTGTAATCACCTAAAAGTGGTATTTAGATGTTAAGAGTATTTATTGAGTTAGATTATTCTTGGATTATCCCTAGACCTATCCTATAGCCTTAGACACACCTTTATAGTCATTGTGTAGACTACATACATCTACAATTAGATCAAACACACTCCTAGGACAACTTTCCCAGATCCCAATCTAGTTTGCCTATTAGACTTCTAGGTGGTGATGATGCCTCTATGTGTATCACATGTGATCTTAGTGTTTAAATAACACTTGTCATTTTAGACTTCTAAGAATTCATGGCATGAGTAGTAGGTTTTGGTAATCTAGTTACTTTGGTGAAATAGAGGCAAAACAAATTAAACTATTCCACAAATTTATATTGACTGGTGGTTGGAAGCCACCATGGTCCTTATGCAAATTTTAAGTATCTATGATGATATTAGTGAATTATGACCAAATTTATAAACTAAATACTAAACTAAGTGAATATTTATAATGAGACTTAAATTAGAGTGATTTTATCAAAGAAAAAAGTAAGAGGAAGGGTAGGGTAGAAAGAAAGTATGTGATTACTTATCTTTACCTAAAACATTATGACAAGGTTTTAATTTCAATTAAACATGAATTTAACCAATATATGATTTCAAGTAATAGATGCTCAAATCCCACCATATACTAGGCAAATATCTAAGGAAAACATGAGATAATACAAGTATGAACTAACTTTACCTTAAAGGTTTACTACTGCATTAAAATAACATTTACACATCATAATACAAAGCAAATAAAATGAATAAAATTATAATAACATTCAACTAATCTATAATTATCACAAATTAGCAACCCTATATCAAAGATGCACATTCATAATTCAAAAAAACCATTTAAATTCAAGACTTAGAATAAACAATTGAGAAAGAAGCCATGTAATGATTGATATAAACAAACTTGGAAAAAAATTTTAGCATTATTTGCTTATATTAATTGATTAGGAGTATACAAGTTTTGGCTCAAAACTCCCTCCCCTTTACAAAATGGTAACTCTACCTTTTATAGGAGACCAAGGCATTATACTGGTCAGTCATAAGAATAAAAATGTACAAATATAAGGACAACTATCCTTATTCATAGTTCTAAAATACATTTATCTTTCCAAAATGGACTGACCTATAGGAAAATATGCTAAAAAACTAGCATATGCTTTTACAAAAGCATATCCCACATTCAAATATTAAAATGCTTTACATAAAATGGAATATTAATTAATTGGTGGGCCTTGGGCTGAAGGGCTCCCTTATTGCTCTTGGAGAATATCCATATCTCTTTGATGTTGCTCACTAACCAACTCCAAATCAAGAACTAAATTTAAGATAAAAACATATTCTTTATCAACCAAGTCATTAAAGTCCTTGTCATTTATTGTTATGGCCTCCTTGATGCTTTTGGCTTCTATAATCTTTTCCTCAATAGTGAAGATCATGCCCATGATTCAGCTATTATAACTTGCATATTGGCCTTGAATTTTAATCCTCACTTCCTACATCACCAAATTATCTATATCCTTGTACTCATCATCATCAATTATGCTGAAGGTACTAGACTTTATTGGGTTGGGTAACATGGTACGAAGGAGTTGATTGATTCTAGCTATTAGTTCTTCATCATCCCTTAGGATTCTATCCAAGATCTTTGACCAAGTACTTAAAATTTGGTTCTTATCAACAAATATCCCTAATATTCCATTCAAGTGGGTTAGGATAATGGTTTTGAAGTCAAGAACCCTACCCTTGATTAATATGTTGATAAGATCCCTTATTTTGTCTTTTACATCTTACCACTAGGCCACCAAACCTTTGGATATTTCACTCTACTAGATTAATGTATCTTTCCTCAGCTTCATTAACTTCAAGGAGTCAAACATGTCAATGATAGATGCCTCAAACATCTTTATTATTACCTCAAGGACTGATAAGATAGCTAGTGTCTCTAGGTTCTCCTTTTCCTTCTCCAAGTTTTGTGTCTTCTACTTCATGCCCCTGATACCTACTTTGATCTAAGATGAATGAGCCTTAACTAAGATTTCTATGTCCTCGTCATGAATATTATACTCCCTAAGCCTTTGATCTATAATGGGGGTTAAACCAATAAAAGGTTCAACTCTTTGGAAGGTGAATTCCTCTCCTCCAACCATGGTCTTCTTGGTGGTAACCCTTTCTAATCCTTCTATTTCAGGATTAAACTACACACTGGTTGATGACTTTGTGATCTTAAGAGGTTTAGGAGTCTCCACTTATCTATAGATTGAGGTTCATAGAGTGTCCATTTATGTGCCACTTGATCCTATTATGGACACTATTATTCTTTCTTATTCCTTTTTCATCAAAGCTAATATCCATGGCTTGAATTCCTCATGAGCATCAATATGGAATATCTGGGTCATGGCCCATGAGTGGGAATCTTATGTATTTTCCCATAAGTAAACCATTTAGGGATAATTAAGCTATGAATGGGGTATTCATCACTAAACAAGTTTACCTCACTCATGGGGTGGGTGAAGGTCAAATTGGGCTTCTTCCTTCCATCTGAGACCAATGATAATTTAATTTTCCTTTTGTGTGGGGGTGCTATTGGAACCAGGTCGAAATCAACTTCCTTCCCTCTATCTTTCTCTATTTCCTTAGCCTAGGCTTGAGGTTCCTCATTTTGTTCCTCTTTATCCTCTAACTCATATGCTTCATCAAGCACCCTAAGTGCATCCTCTACTATCTCATCAGGTTCCAAAGTAACCATATCTAGGAACTCTATTGGAGACTTTGGCCTTTTAGGTAGCACTAAAGATGATCCTTCTCTAGGTCTCTCTTCTAGTTTCTCTTTGTCAATTTCTTATGCAACATGTGTTTGAGGTTGTTGCATTCTAACCTATGGCTATTCTAGAGGGGGCCTAGAGGATGGTACAGGCAATAAGTGATACTATAGGGGCCCCATTTTCCATATTTCTCTTGATGGCTTGTCATCTACCCTAGCCAACTTAGGCTCTAGCTTAATTTTATGCCTTGTCAATCTGGCTAATACCTATGGAAAACTAGAGGCCTTGATGTAGAGTGGGTCATGAACACTAGGTTGATTCTCATATGCTTTGGTTATTGTCTTGGAATTTAAGTGTTTGGTGACCTTCTCATTAGGGTCCCATTGCCTCAATTCATCTTTCTACAAGGTGGATGAGTCCCTATGTCTGGTAATGACATTCACATGTTCCCAATTTTGCAACATAATTTTGTTGATTATCATAGGAAAGGGATGGAGGAGGCCATTCCTTTTCTCTTTGAAAAATCCATTTGTACCATGAAGAAGTTGATATATAATTTATTATTTTGCTAACTTAGTAGGCACATAGATGGCTAACTTTTAGGGCTATGTCAAAGTCCCTTCAATCCTTATTAACATGAAATCTAGGTAGAACCAGCTATCCCTTATTAATTCCACATATTTATTAATCAAGGGACTAACCTTGCTCATGGGGATTCCTATGATGGCTTACACTAGAGCTGGATAAAAAAAATCACAAATGAACTACATGTTGTGTCTATATTTAAATATTTGAAGTTTGGAATAATGATGGGAGATAATAGGTCTCCCATCAAGTGACCAATTATTAATGTTTGGGATCTTGGTGGTGGCTAATAAGGAATTAATTAGATATGACATCAATTATAATTACTTACTGGTTTTCTTTTTGATGGCTGTGAATTATGACTTCAAATAGATATTTATCATCTCACCCAATGGGGGAGTGAGTCCCTTCTCAACTATGAAGTAAACATAAGGCACCTAGACTTTGTCAATATGTGTGGTGGAGATGGCTCCACATAACCTATTCATTAAGGTTATAATAATCCTAATCCCCTCCCTAAATTAGATAATTAAGTTTTTGCCTGTGGGATCCTAGATTACCTGGTTCCTAGTAAGAAACCATGGGGCAAGGATTGTATTTAAATTATGCTCTCCAATCTAGTTTTTAATGGTGGGTAGGTATATTTAGGGCTTACAGAACTTATAGTATATTTCAAAATCAAGAGGGGAAATGTATGATATTTTCTTAAATGTACGCTCATGGACTATCCATTCTTACTCAATTTTATAGTCAATAAAAAGAGGAACAAGGGCATCAATGTAGTGTAGTACCTCAATCTTGGTGGTAATATAATGGAGGCTAGTCATTTGGATGGAAACTAGGTTATTGTATCTCTGCATGATGGTTGCATTCTTATGTTCTTCTCTTGTAAGATCTTTCATCTCCTCAATGGTTCAAAAGAGTTTGGACCAATTCCTATTCCAATTTTTCAATGCTGAAGTATCTAGGTCCATGTCCTTAAAGATCCTTCCCTCATTTTTTGAGGTCAAGTATATCTCTATTTTTTTTTTTTTTTGTTATCTATGAGATTCCATGGTTGTGCAAGTTGTGACTAATTATCAATGAATTACAAGTAGCTTCTAGGTTAATTCACTCTTATTCATATTATAATTGAACTTTTCTCAGTTTGAATATGACTAATCTAAGTTCAAATTAGGGATTTTGTGGATGCTAAGGATTTTCTAAATCTTTAATGGTAGTGGCAATTCAGATTTAGGCTCATTCATGTCTCAAATTTGATTGAGACCCAAGCCTTTATACTTTTTCCTTTTTGATCACACAAAATCTTTAATTTTATCACTTTGTGCTTGTGTGGTACCCATGTGGCATCCATTTGAAAACTTTCATGGCACTTTTCATAAATGCCTTTAGGGACTAGCCATTGCCTTTTAAAAATAAAACTTTTCATTTACACCATCAAATCTTTGTTTATGGATCAATGTAGACCATTAATCATGATTGTAGGGCTTGAGAGTCATTGGCTACTTTATGTTGAGCTCCACAATTATGCCACTTTGTGCCTTTATGATATTTTTAGGCTTTGAATTATATGTAATGAATGTGTGCTTGTCATGTGTTGATCTCATGGCCACTCAGGGTTTCATTAAATAGTCTCCAATAGTTGTACTTCATCTGATCACCTCTCATGAGAAATCATAGATTGTTGATCACAATCTAAATGGATACATGTTATTGGTTCAATGGATCAAATATCTTATGTTCATGAACTCTTTTTGGCTCCATCTGATCAATCTTTATGATGAAGTGAGAGCCATTGACCCTAAAAAGGGCAAAAACTTTAATTAGTTCCAAGATGTGGGAAGGGACTTAGGCTAAATACTTTAGGATAATTTTTATTTCATTTTTATCAACATTAGATAAAATTTAGGCTAAAATATTTATGTTTAATTTTATGAAATTCATATAAAAGGCACCTATGCTAGATTTTTTAGGCTAAGGTTTATGTTGCATTAATAAACACAACATATAATTTAGGCAAAAATATTTATTCTAAGTTCTTATAATATGCCTAAAGGGACCCAAATAATAAGTGGTCCAAATGTTAGGTTTTAACCTAGGGTTTTATCATATCAATAAACATGATTAAACCTTAGGTTAAAATCATTTAAAGCTATGTTTTATGTCATAAGAACCTTAATATAAGTCTCTAGCTTAAGGTTTATTGCATTCAAACAAACACAATTGGACCTTTAGCAAAGAGACTTAGATTTAGGCTATGTCTTCATATATTTAGGCCAAAATTTCATTTTATTATTTAAATTTCAAAGATCCTAAGTGTTTGAACGTCTTCCGAGGGGTCCCATTGATTTGTAATGCAACCATAAGCTTTTAGTAACATTTTGAAGGATATCCTTATCTCTAAGAAAAATAATATATTAGCTTAAATTTGATGATCTCATGGGCATTAATGATGTACTCAAAGATGTCAAATGATAGTCAAAATAATGTCAAATTTAAGTTAGTGGATAATTAAGTTTGGTGGGCTTAAAGTTGATGGTCTCGTAGACATCAATGACGACTTCACATACACCAAATAACAATTGCTAGAACATCAATTTTAAGCTCATGAAGTCTTTTGGTCCATATATCTTAGATTTGATACCTCTATCAAATCATCCTTTGTGATGAAGTGAGAGCCATTGATTAAGATCCAAGGAGATGCATGCCATTGGTTCTTACAACCATGAAGGAGATCAAGTTAACTAGGGACCATGTCATAAATGAAAAATAAGATAAAATCCTAAGTTTATAAGCATAATAAAATAGGTCCCTTTGAATGCTATGGTCATAACCTAAAGTTTTATCCTAAGGTTTATTAAATTTAAATAAATACAATTATCCTTAGGATAAAAACTTAGGTTAAGTCCAAATTTTAATGAGTGGGGATCTTTTGTTATTAGGCTCAAATGCAGGAGTGTCATGTGGCAACTCCATAGTGTTCCATAAGGTTTTGAATTTTTAGTGCCACATTTAATTCATTAGATCATTTATTTGTGAGTAGCCATAGACTATTGATCTCGATCTAAATACTTTATTCTGATTGGATTAAGCTTGTATAGTAAAAGGGGATCCATTTAGAGTTGAGGATGGTTTTGTGTTATTCGATTATTGGTCCCATTAAAGTACAAATCATCGATCATGATCATGTTAATCTTATGGGATTGGTTTTATGGATCAAATCTTTAAGTTCGTCAGGCTTCCTATGCTCTATCAGATATTTACTCATGATGAAGTTCAGACCATTAGATCTACATTCTATCTTCTTTATCTACTAACACCTAGTTGTATCCTAAAAATCCATCAAGAAAGGACATCATGGATGAACCTAAAATAATTTTTATTACCTGGTCAAGAGAGGGAAGAGGATAATTATCCTTTTTAAATGTTTTATTTAGATTTCTAAAGTCAATACATAGTCTAATTTCACCATTATTATTTCTAATTGGCACCACATTGGCCACCTAGGTAGAGTGCCTAATGGGAAATACAATTCTATCATCTAACAATCTCTTGACTTCTTTGAAAATCATAGGTTCTAAGATAGGATTCATAGGTCTTTGTTTTTTTCTAAAGGGTTTAATATTTTCTTTGAGAGGTATAGTGTGGGTGATGACTCTTGGGTCAAATATATTCAAGTCATCATATGGCTAAGCTATGACAACTTTATACTTTTCCAACAGCTCTTTGGCTTTCTTGTTCTCAATATTAGTGTGGGCCTTTCCAATGTTAACCAATTGAGGTTGATCTTGAGGTCCTAGATCAACAACATTATAATATTTTCCACTTACTTTGGGAATCTTGGAAACTTTAGCTAGCTTGTCTTGATTAAACAGTCTTTCCAAGGCAATCACCCCTTTGTATATCTTGTTGTCATTCAATTGAATGAGTTCACCATCAAAATTTCCTTCTCTAAATGTATTTTCATCAACCTCATCAATGATCTGAGCTTTAAATGCTCTTGAACTAGTCATGAAGTTCAAGATTTATTGGTCATAACTAAAGACCTATAAATGGTTCTCATTGTCTAAGACAAAAGGGTAAGGCACCAACTCAATGCTAAATTTTGGTGAATCTTGGTCAGGCATGAGACTAGATACAATAGAATCAAGCTCATCAGTGGCTCTATTTTCCTCTCTAGGGACAAAAATAATATTGAAGGCATCAAAAGATTCCACTAGATCCCATACTCTAAATTTGTATCTCTTGAGGTATGATATTTTGCACTAATACATGCTTCTCACTTGATTTATTACTAGTTATGAATCACCATAAACTAATAACTCCTTGAATTTATTTTTGATGGAAAATTGTAGACCTAAGATAAGGGCTTCATATTATACAAAGTTATTGGTGTAAGGAAACTAGAGTCTATAAGAAGCATGATATTTATTACCAATAGGGTCAACTAGAAAAATACCCACTCTAGACCTAACTTTACACCTATCCCCATCAAAATGTAACTTACATAACCCATGCACAACATGAGAAGCTTTAGGATCACACACCTTGGCAGTTTCTAGGGTGAAAACTCCTAAATTAGAATAAATTATGTTGACTTTTTAATTCCCATCATTATACTTAGTAATCATGTGTTTCATTCTTGGCTCTCTTTTAACTTTGACCTAGTTGGTAACTCCCAAGTTAGCCATATGTGTGAATAGTCTATGGACATATATCCATTTAAAGCCTTTATCCATTCTCTACTTAAAAATAGTTCACATGCATTAGGGATATCTACCACTTGGATATCTATAAATTATTGGACCCTTGGCTCAAAAGCCATTCACATATGGACATCTAACATTTATCCAATCACTTTGACCCTAGACTTATCTAATTGGGTGACAACCCTATCAGATTTAATGGCGGTCAAACTAAGTTACTTACAAACACCTACAGACATAATATTTGTAGAGGCACCATAATATAATAGATAGTTGTGCAAGTTCTTATTGAATATTCTGACTTTAAGTAAGAAGGGTGGGGACTCTATTTTATATTTATACATAGCTATACTAGCATTGTCAGTCTTGGACATTTTTCTAGGTTTCTTAGACAAAGATTCCAATAATAGATCTCTTTGTTTTATAATTTATGTCAGTTCATGCAAGGTAATATTAGATTTGTTTTTCTTCATATCCTCTATAATGTTGTAACTAGTCCTATTAGAATAATTAGAAGCATCATCACTAGGATTAGAAGTACTTCCATTTGGAAGATCTAAATTATTGTCTGAAGTGGTATTTGAAGGAATACTAGAGTTGTTTGGAGTAGAAGTAGTCAAAGGCTACATCTATTCTCTCTTCCTTAGAGGGTATGTCTTTTTCAAGAACTATTAGAAAGTATGAACTTCTTTAGGAACATCATCAAGTTCATTATCTTCTTGAAAGGGGAAATCAAACATTTCCACCATGAAGGTCTAGTCACTAGGCTTGGATCTTGAAGTACATACACCATCATCTTTGTTAGGTACTACCTCAAAAGTATCCAAATCTTCTTGAAATGCCTCAAAAGCTTTACATAATTCAATATAATCAATCACACCATGATTAGCAGTACAATGGACTCTACAATAATCAGGCAAAGCAATATCAATAAAATCAATATCCATAGTCTACTTTTCAAAAGATGGTTCACTATTATTATTATTATTATTATTATTATTATTATTATTATTATTATTATTATTATTATTATTATGGAAACTATCATTATTAAACCTATTTTGGGTGTATTGAATATTTGAAAAGATAAGTTATTACCAAAAGTTTCTCCAGTATTACCAACTTATTTTTGCAATTAAAGGAAGTTAGTGCTTAGTTTTTAAACCATTTTTAGAATGAACTCTTTTTTAATTTTGGGGGCTTCTAAATTATAAACCTAGTTGTTATTAGTACCCATGGATAGTATTAAGGATCTTTGATTAATTGTATTAAAATCATTATTAGAAGGGTAGTTCAAGAACCCCAAATTTTAGTTAGGATTAACATGTCTTAAAGGCAATTGGTTCAGATTTTGGAGCTGCTTGAAAGCAGATACACTCTGGGTATTATTGGGAAAGACATTTAAGGTAGGCATATGTGGGTTAACATTGGAAACATAGTAGGTCATATATCCTTGAGGTTGTATTTGGTCATTAATAATCACAACCTCAATATAGGCTAAAGCTAATGTGTTCATTGGACTTATGGCCCTCTTTATGAATACTGAGGTCATGGGATCAAGAGCATCCTTGTAGATTTCCAAGGCCAAGGCTTAATCAGGTTTATAAGGGTCAATGGTTTTATTATACATATTTTATAACCTAGAATTAAAGGCTCTTATGGGCTCATTGGCATCCCTTCTCATGGTGGAAAATTACTGGTACACGACATGGGGCATATTATTTTGCCAAACTAGTCAATGAAGATGTTGTTAAACTCATCCTAAGTGGTTATGAAATCATCATGTAGGTTTAATAACCACTCATATGTAGCATATTTAAATGTAAAATGGAAAAAACTACATGCTACATCCTCATAAATTACATTCAACAATCTTAATGTAGTCTTAAATGATTTAACATGTTCTTTTGCTGTTATAATACCATTAGGACTAAAAATTGGCAAATAATTTTTAGGATTGTGAGGGAGGTCATGAATTGTAACTTTTACATTGATAGGAGAACTTCCAAACCAAGCCATACCTTGATGAAGTTTGCATGCAAGAGTAAATTAGAGTGGTAAATTTGGCAAAGACTTTGAATGCCTACATCTACCTTTGTCTCATCTATCTCTTCTATGGACTTCTAACTCAAGTAGAGGCTCTCTTGTCTCTGAATGTTATCTTTTCTAGATCCTTGATAATTCTATCTTGAGAACTTGTGATACTATTTGAAATATGATGTGTCAAACCAACCTTTACAAAGGATAAGACTTAGATTTTCACATTAAGCTAATTTTGAAAAGATATATGTAAATAACAACAAAAGGCATCAAATTTTAAATAATCTAGCTAAAATATGTGTCCAATTACATAAATATGGTTAAAATTTACATTTAAAAGCCCATATGAACCCAAATATATGAAACATATACCAATCTTTGATCAAAATTAGCTATTCTAACCTCAAATACTATGGATTCTCAGATCTGAAGCTATCTTCACCATAATTAAGCATCTAATATTAAAGACTTTTGATATTTATCTAAATAAAGCAAAAATATGGGTCAAATACCATAAATATAAATTATATTTATGATTTTGAGAAAATAACTATGCAAAAGTGCAAATATAACACCAATCTTAAATTAAAACACACTAAAATTAATATAGATTAAACAAATTTATGACCCTCCTTCTAGCACAAGTAGAGATCATCTTATTGATGTCTCTATGTGTATCACAAGTGATCTTAGTGTTTAAATAACACATATTATTTTATAATTATGAGAATTCATGGCATGAGTAGTAGGTTTTTGTAATCTAGTTACCTATGGTAAAATAGAGGTAGAGCAAATTAAACTATTCCATAAATTTATATTGATTGGTGGTTGGAAGCCACCATGGTATTTATGAAAATCTGAAGTATTTGTGTTGATCTTATTGAATTATGACCAAATTTATAAACTAAAGACTAAACTAAGTGAATATTTACAATGAGACTTAAACTAGAGTGATTTGATTAAAGAAAGAAGCAAAAGGAAGGGTAGGGTATAAATAAAGTATGTGATTGCTTATCTTTACCTCAAACATTATGAAAAGGTTTTAATTTCAATGTAACATACATCTAACCAATATATGATGTAAATTAATAGATGCTTATATCCCACCATATAATAGGCAAATATATGAGGAAAACATGAGATAATACAAGTATGAACTAAATTTACCATAAAGGTTTACTACTGCATTCAAATAACATTTACACATCCTAATGTAGAGTAAATAAAATGAAGCAAAGTTTAAGAACATTCAACTAATCTAGCATTAACACAAATTATCAACCTTGTTTCAAAGATACACATTCATAATTCATAAAAACCATTCAAATTCAAGAATTCAAATAAGTAATTGAGAAAGAAGCCATGTAACAATTGATATAAATAAACTTGGATAAACTTTTCAGTATTTCTTGCTTATATTAATTACTCAGAAGTATACAAGTTTTGGATCAAAACTCTTTCCCCTTTATAAAATGGTAATACTGCCTTTTATAGAAGACCAAGGTAGTATACCGATCAATCATAAGATTATACATATACAAAGAAAAGGAAAGTTGTCCTTCTTTAGAGTTACAGAATACATTTCTCTTTCTAAAATGGATTGACCTATAGACAAATATGCTAACAAACTAGCATATGATTTTACAAAATAATATTCCATGTTAAAATATTACAATGCATTACATAAAAATGAATATCAATTAATTGGTGGGCCTTGGGATGAAGGGCTCCCTTATTATTCCTAGAGAATCTCCATAGCTCTTTGATATTTCTCATTGACCAAATCCAAATCAACAATTGGAGTTAAGAGACAAACATCTTCTTGATCAACCAAGTCAATAAAGTCCCTGCCATTTCTTATCATGGCCTCCTTAATGCTTCTGGCTTCTACAATATTTTCCTCAATAGTGAAGATCATGCCCATGATTCAGCTATTATCACTTACATATTGGCCTTGAATTTTACTCTTCACTTCCTACATCACCAAAGTAACTAGAATCCTATAAAAATATAGCGGATAAAAATGTATCAGTAAATAATGTAGTGGTAAAAACGTAGTATGACAAAAATGTAGTATGAAAAAAATATCACAAGGATGAAACGTAGTGAGGGAAAAACATAGTGGTATTATTAATGTCATGAAGATGACACAAATTTCAACTAAAGGTCCAAACTCATGAAATCACATTTTCCTCTATTACTTTTCTTGTAAATTTGATGCACTACTTTTCCACCATGAAATGTTAACTACTATCACCAAAATGAACTAGACAATAAATAAATAATGTGATAATCACTAAAATGTCCCAAGTTTGTTCTTCATGACATTTTTGTGACATTACTAATACTACTATATTTTTCCTTGCTATTTTTTATCCTCATGACATTTTTGTCATACTATGTTTTTATCACTACATTTTTTACCACTACATTTTTATCCACTACGTTGAGGATAGTTCTTAGGTAGGTTTCACAACTACCCTAAAATTAGGGGGAATTAATAGGGGTTTTTTTATAGAGATCAGGATCCTACTTTTATATTCATATAAAAGTCTTAGCACATAGGCTCAATTTCATAAATTAGACATAGGGTAGACACAAAAGAGAGCAGAGACTAAGACAATAGTTTAGATCACCTAGATTTTAAACCAGACATACATTAACACCCATATTGGGACACTAGTTCCATAGGGTGATACTTTCCACTATAGGGTGATACTATCAAGTATCCCTAACTTTAGGACAATCTAGATTAGCCAGACTAGTACATTAGGTATAATACATATTTGCATAGATACAATCATGAGTTTGATAGTTATGTTCAGATTTTGCTCATATACACTAATTTACACTCAGATTCATACCAATTGATCATATTTGGGGGCATCATTCATGTCATGATCACTCCCACATTCAATTAAATTACATAAATTTAGTTATTACATTCTTAGTTCAGATTCAGTATACTTAGATACCATATTGGGGGCATGTGCATGGCACATAGTTTCTATATACTCAAATACACATAGGTTGATCAGATGGAATGGCAAACTCCATGTCATTATTTTCAATGTATACACTTTATATCATATTCATGCCTTAATCCATATATAGTGGTTGACATTCCTAAGTGGTTAAAAAGCTGACATACGTAGTTAGATATACTTAGATACTTTTACAACTTTATATAGTTCAATTACAGATGCATCTACTTCACATGGTTGGGAGATTATGGAGTCATGGAATACTTGAGTTATTAAGCCACCCACATGAGAGGGTTATATACACTTAGATTATTATCCAAGATATTTAGAAATCAATATCCATTGAGTAGGGGTGGGAATTGATGGAGTCAAAATCAGATTGAGTTCTTGAGCCACCCATATGAGGATTGAACAAGTTATTAGCTTAGTCTAAGCTATTCAATGATATGATAACTATTTGCACTTACACACATAGGTTATCACTAGTTTTATGCATTAATTCATGTACCTAATGAGGTGTATTCATTCATTTCATCTATTTTTACTCAACTTTACTCAGTTACTTTATTTAGCATAGCTTTTACTTTTGATAATCTCTTAAGTAAGGATTTATTTTTTCTTTGGATCATGTTTCATATATGTATACCCATATTCACATAATTAGACTCAATTACATGGGATTCAATTCCAAGGTAAGTCCAGGTACATTTCTTTTTCATTTATACTAGTCATTTCACTTTGTTGCATTTCTAGCATAAAAAGGGGGAAATGTAATCACCTAAAAGTGGTATTTGGATTCTAAGAGTGTTTCTTGAGTTAGCCTATTCCTATCTTATCCCTAGACTATTATAGATCCTTAGGTACACCTTTCCATCCATTATGCATACCACATACATCTAAAATCAGCTCAAACATATTCTTATGATATCTTTCCTAGATCCTAACCTAGTTTGACTAGCAGTCTACCAGGTGGATATTAGTGCCACATTTGGAACACTACATACATATGGTGTTAGTGTCCCCAACTGGGTGACATTGAACTTTTCCCTAACTCTCCCAAATAGATATTTTTTCAAACATGTGCTCCTCCTAAGGTTGGTCAAAGTTCATATTCTTATCCACACAAGCTCCAGATATCTGTAAATATAAGTTTATTTGACCTTTATTCAATAAATGAAAAATATATGAAAAATCCCATTCAAATAAATGAAAAGTTTAGAAAAATTAACGTATTTAATCCCTATACTATCTTACTTTTACATATTACCATATATAATAGTCCTAATCCCAAATTTCAAAATTTTCAAAGATTAAGAACATTTAAGGTAGTCAAGTCCACTCTCATTCTATCATTCACTTGCACTTGCATCAAACATTAGGTGGGACAACTACATTGAGCTTGATCCCTTTTTGAGTATTGGTATGTAGGTAACTCTCTTTATAGTGAGGTGTTGAAGATGTCCAGCCTATCCTACTAAAAAATACACAATTATTATTCATGCCACACTTGCAAGGAAGATTAAGGTTTGCACACTAAATTAGGTTTTCCAGACACAACATAGAGTTCCAAATTTTATGCATGTAGAAATATGACATAAATACATAGTCACAGGTATTCCTAAAAATTAGGAATAATCCTACAAAAAAACACTAGCACCACTTTGAAGACACTACAAAAATATGGCACCACTGTCTAGGTGGGGTGCTACTATCAAGGGAGCAAATATATCTTGGGACCTTGTTGACAAACTCAAAACTATTCAAAACCAAAATTTTGGTACCTAGATCATCTATGATAGTCACTTTCTAGGTAAGTCTATATTTATGCATAATTATAACTATTTTTATAAATTCAAATAAGGTCAAAATTAATAATAAATCAATACTTAATTATTGCATATTATTTGACTGATTTAGACATCTCAACCCTTTAACCAAACATAGGAATTACACTTGTAAAACCCTAAAAGGTTAAATCAATATGAAAGAGATGAAGAATATAAATATAGAAATTGGGAAAAGATTAAGAAACAAAGTCTAATGTCAAGGGGGAATGAAATGGGTGGTGGGGGAAATAAAGGTGGCACTAAGGTTAAAATATAATATTTATCAAAAATAATACACTTAAATTATGTTGGCATGATAGGTAGGATTTCGACATTAAGGATCCTAGATAACTCCCCCTATACATAAAAATTTGGGTTAATAAGTGAAGTATAAATATCATCCCATGAAGGCTATATATGAAATAAAATTAAAATGAACCTACCTTCCTAAAATGTATTCTTTATTCCTTAAGACACCTTATAGAGATATTAGTCTACTACGAATATTAGGTATATGATAAAATAGGTGGCACTATATTTTTTTAAGGTATGAGACCTCCCACCCTAATATCTTGGACTAACACACCTGAATGGACCTTATCTTTATCATGAGGCCAAATGTGAAGTTTGAACTTTAACTAGGATAGAAGATGTGCTTGACAATAATCACATCTTTTGGTATGATTTTGACTTTTGAATATATATTTTTGCCTTTTGATCATTGCCTTTTGTTTTAATGATTTGGATTTTAATTTTATGGATTTCGTGTAGTCCTCATCCATATGGATTTATAATAACCTAACATGGGTGATGAAAATGACTATTTCTAGAGAAATTACACTTGGTGTCTAGGAAAAAAAACTTAGACAAAGAAATAACACTAGGTTGACCAAGGTTGATGTAGCTATATCTAGAGGAAATTTTAATAGTATTGGAAATAAATATTTTTGGGAAATATAGTTTGATAAATATAAGCAAAAGGATAATACAATAGAATAAGTTGAGCCTAGTTTATGTAGTCTATTCAGACATAGTCAATTAGATCAATGCTAGTCGATGTAGTTGGAACACTTAGCATAAAACAATATTGATGCTAGCCAATACAATATTTAATATAAAAGAGAATAATAAGAAACAATAAAGAGTGAAAATTTTAAATATTTTGATAACTAATAATCTAAAATTAATATTAGTAAGATGTTCTACAAATATTTGACTGATTTGTAGAATCTCAAAGATAGTTACTTGTCTATTGGATAATGTTAGTTCAAAGTGATAATTATGGATGTACTGTGCCCATAACCCACTTAACTTGGTTTTAAAGTTAAGCTAAGAGTAACTTATTGGTACTAACTACTAACTAATGCACTACAAAATTATATGGATGGATTCCTAGAGTTAAAAAAAAAAGGGATTGATAGGCATTTTGGATATACCATGAGTCATGTGAAAAAAAAATCATGTTTAGTTCTATACCATGGCTATGAGTATTGGGGAAATCCCTTCATGTTATGATGTATACAAATAATAGACTAGGACTATAAACAGAACATCACATACCCCTTCATGATAATAGTTAAGAAGTTTTAAAATTTCTAAAACATAGTTTATATGGAAAGCTAAATAAAGTGAAAAATAAAAGGCAAAAATCAATTATTGAAAATCAACTTACAAATTTTGATGAATGTAAATAGACATGTAATTAAATATTTTCCAAGAAAAAGTGATATTAACTACTATGAAAAATAAAGTGAATTACCTTGGTTATGCAAAAATTATAAATACATAATACTAGGTCAGTCAAGGCCGATCTAGTTGAATAGACATAATATAACAAGATCAAAACTAGTTGACACCATTTTTTATGAAAATAGGCTAAAATAAACTAGCTCAGACATGGTTGACTTAGTTTACTAGCAATAAAATTAGACACAGAACTAAGTCAACCAAGGTGGACTTAGTTGACTATATAGTACAATTTTGATAGAATTGAAAAACCAAAAACCAAGAGTGAAAATTGAAATAGTGAGTTGTGTAACTAGAAAACATAAGTACACAAATTGTTTAACAACTATTTTATTGATCTAATAGAAAAAATAGAAACTGCAAACTAAGTTAGGCTAGACCAATCTAGTTAGTTATAAATAACTTGATAAATATGATTAGGTTGACCATGGTTGACTTAATTGGCTAATGATGAGTATTGTAGATCTAAATGCTAAAATTGGTCCATTTTATGTAATGAAACTTATTAGAGAAACATAGTTAGCACTAGGTAGTCTAAGATTGATTTAGTCTTACTAAGGTAAAAACCTAAAAAATAAATAGATTAAACATGGTAAATCATGGTCAACTTAGGTTTAAGAAAGTTAAAATCTTAAAATAATGAAATAAGACTAGGTCAACCTATGTCAACCTAATTGGTTGAAATTAAAAACTAAAAATTACATAAAATGAACTAGATTGATTTACATCAACCTAGTTACTTGTAGATGAAAATCAAAAAGTAAAGAATATAATTGGGTTGATTTACATTGAACTAGTTACCTATAGATGAAAATCATAAAACATAGATATAATTAGGTGAATCTACATCAACCTAGTTACCTATAGATGAAAATTTACAAGCAAAAAATATAATTGGGTAAATCTATGTTGACTTAGTGGATTATTAAAATAAAAATTTCAATGTAAGGGTTAGATTCATGTCAGGTTCACCAGAATGTACGTAATAAATTAAGATAGATCTAAATTTTTTCTTAATTAGTAAATCTAAACCCAGAAAAGGTAATCAACTAATATTTATTGCAATACTTTGTATATTAGGAGCATGACCAAATTGGATCCACTAAAGCTAACTAAAGGGGCACTTATCACATAACACTAAAGGAGAGTGTTCCAATTCTCTACGAAAATAATATTATGCAATAACCCTATCTAGGTATTCTCATAAAATGAAATCTAATATAGTGTTATCAATTCTTATAACACAAAGGGAGATGGTTTAAAATCAAAAAAAATATAAGAGATCATGGTACGCAATTTAGGGCCTAGATTATCAAAAGTGGAAGATGGCAAGCCTAGGAAAAACCTATAGCTACACTAAGATTAAGTGTACAAGTAATATAAGAAAGGAGTTATACATTAAAACCTATTAATTTTGTGCATATCTATCTATCAAATAAAATAATAAAAAGTTATAAAGACTTTCTCTCTTGAAAGAACCTATCGAGTTTCAATATCTCTAATTGTATGCCTTAAAACATGCAACAGGAAAGGGGTGAGTAGACCATTGGTGCTTCAAAAGATTATTGGTTAATTATATCATATATAAACCCATTATAAATACCTCTTATCTAACTCCCAAGGTAAAATCTAGTAAATTATTCTCTCAATATCTTGTAATTGAGCAAAAAACCACTTTTCCTATTAGGTCTGCATTGTTCAACCTAGTTGCGACAGTTACAATACATGTTACACAACTAGGTTGGCATAGGTCAACCTAGTTTGAGGTTGAATGGTAAATTTTTAAAATTGGGTGGTGGTGGAATGAACTTATAAACTAAAATTATAGAAGGGATAGGACCTATCCATTGCTAATACAACCTTAACTTAAATCCAATAGAGAGGAACATTTATTTTTACATTATTATAACTCACAATTCTACTACAAATCCATTTAAAGGAGCCATTGCTTAGGGTTTGTCTTGGGAGTTAGATAATTTAGATTTTTAATGGGTTTAGGTATGATATAATTAACCAAAAATCTTGTGAAGTACCAACAGTCTACCCACCCCTTTCCCAGTACACCTTTTAAGGTGTGCACTCAAAGAGTTTGAAACTCAAAAGGTTCGTGCAAGAGAGATAATAAATGATAAATATTAAAAATATTATTTATACACATACTAAGGTTATATAATAATATTAAAATATAATAATTATAAATATAATATATTATAATAGTATATAATATATTATATATAATTATAATATATGTTTATAGCTACAAATATTATTGTAATATCTAAATTACTTTTTCTATATAAATTAATAATATATATATCACTATATATAATAATATACACCATAAAATATAATAGTATATTATTGTTGTCGTTGTTATTTTAAGTAGCATATTTTTACCAGAGCGTAAATTGGTCTAGGACACAAGTAGGGGCCCAAATATCCATGTAATTTATTAACCAACTAGATACCACTTAATCCTAGATATAACTAGATGTATACCAATTATTTACAAGGCCACCACTAACCTTGAGAACAACCAATGTCCATTAATGACCAAATGTTGGGTAATAAGATTTATTTAAGCAGATCCAAACTTGGCTATGAAGAGTAACCCTAGCCATGGACTGTGGACTTGCCTCATCATATTGAACACATATTTTGAGGTACATACTAATCCCCATCATATTAAACACTAAGAAAACTATCCCATCATAATGGGTACCCTCATGGCTGACCTATCAGAGCCTAGTGTGGGAACAATGCTATAGAGGTGGTTAGCCTAGAGAATGGACCCCAAAACCTCCCACTTATAACACTCAACTCACACACCGCTAGGCTATCCCCACTGGGTCTTAATATATTATTATTATAATATATAATTAATTATTATAAATATAAATTACATATTTAATTTATATATAATATTTAATATTGTAATAATATTATAGTTTATAATATATATGTATATATATATATATATATATAATAGTATAATAATAATCTATACTATTAATTATTTAAATATATAATAATTTTATTATTTTTTTTATTGACACTAGGGTTTAACAAGTCCCTTGCCCATATATAAAAAGAATCACAAAAACTACAAAGGCCTAACTTGATAATAAAAACCATCAAGGAATAAGACCAACAGACTCCAAACAAATAAACTACCTGAAAGTATCTTAAAAATACTTCAAATTGACATCAAATATCCAAATTTATTAAAAACTATTACTTACTAAGTCTCACCCTTTTTCACTTTTCTATGTGAGAGAAGTGTTCTAGAAGGGGAACTAGGTATGAAATGACCTTTTTTATTACTTCTTAAAATTGTCCATTCTTCTTGATTACTCAAAATACCTATATCCATATTTAGAGAGATACACCTAAATACTGATGAGCCATTACAAGATTTATTCTTACTTTCAAAATTTATAAAATGATTTTCAATGGAACCAGTAACCTCATAAGTTACTAATAGATTTTCAAGATGAGGTAGACTCAAATTAACATCCATTCCTTGAGCTTTCATTGAAACTTCACTTAAAGTAATAGAAGGAGAAACAAAAGGATGAACTAAGAGATGATCCTCCTTAGCATCCTTTCACCATGAATAATCCAATTTACACTTAGATTTGAGTAAATAAGTAGTGAAATGACATTTTTTGAAACATCTCTAACATCTGAAAGGCAAACCTTCATAATCAAGGTTTTGAGTCCAATAATGACTATTTAGCTTTAACTCAATAGATTTTGGAAGATTATGAGAAATATCTAAGTAAACAAGAATTATGTCAAAGGTAGTTTGTGAAAAATTGGATGTAGAAACATTAAATTTTAGAATATATTTCAGGGTTCCACCAATGGCCAACAAAAAAGATTTTACCCAAAACTGAAGAGGTATATACAACAATCACACCCAAATAGGCCTGAAAGTGAGATTATCAAGAATAGGATTAAAGGAAGGGATCTAGGGTTTAAAAAAAAGAAGATGATGATCCTAGCTCTAATAATTGGTCTTAATAACCTTATTATGATCTAGAAGGCAATAAAAAAACACAATAAAAAACCCTCTAGCACAAGGATAAATTTCTAGGGTATCCTCTATTAAAGGATGCCACGAATCTAAAATACATTGATGTAGAGTAGGGAGGCTAGGAAAAAATCAATTAAATATTCACACTAGACCCTATTCCAAATACCACTCCTCACTTTACAACATCTGTTTGAGATCCTTGGCCATAAAAGACATAGACGAGATGATTTTAGTAGTGCCCACCACTATTTTCTCACCTTTTGAAACTAGATTTGCAAAGGATTTACCCCTTGTTAGAGAAATAGAATCTGATTCCAACCCTATCACACTTTTAATATCCCTAAAAGAGGTTAAATAAGGATTTTAATTACCACTCAAATTATCTAAATGGAAAATTTGTGAAGGAATTTTTAATTCTTCCACTAACCCTATGTATTTAGGGAATCTATCCACCATTCCCTTTACATGCCCAAAACTAAATGATTCCTTAAGACCTATAACAACATTTCACTACTAGGGAAGACTCAATCTTGAAGTAACCTACTTGCTTGATCAACTATCAAGTTGAAGAACAACACTGGATTTCATGGAAGGAATTGCCTTCATCACGAAAGCTCAGGAGTAAATCAATTTTATTAAATTTTAACACAATGCAACATAAATAATAAATTTAATCTAACTTGATATTTACATAATTTTATATATATAATAAAATATATTAATATATTATAATATACTAATATTATATAATTTATATTATTTAGATAATTATATTATCATTCATCGTTAACTTAACAAGAAGAATGTTGACTAACCAAGTGACATGAAAAATGACAAGGGTAAGTGGTATTAGGTAAGTCATTTAATGTATTAATTGGGAGAGGTGATGGAATTTTATATAAAACCCCATGTTCAATCAGGAGAGGACCTGTCATTTTATATAAATCCCTATAATTTGTGTTTACATTATGAGCACATTGGACTCTAGTTTTAAAATACAACTTCATCTTGTACCCTTATAATGTGCATTAGAGATATGGCCTAAAAAAACTTTGTAGTAGGTGTTATTTTATTAATTGCATACCTATTTCCATTATAGTTGCATTTTAAAATCCTAGTTTTAATGTGAGGATATATTGGAGTATTCATGAGTAGGTGAATAGATTGTTAATACCATTACCATTGTTTAGTCAAGGGTAATTTATAAGAAGACTTAAAAAAACCATGTATGACATGTAATTTATTTTATTTAGTTATTAGTTTGGATTGTTTCACAAGATATTAGAATGAAGATTGCAATTTGTGTTTCATCTCCATTGAATATGTCCCTTTCAAATGCATGTCATGATGTTTTTGATCCATCACCTATCATTTTTATATTCTAATTCTCCTAGCCTATGGGTTTTTATTTTCCTCTCATTGAAACATTTATTCTTCTGGTTGTGTTCATTTTATTTTGGTACTATGTTTTGAAGTTTCACTTTTTCTTTGGCATAAAAATCACATTTTTGTGAAAAAGGAATATCTAGTCATGGTTAAAACTTGTAATAAATGTCCATATGATTGATCCCATTTGAGTTGATATAAATATTAAAATGATAAAATGAGTAGAAATGACTTCGGTATAATGTTATTTTCAAATGATCTATCATTCTTGAAATGTCTGTTTAGTAATTTGAGTTTGTTTTAAAAGGCTTATGTTTACTTGATTATAGATTCTTTTTGTTTTGCTAATTTTCACACACCATGCATTCAAGAGGATTTCCATGAGATCACAATGGGTGAGATGTATGGTGAACATCTTTGTCATTAGCTCTAAACATCATATTCAAAATGAATTAAACATTAATTAATAGACTAAAAATTCTGAATTATGGGGGTTTCTATTTCATCCAAGCACATCTCTCAATTGCTACATTGAATGTCATTCCCAATGCCACTTTCATTTGGTAGGAATTACAATTTTTTTCATGCAAAATTTTAGTAGGGCATATGCATTCATTAAATTTGATTTATTTTTAATAATTAAGGTGTAATTAATTCTGAATATAAATTTTAGAATTATTAACAAATAAGTTGAACCATACATGTGATCCATTGTAAGTATGGTGAAAATAAATGTCAATCATCCTATTGAAGCATTTACATCCCTCATCCATTAAAATTATATGGATGCTTGAAAATAGAACACAAAATGATATCTTTCCATTATTACATTCCATGAGATCGCATATTTTTTAATACATTTTTTCAAATAATTCATGTCAACATCTAACAAAAATATGCTTTCAATTATTCTTTAATGGAACTACATACCTTTATCCAAAGATTCCATTAAGGCACAAGATAAGAGAATGTTGGAAAATTTAGGATGGAGTCTAGATTTACAACTAAAAATTACATTTGCATAAAATTTTCCAAGGCATTTTTAGCAAACCCATTTTATACGTATCTTAAATTATCATTTATAGGAGACCACTTTTCTTTGAGGTGTTTTTTTTTCAAATAGTTCCCATTCCTTTTGTATCATTTACAATTTTGAGTTTTAGTTTTCATTTCATATTTTAGTTATACTTTCATATATGTATTTTTAAGCATACACATATGCATGTATATATACATACATGTATATAAATATATACATAAAAAATATATATGTATATATACATAATTTTTTGAGCATGCAAAGCCTTATAAATGGTTCTTGTCTCATAATTCTTATAAATGTAGGATTTAATCCATTACAACCCATTTATAAATTAAGATATAAAATTGGATTTTTTAATATAAAATTGATGAATTCAATTGTTCCCCATATAAAAAAACTAATATGTGATTAATTAAGTCTTTATTTCCTATAAAAACATGCTTCAACATAAACTTCGTAACAAAATAGGAAATGTTATCACAAGATGGTGATTCTTCATCTATCGCATATAAAATTTACTATAGTGGAATATCTCTATTATGAGATTTATTTATAAATTAATATTCTCCTAACACCTTGGATATATTAGGATGATGTGTTTCATTTTTATTCTCTAAGACCATATTTTGGTTTGATGGCTTGGATTTATATTTACAAGTAAAATGATTCAAATTCCAAACAGGGTCCAAATTTCAACCCTTGTATCCCCTTATAATTAGATAATATTTAGTTAAAATAAATTAAACTTAAATTATGAAATGAAAAGGGGTGGTTGTAATTTTTGAATAAAGGAAAACCTAAATATTTTCCCAACCAAACCATCTATAAATAAAGACTAATTAGTCTATGTTTAGTGTTGTAACATATTATTACAAAGACAATGATTAGTCTATATGTTTAATGGATAAAAAAAAATAATTAATGACACTAACATTATAATCCTAATTACTAGGGTGAAAAATGATAAAAAGACAAATAAATTTACTAATGGAAGATAAAAACACCAATTACCTTCCTTCAATGACTCCATCTTACAAATAGTGTGAGAGAAGGCTTGTGCTCAGTAGTATGAACAAATGGTACTTGAAGATGATTATGATTTATGGTAAATACCTCCTCTTGATACCTTGGAAATTGTCTTTTCGATTGTGTTGGCAATGAAGCTTTATAGTAATAATTTGGCATTATTTATTTTCACACAAAATCTTGTTGAAGAATGGCCATGGCACTTGTATTTATAGTTTTTCAACTAACTCTAACCCATGTGTAGTTAGGATAGGGTTAATATTGGGAGTCCAAATGAAATTAAGGATGGATTTAATTATGCATTTATGGAGGAATGGATCAATATTTTTGATTTTTATGGCATTTATGTTGATATTTTGCAATTTTTGACTTTGAGGCTACTAACATCATCATGACCTCATATTCATTGACATTTGTTGAAAATTCATTTTTAGAAATTAGATTTTCATTAATTTCACATGGATTTTTTACTTAAGCATTTAATTTTATTTAATTGGTTAATTAATGTTGTTTAGTCTTTTGGTCATTTCAAGAATTTAGTTAAGTTCCCTATTCAATTGGTCAAAAATGTCAATTTACTAGGTCACTAGCTGATTGGGGGTGAATATACGAGAGGTTATTATTGCATACATGGTATTTTCAAAAATAAGGATGCCTTGACATAATTATGGGCACTTATGTCTAATGTGTTGATGAATTTGGGAATTTTTGGTGATTTCTAGGCTTAATTGTGCATCGATTACTAGAAATTAGTTTGGAGTCCATTTAGACTCGAAAGTGGCTAAAAGGGAGTGTCTAAATTTTACCCTATTTAAGTAAGTATTACAAGAAATATTCACAATAACATCTTATCAAATACTGAAAAATTCATTATGTTAAAAATTTTAATGGTTGAAAAGTGATGTGTTGAGAACCATAGGCTAGTATGAGCCAATAATCATAGGTTGATACCCCATAAGGTGGTTGATGAGCTCTAGATGCCCCCTCAAGGGAGTGGGAATAAAATAGTGTCATTGAATGGGCCATTGAAAATATTAAAATGACATGGTCTATTGGTAACAAAGGCGTAGATAATGATTTTACCCCAAAAGGTAGCCTTAATCATGGGCACAATGATTTACCCTAATAGGGCATACTTTATCATGATACAATAAATTTTTTCATAGTAAGGTAGAGTGTGATTATTGACTGATCTAAATAATTTTACCCATTATGGAAAATTGGCAAAGGGAGCTCATGTAATAAATCCAGAACATAGATTAATAATGAGTTCACATAGGGGAACAATATGAATTTGGGGTACTTTTTAGTATGGAGAACCACATCCTAACTAGAAGTTATTAATATTAATTTAGTGATTGGGTTACTATGTGTTTGGATTTTGGTATGTCTACTATGAACAAGAGGAAATACCACTGGCACCATTTCTTGATAAATTATTTGAACTAATTTTTATTATAACATGTGATATTATGTATCCTAATTATAAACAAACCATAATAACAATGTGTGTCATACTCATAGAAAAAATTAATTTAAAAATAAATATAATATACTTAGGCATAATATATGATAAATCAAATCCCAAGTGTAAAGATAATGTGATAAACTAAGTGTAGGAGTGAATACAAATACTCACAACTCAAGTACAAGATATGACAAATGAAGGCTCAAGTATAAACATAATGTAATAAAACTATGAAAAATAAGGGGAAGCAAGGCCAAAAAACACAATATAAATTCAAAAAATAAACAACTCAAGTTTAATTAGTAAGCAAGACTCAAGTGTAAACTAATTTTCCTTAGACACATAACACTTAAAATGAATAAACATAATGCACCCAACTAAAGGATGATAAAAAACAACCTACGATACATTGCAATAAATAAATTAATATAAGTAAAATATAATAAAAAAATAATTTAAGGAAAATTAAATAAATAAAATTCTCTAAGGAAAATTAAATAAACAAACAAAATACATAAAAATCATTGAACTAAAACTACTTATTGACACTGTTCGTGTATATGTCATAGAAGTGTTATGGTTGGAAAAAGGTTTCCCCTAAGCTATAAGGAACAATGACACATGTATGATGGAACAATACTTATAAGGAGGAATATAATAATAAGGAAGTGTTGGCCAAGTTGACCCCAAATTCCCCAGGCAAATGGATGCTACTTACATAGTCCTATGGACACCAAGTCCAATATGGAATTCAAGCCAAATGTAGTTCTCCTAAGAATTGGGAAGAGAATAAAAATTGATGACAAGTAAAAGAGATTGATTGAAGAGGAAAATAGTAATGGGCTCAAAAAAAGGTGAGAACATGAAAAAAAGGTGTTGGTGCTCACAAATTTGATAATGTTAATCACAAGAACTTGTGAAACTATGAGAGCATGGGTTAGGGATAAACCATACTGAAAGATAAAAGGTGAGTGTTCATAAATGACATATGTTGGTAATTCATAGTGTCCACTACATATAAGGCATAGAACAAGAATGAACTCAAAAAAAGGTGAGTGTAAGATAATATGACTTGTAAAATGGTGAGTGTTTTTGAGACAAACCTAGATCAAGGAATGGTCACCAAGATCATAAAAGTAATTCAATCATTGAGATTGGCTAAGCTGACTCAAGATGCTCCATGCATCCAAACACTACCTAAATAGTCTATGTGTACCTCAATATGATGCACTTATTTAAATAATGAGAGGGTACACAATTGGGAAATGGAATAAGCAAATGGAAATGTTCATGATGTGACCCATGTGAAAGATTTAATTATACCAACTAACTAGGAGATGCAAATCCTAAGTAACATGGATACAATATGATTGACCTAATATATTTTAGACTTGTTTATGAGTTTTATGGCATATTTCCATGTTTTTGGGGTTTTAAGCATCTCAAATAAATGGATTGTTATGAGAGACAAAATGGGTCAACTCACAAAATGATGAGAGTGTCTCTTAAATTGCTCATAAAATGGTGAGAGAATTGGAATAGATTAATCATAAAATGATGAGAGTGTGGCTTATATTACTCATAAAATGGTGAAAGTTCTAGAATATATTTCTCATAAAATGATGAGAGCGTGGCTTAGATTGATCATAAAACAACGTTAATTTTAGAATAAGGGTGTCTGAACTAACCTTAGAAAATATTGAGCATTGCATGCATAGTCCAAATAGTCCTCAAGCTATTATAGATCACCTTACAACAAGTAATTTGACTAAGTAACAAAAATTTTGGATAGGAAAATGGATAAAGTATAATGGTATGACAAGGTATAATGGTACAAATCTATAAAATCGAAGGATGTAATTTCCAAGCCCACTATCATAATGATGGAAGAGATGACTACTTCAAAGAATGAATTGGATTGTCCCAAGTTTGAATCACCTACTGAACCATAACATATGAACCCAATCCTTAACATTGTTTAAAGTACCCATGGATCAGAACCAAGGTTAAATAGGGGGATGGGAGATTAAAACCTAAGGAAAATAGGAAAGACATAACCAAAAAGGCATATGAGATAATATAGTATCAAAGGTATGGTCATAAAATAAAGTAAATAATCCTCATAGATAATACCTCATTTCACTCAAGTGAAAAAACACTTGAGGTGAATTATGTTCATTGGGTCGTTAAGCTAATCTCCTTCTGGTGTAGCCAACCTATATGCCCTAGAACCATAGTTAGTGGTAATGATATAGGGCCCTAACTAGTTATACTTAAACTTTTCCTTTTTATTATGTTTGGAATTGGTGTTTTTATAGTTTTTATTAAGTACAAGTTCACCAAGATTAAATTATCTATGTCAAATGTGCCTATTGTATTGACCACATAATCAATTTTGGTATGCTTAAAGGCTATTCATAGATACCATTTATTTTTCATTTAGTAATTCTAATTATTACAAGTGATAAAATCTGTAATCCTCATCATCAAGGATATATTTTAATGAAATGCATAGAGAAGGAAACTCAACCTTGATAGGAATAATGGCCTTAGTACTGTAAACTAGTGAATAGAGTATGTTTCTTATTGGAGTGTAGAAATTGGTTTGGTAAGTCCAAAGGGCATGGAAAAGTTGCAAGTGTGAATCAAAACTAGTGTCATTGATAATATTTTTGAGGATATTTAAAATGGTCTTGTTATATGGCTCTGCTTGGCCATTGATTTATGGGTAATACAGAGTGGAAAAGTGTTGGGTAATATTATATTTGAAACAAATGAATTTTATGTCCTTTTATTAAATGAACCACCATTATTAGATATAATGTTTGAGGTAATACCATAATGATAAATAAGGTGATTGGAAATGAATTTGGATATCTATTTGACTATCACATAAGTGAGGGGAATGGCTTCCACCCACTTAATGAAGTACTCTATGGTGATAAGGGTATGGTTATGGCTATCTAAGGAGGCAGGGTTAATATTTAATATGAAATTGAGTCCCTATGTTGAAAATATCCATGACATGGTTAGTGGTTTGAGTGTTTAAACTAGAGCATGTATCAAATTAGAATGCTTATGACATTGCACATATTTAAGACATGCAGTGACATTGAATTCCATAGTTAGCCAATAATAACTAGTACATAGTAAATTTTTAGCAAGGATGACCCCACTAGTGTGGGATTTGCAAACCCCTTCATGAACTTCCCTCAATGCTAATCCAAATTCTATTGAGGTTAAAGAATGAACTAGAGTTACATCAAAGCTTCTATGATAGAGTATAGGTTCAAGTAATGTATAATAAGAGGCTTGGTAGATGAAGGTTTTTTATTTTTTTGAGGTAGGTTAGGTGGGATGGTTTGGTCATGAAGGTAATCATATAGTTTAGTATACTAGGTAGAACTAAGACCAACAATATCACAAATCATGTTGATAATCAAAGGTTCATGGGTTAGCATGAGAAGATTTTTAACAAGGAACTAATAATATATAGCCTTATATATAATTTGGATAATATATCCCTTTGTGGTCATGGCATCTGCTATTCTATTAGTGGCCTAAGGTAGCTACTTAAACTAAAGATGAGTAATTTATTATTTAAGGGTGTCCACCATAGATTTAAAAGGTATGAGATTCTAATCCTTGGTATGAAATTAGTTTTTTACATGATTGATGATAAGATGAGAGTCTCCATGAACCAATAAATGTTGGATATTCCATTGCACTACTAGATGAAGCTCTACAATGAGTGCTTCATATTTAGCCATGTTATTGGTATAAGGAACACTGATATGAATGGAATTAAGAATGATATGCCCTTAAGGTGTAATGAACATAAGTCCTATGCTTAGTCCATGAGATCTGAAGGAACCATGAAAATAAAGTTTCCACTATTTCTTTTCAGGAGGTGATTTTGCTATAGTCATGATGGACTCATCTAGAAACCAAAAGTGAGTGGTTGAGTGTTATAAAGGGGAGATTTTTCAAACTAGTCTACAAGTACCTATCCCTTAATAGCCTTTTTATTAACATAATCAATCTCAAATTGACTTATAATAATTATCCATGTATCCATGTGGCCTTGTAAATCTATTTTTGATAGTAGATACTTGAGTGGATCTACTTTAGATATGATAATGGTCTTATTGTTAAGCATATACCGACACAACTTCTAGGATGCGAAGACCATGAATAAAAAATATTTATATATAAGCATATAATTATACTCATATGTGACTAATGTATGAGTCAATTAGTATATAGCATGTTCTTTCCTTTATTCATCATGCTGGGCCAAAAGTGTCCCCAGGGTATTTTTAGTTGTAGATAAATAGAGTAGTAATGGATTTTCTGGTGTAGGTGGTAATAGAACAGGTGGATTGGCCAAGTAATTTTTCAAGTGTATAAAGGCTTGATATTAATAGACATTCCATAAAAAGGTGGTGAATTTATTCAAAAAGAGGGTAAATAGATGTCATTTTTTAGCCAATTGAGAAGTGAAACACTTGATGGATTGTATGTTACCCTACAAACTATAGAGTTGCTACAAAGTAGATGGAGGCAACATCTCAATAATGCTCTTAAACTTGGATGGATCGACTTTAATTCCCATGTGAGAGATAATGAAGCCTATAAATTTTCTTGAAGTGATGCCAAAGATGCACTTCTTAGGGTTAATCTTAACTTTGTACTCATGAAGCCTTTCAAAATTCTTTGGAGTACTATTGGATGGTTTTCATAAGTCTTAGATTTACCTAATATGTCATTGACATAATCCTCAATAATATCATGCATCATATCATGGAAAATAATGGTCTTGGCATGTGGTATTGACATTATTGAGGTTGAAAGGCATTACTTGATAATAACATGTTCCCCAAAGAATGGTGAACAATGTCTTGTGTTGGTCTTCTGGCATGATATTGATCAATTGTACCCTAAAAAACTATCCATGAGATAAATCATCTCATATCCAGCCATGGAGTCCACAATCATGTCAATATTTGGCAAACAAAAATCATCCTTTGGGTAAGGATTTTTGATGTCACAAAAATTGGTACATAGTCTGATACCTTCTAGCTTCTTGCTAAGTGGCATGATATTTAAGATCCACTTCAAATAGTCAATGGGATGAATGAATCCCACCTCTAGGAGTTTTTATAGTTCTTTCTTGAATAATATGAAAATACAAGGATGCATTTTACTCAAGTTTTACTTCATTGGCTTGGTGTTAGGATGTAATATAGGATGACGTATAAGTAAGGAAGATTCAAAAACTAGAATATTGGAATAGGACCATGTAAAAATATCAATGAAATCCCTAAAGAGATAAGTAATAACTTAACATTCCTCCTTAGTGAGAGACACACCTAGTCTTATCCACTTTGGATCATCTGGTGTTTCAATATTGACCTCAAAAGTGTCTTCCATAAGGAGTATACAACCATATTCAAGGAGAGTTGACAAAGATGTAAATTGATTGGAAATATCAAAGTCCTCTAGTAAAATTAGTTCATCAAGTTCACCTAGAAAAAATGAATCATAATCACCTAATGGTGGCAAGGTCCATGTAATATACACCTCTAGACACTCTTAGACAATCTTTTCAAAGGCCTACTATTCTTATGCACTGATATCTAAACCAAATATGATCATGGTATTTGTGGTAGCCTAAAATTAATTTGAGGAAGGGTGAAAATCCCCATATAATGTCATTTTAAATAGGTTTTCACCAAGAGATTGGCCTTTTTAATTACTATGACCCTGGTTTGAAAGCACCTCATAGAGGTTTTCACCTTAGGACCTCAATGTTTTATTTTATTTTTATTTTTGTCTAAGGACTTTCACACACTATAAAAAATAGGTGGAAGGATAAAATGTGATGGATAAACCGTATTTATGATCTCCTAGATGAATATTGTCTCCTAGGCCCTGGAAGTCACAAATGGCTTCATCATTTTCAAACTCATCGAGTGATACTATGGATTATTATTGGTCCTAGTATATGAGTTGAATATGATTTAGGAAAACTGGGGAAGGAAGAATGATAGGTGTAATGGTATTAAAAATATGAGGGTTAAATATGTTGGTATTTAATAAGTCCTCAGATACTATGTAATCAAACTATGTATCACTACTAACATCATCATCACTAGTTGTTGGTGTAGGAACACAAATAAGATATGTAGGGTAAACCCCAAGTGGTTTAAATCCAATACCATAAGTTCCTTTATGTTTGGTCATGGAGATAGGCTAAATAGTACCTTTTTTATCTATCCCTAAGCATCTAATTTCATAATATTTATTATCCATGATCCAGTTAGGGTTGGGATACTTTTTGCTTTGGTAACAATAAGCTAAATGATCATTATAAAGCCATGATTCATCTTCATCAAGTGGGTCTTATTCTTGGTTAGTGGCTATTATGAAAATAATAGGATCTTGAAAATAAAAATTTACTTTTTATCACCATTACATGTGGATGAACGTGGATTTGGGTCTTCCTTAAGATTTAGAGGCTTATGGAAACTTGGCTATGTGGAATGCATTGTGCTTGAGGTATTCACTCGAGCCTTTATCAGAAATGGTAAAATGATTATATGTCTCATGAGGGGGCACATATGAAGTGGAATAAAGTCTTTTTGGGTCTATATAATTAGATTTTGGTAATTAAAAAAGTACGTATTCATCCTTCTTTGGTGTAGGGTTTAGGCCAAAGTAGTAATTATACCTCTTATATTCAGCTTCTAAATGTTTATAGAACTAATATGGTTGTAGGTCTATAGGAACAATCACTTCTTTCCTAGAATGGAGGAATTTGATACATTGGTAAAATATAGAAGGTATTGTATGGATTTCATGTAACCATGGTCATCCAAGAATAAATTTATATGATAGATTTAAATCTAGAACATGGTAAAGTGTGTCATGGTTCAAAGGCCCAATGATGATTGGAAAACATATTATTTATTGTGACTCCCTTTCCTCATTATCATAGGTCTTGATGGTAATGGTATATAGATCAAGGTTAGATTCCATGTATCCAAGATGCTTGACTAACCTTAAAGACACAATGTTGAGGCTTCATCTATTATCTATGAGGACATGTTTAACCTTGTGCCATGATATGATAGCTTCAATATATAACAAGTTATTATGCATAGGTATAAGGGATGACATGTTACTTTAGTTAAAGGTAATTTGATGGCCAAAATCTAAGTATCCTACCAAGGATTAAAATTTATCTAACATAATGTCATTAGGCACTTGGGATTGGCTTAGTAGTTCGGTAAGGTTATTCTTATGAATAGTGTAAGTACATACCAAATCTAAGATAGATATTTATGTAGAAATATTTTGAAAATTTTCCATAATATCATACATTTTATCCTTGGCATTGGTAATTGTCTTATTTTTTACTATCATGGGTTCTTGGATAGACTAATTAGTAGAGGAAGGCTATAGACTAGGAATGGTTACTTTAGTATGTCAAGTTGTGATTATACAATCTAGATTAGGCAATGGATCATTGTAACTTGAAGGAGGGGAGAAGGCCTAAGATGGTAATTATTGGGTACAACTAAGATTGGTTTCCAACATGGACCACATGAGGATTACTGAAATAAGGAGGTAGTTAGGCATTATTTAGTACTAGTTATGGGTGATTGGTTATTTATCTAGGGTTAATGATAATAGTGGTTATGTGATGACCCAAAATATGTCTTACAACCTTGTTGTAGCCATGTGTAATGATAAAATAATCCCCTTGGTTAGATGGGCCATTCTAACCTTGTTTCTTATCATTCTATAGTTGTGGTTATCATTATTATTTTTATTACTATTGTTGTTATTGATGTTGTTGTTATTATGGTGGTGGTAGCCTATGATATTATTGATGCTTCCATTAATTAAAATTATTGACATTATTCTATGAAAAAGGGTTTTGATTATAAGTGGGGGATCTATTATCCAAATTTATTTCTCCATTTTCTATCATATTATAAATGAGGTGTCTTAATTGCACACACTAGCATATGGAATGCACTTTGACTCAGTGATAGTTACAAAATTCATGATCTTTATACCAATCAAGGAAAGGAGCACCCTCAAAGAATGACATTAGAATGGGACAACTGATTATATTGGTAGTATCTAGTTTCTAAAACATTTATAAAATGGGCTCTCTTACGTCACTAAAAACTCCATTTATAAGGGGTCTTCTTCTTGGTTGAGGCATTTATAAAGGAGGTGGTGGGAGTGAATACATAATTGGTGTTGGTTACATAAGTTGAGTTGGTTGTATAGACATTATTTACACCATTTGTACATGGCATGATTTAGTAACTCCATTACCCATAATGTTCTTATTATAGTTATAAACCTTGGGCTTCTTAGAAGTACTAGCTTGAGTTGGCACATGAACTTATATTTGAATTGGGTTTCAAATCTGATTTGGGCCTTGGTACTAGTTGTGGCTCTAGTTTGGGCCTTAGTACTAGTTATGGCTTTCATTAAGAGTGTAAAACTTAATTACCCCATTATTGATAAGGGCTTTGTCAATTTATAAGCCTTTTTAGATAATATCCTCAAACGTGTGGGCACATTAAAGCTTTAAGTGATAGGATATATCATATTTTAAACTATGGATTAACAAAACTACCAGTTATTTATCTAGTAAATTATGTGTGAAGTGGCTAGTAATTACCCTCCATCATTGTAATATCTCAAGAAAATCTCACTAGGTCTTTGAGGAGCTTAGCCTAAATCAACCATAGTGATCTTGTGTTCGAGATTATAAGAGAAGTGTTTCATAAATTTATCTGAGAGGTCATCAAAGTTAGGCACAAATTTATTCATAAGTTGGGGTAGCTCCTCCAAGCCCTATCTATCTAGACTACAAGGAAAAATAAAAAGGAAATAAATATCACTAAAGGCCACTAGCTAGAATGTAACATATAATTCCTTTAAATGTTCCTTTGGGTCACCTTTGCCTTTATCTTTGTTACACTTTGGTAGTTCAAAACTTAAAATAAATGGTATCTAAATATAATCCATGTTGAAAGGGTATGAGCATATTTCATTCAATTTAAACTTCTTCTGCTTTCCTATCTAAAGAACTAAAATTGCATCCTTAACCTATTATAGTTTTTGGGCTAGGAATGTTAATGGTATGGATGGTTGTGGTTGGGATTGGGAAGTCCAAGGTGGATTACCTTGATTTGAGTATAATGGAGGAATGGAATATTGAGGAATGTTAATTTGGTTGGTCTCTTGACCAATAATATGTATTCATTGGTTAGGGTTATATTAATGATGTGGTATTTGTTGTTGATAAACATTGGGGTTAGGATTGGTAGTGCAGATTTGATTTTGAGGAAACAATGTCTTGAATAGAGTTTTTTTTTTGGGGAATGAAATACATGTAATGGGTTTGGTAGGGAACTTGCTGATGGCTAGTCAAACACTACTATATGAAGTGAACCTATTTTTGGTTGAAGGTCTGTTTTAGAAACTATTGCATTTTAGGAATGTGTTGTGGATAATGTAAATATTTATTAGTAGATATTTATTGAATGTTGGGCACTTTCTATTGGTTAGAAACTTGTTATTGGTTAGGCACTTTTTATTGGTTAGTTATTTATTAGCCACTTATTGTTGGCTAGGTATATGTTGTTGGTTATAAATTCGTTATTTCTAGGTACTTACTTAGATTAGGCACTTGTTGTTGATTAGCCACAAGATAATACTAATTAGATAACATTTGAGGTGTCTAATTTACCACTTGTTGTGGTGGCATGTTGGTTTGAAGCTATTGAGGTGGAATGTTTGTTACCATCTACTGTGGTGGGGTACTTAACAATAGTTGATTGCTTATTCCTTGATATAAATTTGAGGGAGAAGATGGTCATGGAGGTCTAGTCACGTGTTGTGAGCTAGATGTACCTACCTCCTATTGTTATAATCTAATTCATGTAATTGAAGGGCATATATATTGGGAATTTTTTAGTGGGGTATTCCTTGATACATTGGACTATACTTAGTGCATATTAGGTAATACTTGTATGCTTTATGTAATAGTTTGGAAAGGGGTTCCTAAAGAAAAAATTGATTATTATTCATTTAGTGGAACATTTAACATGTCTGCAAGTAGTTTGGTTTGGACAAACAAATCCATGTGAATATTTTAAGAGCATATCAACCTAGTTTATATCACATTTAATGGAGCCAAATCTATAAGTGGCATGTTCGTAATAGTCATATAATTAATTTTTTTGGTAAATAAGGTAGGTTTTGTAGGCATGTTGCACTTGTGTAAATTGGTTGTCACTTTGACCATTTAACTTAGAAAATGTAACAAGTTCTTGGTTAGGCATGGGTATAAGGGCCTAATTTTGACTAGTAGAGACTTGATCAAATATTTGGATGAGAGGTGCATGACTAGGTGCCCTAACTAGGCAAGGTATATTTTCTCGTGAAAAATATGATGGGAATTTACGTAATCACCTAAAAGTGGTATTTGGATGCTAAGAGTGTCACTTGAGTTAGCCTATTCCTTGATTCGACCTAGACCTATACTAGAGATTTTGACACACTTTTTTTATAGTCATTATGAAAACCAAAACCAATTATAGTCAATTCAAACACAGTTCTAGGATAGCATTCCTAGATCACAACCCAATATGCCTAGAAGTCTTCTAGGTGGACATTAGCACCACATTTGGGACACTACAACCACATGACACTAGTGTCCCTAATTGAGCACTATTGTCCTTTGACCTAATTCTCTTGATTAGATACTTTTATAAATGTGTGACCCTCCTAAGGTTGGCCTAAGTACATTTTCTTATATGCACAAGTTATAGATCTCTTTAAATACAAGTCTATTGGACCTCTATTCACTAGATGACATACTAGGAGGCATGTTAGTAGGGTATTGTGAAAATGGGTCTTGTTATTGTCCTAAATAAGGAGGTGTGTTTGCAAGGTATTATTAGAATTAGTATTTCCCATACCCTATACAAGGGGATGAAATTTGGAATATAGATCCATATCATATGCTAAAATATCACCTTGAGTCTCATAGTTAAAGGGTTCATTTGTTATAATGTTTTCATAATCCATATTATACATATCTCTACTATGTGTATATTGATTCATGGTTAAATCCAAGTTGCTTGCCTTGGGAAAGGATGGTATAATGTTTCAAAATTTTAGATCTTGGCTTGTAATGATTTTTCCTTGAAAATTAACAATCAAAACATGGTTGAAACCTATTAGTAAAAACACTCTATGCCCTTGGAACAAATGGTCAATAAAGGAAAACTTGGATTTTGGTTTAGATAAAAAGTCTAAGCAAAATCGAATCTTGGAAAGAAATTTTTAAATTGGCCTAGGAACATGAGATTTTAATGAAAAAGGAAGTAAACAAAACCTAGGAAAATGTAATTGGGCTTGGAACATGAAACTTTAACTAGGTATTGTAAAAAACTTGGTTTAGGTAGCTGTAATTGGCATTGGGATAGGAAATTTTAATTAGGTCTTGGAAATAAAATTAGTCTAAGAAAAATTGGTCCAATAAAAATAATGTGGCCTAAGAATGTGCAATTTTAACTAAGTCTTGGAAACAAACTTGGTCTAGGCACATGAAATGAAACTAGGTATTTAGTCTAAGAATTCTGATTTGAAACAAAAAGCACACTTAGTTTAAGTTAAATTTGGAAACAAGGAAACACATAGTATCCATATAAAATGGAATTTGGTCTAGGCAAAGGTCTTAAACCAAATTAAAAACTGATCCAAGTTACACAATCTAAACATAAAGAATGAATAACTCAAACCTTAGTTGTAGGCAAGACTCAAACGTAAATCAATCATCTTTAAATATGAAATATGAAATATGGATTTAGAAATTGTTTTTTTAAATGAGAAATGTTCTAGATTAAAATCAGTAGCGTAACAATTTCTTTCAAAAATTAAGGAAAAAATGATTTTTCAAGTCTTTGGTCTAAGGCAAATGGTTTCACCAAATTTGGGCAGCATAAAACTTCTTAATGTGAATGGTATACATATCAAGTGTTTTTGGTATCAAACATGTTTTTTTGCATGAATGGTTTTAGACTCAATTACAAAAAATAAGAAGCATACAAGCACATGTTCCTATATTAATAGCTGACACAAGGTTTCTAAAGAATTGACCAAACTTCCATTGACATACTAGTTCTTGAGAGGAATTAAGTATTAATCCAATAAATAAAAGATCATGAAGGTAGAGTTTTTATCCCCCATCTATCTCTCAAGGAATTTTACATGTCATGGAAATTATATCACAAAATAAACTTGGCAATGGTAGGATAATCCATGGCAAGTGGGGTCAGTTAATCTAAATTTTGTAAATTAGCTTTTCTAGATGTTCTAAAAGTGCCTAAAAATACTTGGGTACAATAAAATATCCATCACTTGGATGAAATATCATATATATTGTTATGAAAGGGTTTTTTTCCTTTCAAAACCACTCTATCTATCAATTACTTGGTAGAGTGTGATGTCTAGACTACTTCATGATCTAAGACCCTATCTAATTAGTCAAGTTAATTGCTCAATCGGTGTCCCAATGAATAATATGCTTAATTTGTATAATCATTAGATAAGTGGAGTTGGTATGATTTTTTGGTATGAAACCCTAGGTCAATGTACCCATAAATGACTTTTGATTAGGAAATAACATCTTGCTCATGAAGCCAAAAACCATAAAAAGGGAGAAAGTCAATTTTGATTCACCCACATTCAATAAAATGAGGGGAGAGCATACACAACTTGAACTTTGATCTAAAATGGAAAAATAGATTAGTCATGTTTTTAAGTCACCCTAAATAGGGGAGATCATTTGCATGACTTTGATAAACAATGTTGAAAAGGGAAACATGGAATTGAAAGTGCAAAAAGCAAATTGTTTTTTAAACACCAAAATTGAAATGTTTAAAGGCCTTGGAAAAAGATTGAAATGAAAAACAAGAAATCTTAAAATGTTTTAGACACTAAATTAAAGTGTGAAAATGTTTTTAAAACACCAAATTTTAAATGTGATAGAGTTATTTTTGTGATGCAATATGGTTTATCCTCACTTGAGAAAACATGCAAAAACTTGTTAGAAGTTTGATTAGGCCAGGATGAAGAATACAACATATAGAATTAGCTCAAATATCATAAAAATCTTAATCTCTAGAATGATTTTTCCACTACATAGTAAAGGTAAATTATGAAATTGTTGGTTAATGAAATTTAGGAAATAATAGAAAATAAAAAACTTATTGTGGGTAATTTTATAACTTTAGGATGCTTTCATAGTTAACTATGCCTAATTCGCACTTCCCTTGTCATATTTAAAAACTAATAATGATAATTTTGTAATTTTATGATTTCATATCTAAGTCCTAAAATTTTTCAACTGTGTCTGGTGATTTCATAACTTGGTTTAGAAATTTTTATTTTTTAAAGTGTCAATTTTATGATTCCTAGAAACTTGTAGAAAATCATTAGAACATAACGATTTTTTTTTTCACTTTCTAACTATGATTTTGTAACTCTTTTATATGATTTTGTAAATTTTGTCTACAATTTCACATTTTTTGAAACCTATAAAAAACACAAAAATAAACATGATTTCATGATTCTATTTCATGATTTCATAGTTTAAGTGTGTTGAATTCATGATTATGTAAAAAAATGTAGAAACTAATGAAAAAATATAGAATGAATTCATAGTTTACTTAGACCATTTCAAAAAAAAATCTCTAAATTCATGATTATGTAGAGTAGGTCTAAAGCAAAGATATTTACTCACTTTTATACAATAATTTCACATTTTCTAGCAATTATTTTGCTATTTTTTTTTCAGATTCACTATTATGCAATGGATAAATTTTCACTTCCATAGTCAATCATAAAACATGTCAAAGTTAGGAAAAAAATCTTAAAAAATGTCATTGATTATATTTCTTGATTTTTAAGGGTCCCAAGATGCTCCTAGGATGAATATGGGGTACGTGGTCCCATTGGGCATGCCAATATGTAATGTAGGATTATGAAAACAATGATTAGTCTCTCTTGTTAATGGATAACCAAAAAAATCAATGACAACTAAAATTATAATCCTAAGTACTAGGGTGAGCAATAATTAAGATAAAGAAATCTACTAATGGAATACAAACACCATTTCCTTTCCTAGAATAACTCCATCTTATAATTGATGTGAGAGAAGGCTTATGCTCGATATTATGAAAAAATGGTCTTGGATGATGCTAATGCTTTGTGAGTATCACATATTCTTATTCCCTTGGAAATTTTCTCTTATCTTGTGCTAGCAATGAAGCTTTCTAGTAATAATTGGTATTATTTGGTTGCATACAAAAAAATGGTCATGACACTTGTATTTATAGTTTTTCAACTAACTCTAACCCATGTCTAGTTAGGATAGGTTTAAGGTTAGGAGTCCAAATAAAATCAATGATGGATTTAATTATGCATTTATGGAGGCATGGATAAAAATTTCTTATTTTTATGGAATTTAGTTGATATTTTATAATTCTTGACTTTGAGGCTGATGACATCATCATGACCTCATATTATTTGATATTTATTGAAAATTAACTTTTATAAATTATATTTTCATTAATTACACATTTATTTTTCACTTAATCATTTAATTTGATTTACTTTTTTAATAATTTTACTTAGTCTTTTTGTCATTTCAAGAATTTAGTTAAGTGCCCCATTCAATTGGTTAAAAACGTGAGTTTGCTAGGTTTCAAGATGAATGGGGATGGAACCATGATAGATTATTTTTTCATACAAGTTATTTCCCCAAAAAAGGATGCCTTGACATAATTTTGGGTAGTTACATCTAATGTGCAAATGAATTTGGGATGTTCTAGTGATTTCTAAGCTTAATTGTGCATTGTTTGCTAGAAATTAGTTTGAAGTCTGTTTAGACATGGAAGTGGCCAAAAAGGAGAATCTAAATGTGATAATTACTATTTATACATAGTTGGGAATACTATATATATTCATTTAAATATGTTCAATAATATATGATGCTATGTAAACAAGGGATCAAGAACACTTGGTATGCCCAATGAATATCTTTCCTATAGATAACTGGTATTGATTTAAATTATTTTAATCCTAATATAATTTCCATAAATTATCCCTACATTCTGAAAATATATAATAATAGAGGCATTAATGATGAGATCTACATATCCTACTTAAAATAAACATAGACAAATTTAACCATCAGAACCACTGTGAAAAAAAATGCATCACTACTTATAGCACTAATCAATAATATAATATGGAGGTATTTAACATCAATATAGTATATTTATTTGATTTTTTAGTAGTGGAGTGAAACAAAATTTCTCCCAAATGTTAGTTAACTATAAGTTTCCCCAAAAGTGCAAGTTACACTAGAAGGGATGTATTTTTTTAGTAAAATGGGGTTTTGTAAAGTGAAGGAGTTTAAATTAGTAGTTGTATCTTACTAAAAACCCATGACCATTGACCCCATATCATGATTTAAGAATTAAGGTTTAATAAAAAATAAAATTCACATGATGTGACAACACACTTTGTAGAGAGGAGATAATTCATATCATGGTGATCTTGAGAAATGAAAAAGTAATGGGGAAGGGCATAACCATATAAAAAATGAAAGTGGTTAATATTTCAAGGTGATATGGTAAATTATGGTGAGGGGAAATGATGGGGTATTTTATGTGATATCTTACACTTTAGGGCTTATATCATACACTAGACCTAGATTCAAGGCAACTAGCAGATTTATATGACTTGCAACCATTGAAAAGAGGTATATAGATTCCAAGGTGGTGGAATATTTGATTGAAAATTTTTTATTGTCAAGGGTGAATGAGGACATCATGAGCACTATTTTTATTGTGGCATGGTGCAACATTAGATTTATATCTTGAATAAGTGCTACAATGTTGTTGAGGTGAGGACAAGACACTAAGGTTATATAGTCTATATTTAGATATAATAATTATAAATATAATATATTATAGAACTATATAGTTTATTATATATATTTATAACTATAAATATTATTGTAATATCTAAATTACTATTACTATATAAATTAATAATATATATCACCATATATTATAATAATATATATTATTAATAATTCAATATAACAATATATAGTATGTAGTATATATTTTAGATCAATGACTAAGGATTAAAGGGATCCCTCACCCATATATTAGATTACTAAAACAATACATAGCTAAGGGCGTACCAACAAATAAAAGGTTATACACCCAAGGCAATCATGGCTGATACAACACTAAGTGACAAAGTATTACACCAAAAAACCATTAGGGAGGTGACACCTCATGCCAAAACCATTACATAGGAAGAAAAGAAAGCAAACCTCTAAAAATATTTTAAAAAAATCTTGACACATTGAAACATACATATAAGTTAAACATTAAGAATACGAAGGGGATTTAGAGTCAACAACCATGTTGATGCCACTTGGTGACTTAGTTGTGCCACCTTTAACATCTTCCACCCATAACACACCTACTATCTTATAATCTATTTTTGGAATAGTATCCAAGCCCTACAAAGGGGTCAAAGCTTTAACACAACCTAAACACTCCATGCTATGAATAAAAACACCTCCCAAACTCTTGGTATGGATAATTAAATATAAATGATGATGTACAAGACTAGATGTAGCCTAGAGACACAACCCAAGTAAATATTCATCCAATAGGGAGAGTGCACAAATGTTGTATTAGCCAACCAAAACAAGAATTTAACCATTGCAAATTTTCTTAGGGAGTGCCTTGCATGTAAAAGTGCCTCCATATATGGAATTATATTTTTCACAACATCTAGGGGAGGGTAAAGAGGAAGTTCTCGATTTAAGAATTTTAATCCTTTTAAGTCTCTAAGAATTTTTCCAAAAAATTGAAGAGAATGGAAAACCCACCTTCTAGCTCCCTGAACACTACTATAAGAATCATGATCACTTTGCCCCTTCTAGATAAAGGTAGAGAGAATCAATTTATTAGGTCACAAGTATTAATATCCTCAACCACACCTACTCTATAGAAATGTTTCACAAAAAAATCCACCAATTCTATGACCTACTAATGATTTTTGAAAATCATGAGCACATTTGAGGCAAAAATAGAGACCAAAGAAGAGTTTATCTTATATTTACTATAAGATTTGATGAAATACTCACCCAAGATTGTCATAATTGATTGTATAATGTCTGAATTTGACACACAAAAGACCCACTTCAATATGTTCTCAAACACCTCCCTAGATAAGTTCGTCTCACACTTTTTCTAAGAGATGTAATGCAATGGTTTAGAAGTAGCCGCCATTTAAGGTAGGTCCATGCTAATAAAGAGAGAAAAGAGATAATGAAACACTATACATAAATCAAACATGAAATCATGTCGATAACACTAGCTAATGTATATATAAACATTCTTCCCTCTTTGTACACATATTCCATAACTCAAGGGAGATGGAAACATAACCAAATGCCACCAAAAAAATGCAGGGGTAGGGAAAAATTAAAAGGGGGGAATGGTAGAGAGAATTACATTTAGTAAAAAAAAATTATTAGGAGCACCAATATACAATATCAATCGATGAAGAAGACAAAGAATCAATCCAAGTGGTTTCTTGATTATCCATCACAAGATCAATAGATTATTAGATGCCTTGGTTGGTAAGAAATTCAATATTTGAATCAGCCTCCCTAAAGTAATACTAATCTTTCCACAATGAAGAAGAATCCAACTAATGCCAAATTTGTTCAAGAATATTTTTGATTGACTAGGCCATAATGTACTTCTTATAAAGAACTTGAGTCATGACCACAAAATCCCTCTAAATGATTAACTTATCCATTCCACATTGTAAATCCATCTTAATACCTAAAACCAAATCTTAGGCCTTAGCCTCATTATTTGTACCATCATCCAAATTAAGGGATGTAAATCTAAACAGATACCCATAAAAAATCCTTGATAATGCATCCTATACCCTAATCCCTAGGATTGCCCTATGAAGCCCCATTAAAATTCATTTTGAACCAACCCATTAGTGGTGGGATCAAATTTGCATTATCTTCCTTTCTAAAAGTGGATTTCAATACCAAAAACCCATTAATGGGGGGATGCACATCAAGTTATATTTAAATTAAAATTTCAAATCTTAAGGTGTTAAATTAACATCATGTCTATGGGTACACAAACATATACCAGATCTAAGATTGAAATATATGTATTTTTTAGTATTTCATGCAAATGGATTTATTTACCATTAAAATAATTTGGTTTATTTCCTTCTAAATAGTCTAAATAAAAATAGGAATACTATCCTTTCACAACCCAATGAAGGTGTCCTTAGGGCAACCCAATAACCAGGAAGAGAAATCCTATATGAGAGAGGGAACTCTCAACCATGACCAACCAAGCTTGTTGCACAACCAGTCATAGTACTATGCTACAAAATAGAAGCTCAAAACAAGTAATTTATATATTTATATAACCCATAGAAGAGACAACTCCATGATGGTCCAAAAAAACCATATTTTTGTAGATGATATTGAGTGATAAATATGCTTTGTATGGCTATCCAAGCAAAGGCTCCAAATTTCAAGATCCCCATTAGACTCAAACAAAGGGAGATAGCTCAACCTATCATGGATTTTATCACCTCAATAAATCAGTAGCCCAAATTGATTGAGTAAAATCCATATTTATCACCAATCCAATGCAAAGAGTCTATCTTGAAGTAAATAAATACTTTAATTTTGGAGAGTAAAGAAGTCATCCACTCACCTTGATCTGACAAGATGGGGAGATCAATAAGATTTTTCCATTTCTAAGTAACTATATCTTGAAAAGATTCTTGCTCCAAATAATTAATGAATTTTGACCCCCAAAGGTTAAAGAGATAAAGATGTGTTTCCTCTAGATTTAGATGACACACCAATGTAATGTGACCATTCAATAAGTTCTCCCATAAGACAATATGACTGACATTGTTGACTATCTAAGAGATATTATATTTAATTAATGATATGAATTTTAACAAGAAATTAAACAAAATACGAGCCTCTAGGGGATCTTCCACTGAGATAGTGTTTAGCAGATTCACTTCACCAAAGTATTTGATGTTGAGATGCATGATCCATAAAGAGACAAAGTTTGTTAGCATCCTCCAAACCAAATTTATCCCAGTGTGAAATTATGAATGCTCAATATTTTAATTCTAACTCAAGCTACATTCTTAGGGAGACCCACCTTATCCCATTTAACAAAAGGAATTTTCCATTTATCCTACACCCCTACCAAACAAAGTATGAATAACACCTTGACAAGAGGATGAATAACATACAAAAAAAGTAGATATGGTACTGAGGATCGATTTTATTAGAGTAAATATGCTATCCAAGATTATCCACTTACCTTTCTAAGAAGATAATCTTGATTTGAAAGACCCAATCAATCCATCCCATAAAGAAACCTTCCCAACACTAACAAAGGGTGTCAATCCAAAATACTTACTTGGGAGTTTACAATCTTGAATATTATGATTAAGAAAACCTCAGAATTTTGATCATTGACACTTTTCCTTGATGTTAAATCATAATTTAGAAGGATTATTTTGAAGGTGTCAGACTCTTGGACTGAGGCATGTCCAAAAAGGAAGGTGTCATCCATGAATTTTTGATGTGTGAGGTTTTCTAAGCTATCAACCACATTGAGACCTCAAAGATCACTAGAAGCCTTAGCTCCCTAGATGGTCTAGCCTAATGCTTAGGCTAGTAAAATAAAAAATGGAGATAACATATCACCTTGTCAGATCCCTCTAGTTACTTCAAAAAAACTAGAGGGGATACCATTAACTAAGATGGATAATTTGGTGCTAGAGATGCAATCATTTTTAATATTTATTATTATATTATATTAATATAATAGTATTATTATAATTTATAATATATATTATATTATAATAATAATAGTATTATAATAATATAATAATTAAAAATCTAAAATGTGTGGAAGAAGTGATGAAATGAGCAAAAGAAGTGGTGGAAAAGGGAAAAATTCAAATTTTTGATTTAGGGTTTGAGCTTGCAAATCAGGGTCCTATTATAGGGAATAGGGATGTCCCACCAAGGGATAGGGACAAAGGAAAATATAATGGGGTTAGCATGGGACTTGTTTAATAATGACTTGATAGGGCCTCATGGGAGACTAATGTTGATCCCCATTCAAAATTATCATGGGTAAACTGCATCCTAGGAAAAAGACCCGTGGACCAAAAGATATCTAAGTCGTTCATCGATCCTAACATGGATAACAATGATATTTGTGTCAATATTTTAGACATCATTGTGAAAAAATATTATAGTAAGATTTTGAACTCCATATTGACCAAAGTGACTATATTTAGGATGAATATAAACTCATTTTGAAAGTGGGTGAACTAATTGTGGAGACTTAAGGGCCAACTAGAGGTGGTCACTTTGGAAAAAAAAATTCTTACTTGTCACTTCAATAACCAAGAAGAATACTTCAAGGTCCTATGTGAAGGAACATGGTTCATGTATAAGTCAAATTTAAGGACCAAAAGGTGCAAATATGATACAAACCTTATCAACTCAGCCCTAGAGGACATCCCTAGTGGATAATTTTCCTAGAGCTACCTATAGAATTATAGGAACCATAAGTAATAGAGGGTATTGATAAAGCCTTGAGACAACCCCTCACTATTGATATAATTATAATATCTAAGAGGAAAATGATCGTAACAAGGTTCCATTTGTTCATCCCTGCAAACAAGCCTCTCATGCACAAAATTAAAATCAAAGACAAATATGGTGAGTTCCCACAAAAATTCTACTTCAATTTGTAAAAAATGTAACATTTTGAGCCACTTAGTTAAGGATTACACCTTGGCCCTACACCCTGCCAAGCCTCCAAATTAGTCTGGACCAAGAAACCCCAACCTCCAAGTCATAAGTGGCTACCCTGACTAAAGAGCTTGTTGTCCCCAACTCTGTTGACACAACTAACCTGGTTAGCCTGAATCCCCTAAGGCATATCTTGATCCCTATCCTAAGATCAAAAGGGAACATATCTACCAAGACCTAATTGGTGGATCAAGTGATTCCTAATGGACCTTTATAATAATTAAGAAAGGATGTTATTTCATCTCTTTGTACTTTAAGTGGAAAGTCAGTGAAAAGGATGTTAGTAGAACCACTCCACCATCAAAAATCATTAGCCTTTAGCAATCAGGTAAGCCTCAACCCATTGTACCCAAACCCCTTAAAAGGAAACATGATGGAACCTAGAATCACCGTCAATCTCTTCTAATCCCCCAGTTAAAGATGGAGTTGGGCATGAGCTTAGGTAACCTAACCCCCTTAAAGACAAGTCTCTTATCCCCAGTCCCTAGGGACTTGTCAGAAAATAAATAAATGATTAAATAACCAAGCCAATGTTCCACTTACATTAACCCCAAGAGGGACTTTCTGATATAAGAATAACAATGGACATAAATAAAAGTAAAAAAAGGAAGAAATAAAAATGATGTGGTTGAAGCACCCAGATCTTTAGGGAGAGTTTCAAACCTCTTAGTTAGGGACAAAGAAATTACAAATGAAAGAATGAAAGGGAATCATAAAACCCTTAAGGGTCACTTATCAAAATTTATAAAATGAAACTCATCTCATGGAACATAAGGGGGTTGAACAACCCCAACAAATAGAGGTTAGTTAGGAATATGAGGAAAAATCACAACCCTCTCTCAATAATGATTCAAGAGATAAAAATATCTAAAACTTCTCTTAAAAACTATTGTGACAAGTTATGGTTTAAAACTAGTTGCATAAGTGCTAGATCCTCTAATGCATCAAGAAAACTAATGGTCATATAAAACACCCTATGTCTTGATGGAGAATTACTGACCTATAATGACAATCACATATATATTCTATTTAAATATAAGTTTAGTAAATAAGAGTGGATTATATCTAACATCTATTCTCCCAATTCTAGACAAGGATGAAAAAAACTTTGGGAAGAACTACTAGCCTTCATGGATCTCTATGTAACATAGAAATGGATAGTGGTTGGAGACTTTAACTCCCCTTTAAATCTGATGGAAAAGAAAGGTGGAATTAAATATTTCACAAAAAAAAATGGCTGATCTTTACAATTTTATTATGAGTAGGCCTTGTAAACCTTAAAGGTAATCCCTATATTTGAACCAACATAAGGATGGGGGAAGACCTTTTATATGTAAGGTTAAACCATTTCCTAGTATATTTAAATTGGAATATTCAATTCTCCATCACCCTCTCATATTTTCCAAGGATTGGGTTGGATCACAACCCAATCATATTCAAGGAAGAAAGGATATCCAAACCAAAAAACCTACCTTTTAGATTTGAGAGCATGTGGATGCATTACCCAGATTTTCATGACTTGATCAAAGAATGGTGGAAATAACCAATAGTGGTTTCAAACATGTTCATCTTGGTTAAAAAACTCAACCACATTAAATACAAACCCAAATTATAGAACAAATAAGTGTTTGGGAATATTTTCATCTAGAAGAATTATTTAACAAAAGAATAGTGCAAAGTTGAGGAGTAAATGTCTATTTATGGATTATATAAAGCCTTGGCCAACTTTGAGAAGGAAATTCTAAGCACTTCCCATAATCCTAAAGCTAAATAAGAATCTTTATAGAATTAAAAGTCTATATTCACTTGGCTAAAGGAAGAAGATAAGAACATAAAATTCTTCCACCAATCAAAATCTAAAAATAGGTGTTGGTTGAATATTTTGTCGATCAGAGTACTAATAAATAAAATAGGTCTGATCAGCCAAAGTAGGAAGATTATTCATCTAAATGTGTAGGTTTACCACATCAGAAGAACACTATTCTCTCCTCTCATCAAGGGGATGTTCCCTGTAGGTATGATATATATATATATATATATATATATATATATATATAGAAAATAATACTCAAGGGTAGGATAAACCATCCATCTCTCTTTATTTAGAGATGATGTGTGTGGATCAAAGGATAAACTCAAGGAAAATGACAGAGAGCACCCCTCTTCTTTCAGAATAACTATTCAACAAGCCACAAGAATAATCCAAATAGTAACAAAAGATGTAATAACCAAAAAATCGAGATGTAGCACAAAGTCTCCACCTGAATTGCTCAAGAGTAAGATACGAAGGACAATGAGGGCACAAAGTTGTCCCAAGGTCCTTTACACAGAATTAAAAAGAAAATACACTGAAAGGCAATTATGGGGGCACAAAGTATCTCCATAGTTAACTCTTCAGGACACCTTCTTGACTGCTATCACTAATCCTGCTTGTTGAATTAACGGAACAAAGAATATATCAAGGAAAAAGACATAAGAATAGTTTTCTCAATAACAAAGATGTTATAGCACAAAGTCTAAAAAATCACTTGCTTTCTTATTCCAATAACAAAATATGATCAACAAACTGAGTTCAAAGTCTCAGAAGTGCCTTTCAATTTGGGTAGAGTTTCGTTCTGATTGTCAAAAAAGAGATCCATTTACAATAGAAGAGAGTCCCATATATAGCCTCTTCAAGAAAGACTCAGGAACAATAACACATCATGTTACATTAGAATCTATTAAGAAGACATGCTAGAACTTAGGGGCATTTACCCATTTGATTTTATCAATGTAGAGAAACAAGTCACGCTATTGAAATTTTACAACTTTCAATGTCTACCTGGCGATCTGATCCTATCTTCATCATTCCTTATTTTTTGGTTAATTAAATAAGGTCCTGGATTCAATTTTCTATTATGTTCATTCCTTACTTTCTGCTACTCTTGGCCTTAAAGCTTGTGAATGCTTTTGGGTCTATAGGTTCAAAGGATCAACAACTATTTTATGAGCTTTAAAATTGACGTTCACGTGCTCATCACTTTGTTTTCAATGGCTAGTTCACTGTGTTGAATTTGACGTCTTCGAGTGCGTCACCCCTTGGTCCTCTTTTGACTTTTTTATTTGGCATTTATTTGGCTTAAACTTGACCTTTCAGGCCTTAAGAAATGATCTTTGAATGGCCTTTAGGCTTCTTGTTTTACATCTTCCCGAAGAGAAGGTGACGCTTCAGCTTCAGGGAAGTGTCCTTCTATTGGGCAGCCAGGAGTCCCCTACAAGGGCATCTGCCCTTCAAGGTCCTTCAGTGGCCTTTCATGGCTTTCCTATGGGCATTTTCCCTAAATAAATTCTCATGGACAAAAAGTCTGCATAAATTTTTCCTATCACTTTTACCTTGGTTTTTTGGGCTTTCTCTGAATTCTTTTAGGCTTTTTGTCCGAAGGAATTCCTTTGGACAAAAAGTTTGAAGGAATTGCTTCTTTCCTTAGCTTTTATTGAATTCCTTAAACAAAATATGAAAGAATTACCTTTGTGGCCTTCTTTAAAATGGACCCTTCCAAAGGGTACTTTTGTTGACCAAGTGCCCTCCGCAAGGGCAATTTGTCCTTCAGGAGGCTCTTTTAACTTTTGCATTTGAATCACTCCTTTGAACCACTGTTGAACCAAGGTGTTGAACCAATTTTTTGAACCAAGGCTTTGAACCTCTTCGTTGAACCAAGGATTTGAACCAAAATGGTTCAAGCTGATGGTTCATTTGATTGAATTAAAGCAATGAACTAACCGTTGAACCAACCGTTGAACCAAGTTTTGGTTCAACGGTTCAAACAAAGCCTTGAACTAAATGATGAACCATTTGATTAAACCAAATGAGTGAAATAAAGTGTTGAATCATTTGATTGAACCCACCTTTAAACCATTTGACATTGAACCAAAGGATGAACCAAACATTGAACTTGTTGCTGATGCTTGCCAATAGAGATTTTTATTTGAACCAAGGTACTGAAACAATTCTAAAAATGACCGTGTGTTAGAAACTAATTCTTTTGGTTGAACCCGCCTGTAGAAGCCTTTGAACCTATAGAAATGAACCTGCCTGTAGAGTCCGTATAAACCAAGTCCATAGTTTTATTTAACCTTGAAAGAGTCCATAGAAATCAACCTATGAAGCCCATTAAACTTGGCCTGTAGAGTCCATATATTTCTCTTCCTATTGATTCCATAGATTCAAGCCTACAGAGTCTGTAGATTCAAGCCTATAGAGTCTATAGATTTAAGCCTATAGAGTCCATAGATTTAAGCCTGCAGAGTCTATAGATATAAGCCTGTAGAGACCGTAGATTTCTGAGAAGCTTGAAAAAAGAGGAATTTGAATGCTTAGGACAAATTTTGAAAAGGGAAGAGACAATTTTGGTCTATAGGACCAAAATAGTTCAAATGTTGTCCCTTTTATGAGTGATATTTTTGGGGGACAATAGCTGGCTCCAGTTGGGGAACTTCTCTCAATTGCAAAAGGAATTGAAAAGAGTAGAATCTAGAATCTCTAGTGTCTTCATGTGTACCATTGGGTTATGGAGTCATGCTACCCAGAAATGAAAGGCATTAAAAACAAAAACAAAAAAAACAAAAAAAAATTAAAAACTTGTACAAATATACATATATAGAGATGTAATGATCTAATACTTCAAGAGTTGAAGTGTTTCAGATGCTACCCATTATGAGGCATAAAAAAAAGTGTGCCATCTTGATATTTCAATAGGAATCTATTTTAACCAATGTGTTGATGAATTATAAATGGGCCTCTCCAAAGGGAGTCAAAATTTCCATGCATCCCCTTTGGTTCTCTCCTTTTGTCCCATAGTAGGACTTGATCCCCAATCTAGAAATCATGATTTTTAGCCTTCTAGTTAAAGAGTTTCTTTACCAGACTTTGATGAGCAACAATTCTATCCACCACCATAGTTATCTGTTCCTCCAGCTCAGTTAGGCACATGATTCTTTTATCAAGAGAGCTTTCATATGTCTGATCTTCAATTGCCTTTGCCAATTTCAACGCTGGCAATTCTAAGGTGATTGGTATTTTAGCATTGATACCATAAAGAAGTTGAAAAAGAGACATACCAATTGCCCTCTTTGGTGTGATTATGTCTACCCATAGAACATCAACCAATGCTTTGTGCCATGTCCTTTGATTTTCATCTGCTAGCTTCTTGATGATAGTTACCAGGATCTTATTGCTGGATTCAGCTTGTCCATTCCCTTATGAAAAATAATCAGAAGAGTGAGAGAGTGTAATTCCAAAATGGAAATAGAATTGTGTAATCTCCTAAGAGGTGAAACAAGCTACATTATCAGTAAAAATTTTTTTAGGAACTTTAAACCTAGAAATGATATTCTCTTTAAGGAAGTTGCATACAACTTTAGAAGTAACATGCTTAGTTGAAATTGCTTCTACTGACTTGGTGAAATAGTCAGTTGTTCTAAGGACATAATCATGTCTAGTACTTGAAGATGGGTTTATAGTCCCAATAAAATCAAGTCTCCATTGCTAGAAAGGTTCTTATATGATCACTGGCTTGAGAGGCATAGCAACTAACTTGGGTCTTCTAACAAATTGCTGACAGAGTTCACATTTTTTCACCCACTTATGTGCATTTTGGAAAAGAGTTGGCTAGTAATACCTAGCTCGCAGAATCTTGTGAGCAATCACAGGAGCAGAAAAATGTCCTCCACAAGCTAGATTGTGAAAAAATTTCAAAAGTTGGCTTTGTTTCTCTTTGTCTACACATTGAGGGAATACTCCATTTATGCTTCTCTTATACAAGCCATTGTCCCAAAGGACAAAATTGGCAGCTTTCAACTTGATAGTCCTCTTTTCTTTGTAAGACAAATGAGAAAGACATTCACCATAAGTAAGGAAATGAGTGATACCTAAATACCACTCATTGGTAGTGGAGACAAAAAGGATTGTTGGTGTTTCTTCCACTTCAGCTTCTTCATGTTGTGTCTTCTGGCTTATTGTCAACAATTAATTGGCACAAGCCTTTATCCCTGACCAGCTTTGTCAGCTTGATGTCTAGATCAAACTCTTTAATCTTTGCAATCTAATTACCTTTTTTCATGCCAAAATCCTACTAAGTTAATATAGACTTGACTATAGTGTCAGGCATTAGGGCAGTAGTATGTGAATTTAGAATATAGAAGCATAAATGTTTGACTGCTTTCACCAAGGCATAAGCATGCTTCTCTATATTTGAATATTTCATCTCATGGGTTTTGAGAGGGAAACTCATGAAAGAGATAAGAGATTCCATACCTTCCTTATCCTATTGAACAAGAATTACTAAAAGAGTGTGTTCAGATGCATAGCTGTATATGATGAAATCTTTATTATAATGTGGACAAACCAAGGTAGGGGCATGAGCAATGGTAATTTTGATATCCTAAAATGCTGCCTTGCCTTCTTTAGTCCAACTGAAGATGGTCTTTCCTTTCATCATGTTCACAATGTGTCTAGTTTTCTCAGCAAATTCAGGGATGAATCTCCATAAGAAATTCACCTTTTTGAAGAAATAATGAATAGCGTTCTTACTTGTAGGCAAATTAAGTTCTTGAATAGACTTGACTCTACTTGAGTCAATCTTTATGCCTTCTTTGGACACAATGTGTCCAAGGAGTTTCACTTTTGTTATTCCAAAAATAGACTTCTTAGGCTTTAAGGAAATACCATTTTGGTGGCAACGCTCCAGCACTTGTTGTAAGTGGTGTACATGATCAAATCGATGCTTTGAAAAGACAGTCAAGTCATCAAGGTATACCACTATGAATTTACCAATCTCATCTTTGAAATCTAGATCCATTGCTCTCTAAAAGGTAAAACCAGTATTTATTAAACCAAAAGGCATTCTTCTATATGTAAATGTACCCCAAGGTGTGGTGAATGCAGTCTTGTGTTGGTCTACTTCACCAACTTCAACTTGATTATAACCTAAGAAGCCATCCAGCGTTGATAACATCTCTGCACCTATCACTATTTAAAGCACTTGATCCATAATGGGCAAAGGATAATTATCCTTCAAAGATGCTTGATTTATATTTCTAAAATCTACATAAATGTGATTTTTTCCATTCTTCTTCCTTACAGGCACTATGTTTGCAATCCATGTGGAATGATGGATTGGAAAGATTATTCTAAAATTTAACATTTTTTATATCTCAGACAGAATAGTACCTAATATTTTTAGATTATATTGTCTGGATTTTTGCTTGTATGGTATTGAGTCGGCCTTGAGAGGAATGTCATGGTAGATTTCATCTGGTCTGAGAGAATTTAAGTCTTCATAAGAATATGCTAAGACATCCATGTATTGATGGAGTAAAGAGGTGAACTTGAATTTTTCTTCAGGGGTGCAACACTTATCAATATTGATCATCTTGGGATTTTCCTCAGTAGTCAGATTCACTTGATTGAATCCCTAAGAGAAACTCGAGTCTATTTGCTATTGTTTGATGAATCTATCATGCTTGTCAAACAACTTTTCAAGAGAAACCAAGCCTTTGGGAATTTTATTTCCTTTTAGTTGTAAATTTTTTTCATTAATATCTAAACTAGATTTAGAGACAGATTCATTCTTCTGAGATTCACTGCCTTCAAAATGTAGTTGTTCAAAATTGTCTTTTCATTCTAGAAAAGCAATGATTTGATGATCATCATTAAATACTTGTCAATAATCAGCATTATCAGGAACACTTGGTCTATAAACCAGCTCAATAGTATACCTATCTTATTTTAAATTTGAATGAGGAACTAAGAGAGTTCCTAAAATAACAAGTGCATGAGCTCTGTCATTAGACTCTCTAGGTATAGCAGAAATGTTGAAAGCATCAAAGCTTTCAATTTGGTCCCAAACCAAGTTATGGTAGTGGCATAATATTTCATTCTTGGTTTGGTATAATTTCCTCACTTGACAAACCACTAATTCATCATCCCCTTTGGCATGAATAAACATGATGCCTTTGTCTTGAGCAGCCTTCATGCCAAGCAACAGAGATTTGTATTCAATTGTATTGTTAGTGTTGCTAAATTGTAGTTTGTAAGATGAAGGAAACATATCTCCTTAAGGAGATATCAAAATAATCCCAGATTTTGAACTGGTAGAGGAACAACTACCATCAAATTCCAAGGTCCATATCTCATCTGATACTAATTTTTTTTTAGACTTTCCTTCATCAGAGATGGAGGATCTTTCTTGGTCTGTATTGCAGCCTACTAGTTTTTCTGTTGTTCTTGTTGAACTGATTTTTGAGTTGACCCTTTTAAGAATTATATCAGGTGTATCATGTACTTCATCTATAAATATAAAATAGTTACCCATACCTATGGATTCAAAAAGAATTTGAGCTTCAGGGGCTGATGTCTGGGTGACCACATACTTTGCTTCCTTTTCAGGGAGCAATCTCTTCATTATGCCTTGGACAGATATCCTTGCCTCAAATAGATCCATGCTTAGTTCTCCTCCCACATCCTTGCAAAACATCCAAGAAAAATGCCATAGGATGCTAGGATGTTAGCCACCAAGATAGTCATCTTGATTATCTTGTTCAAAAAGGCTGCAAATGCAAATTGGGCATCTTTGATTTGCCCTAGCAATGGTACTTGCTTGTTCTCCATGGAGAAACATCTCCCAAATGTCTTGGTTAGTGTGAGACCAAGAAACTCAACTAATTTAGTAGGCATGACATTATCAGATGCACCTGAGTCTATAATACAATTACTCAACTTGTGGCCATTAATTAATAGGGAAACATAAAAAGGTTCTATTTTTCTAGGAGCAATCAGGGGAGTAATGACTAGATTATTTGGAATAGGCATGTTCTTTGGAGAATCAGGAGTTACCTTTTTATCCTTTTGTCCTATAGGGACATTTTGGTTCTTAACATATTGGACCAGCTTATTCAATTGATCAGGATTGGACTACAAATATTCAAACTCAGACATTTGTATTTTTGTCTTTTTGACATGATCGATTATGTCAAATCGCTGAATTGAGCTAGGTATAGAGAAAGGTACTTCAAATTTTTGATTTTTAGGAGGGATGGGAGGTGGGCTGGTTTGTAAATTTGAAATAGAAGGGGAAGGCGCAATTGATGTATTTGCCTTTTGGGTGATCACCAGATCCTTTGATTGAAAAGGTAGAATGGTTCCACATTTATCAATTGTGACTACTATCTATAGTTGCTCTTTTGTCTTCTCTTTATCAGCCTATTAGACTGATTGGTTCTTAGATCTAGTAAACACCGCATATGATCCATCAAAAGCTTCTCCTTTGCTTTTGGGTTCATCCTGATAATTTAGGAAACCAATGTGGGAGTCACCAACTAATTCTTCTTGATTGTCTTCAAGGAGATCAATGTCATTTTCTTGATTCAATTCAGGCTAGAAAGATATCTCTAATTCTACTTCAAGATATCCCATTGCTGAATTGGTTAGAGGAGCTTTTAGGGAAAGTTTCCCTTGTGGGGGAGGAAGGTGATTTTGTTGCCCTTGATTCCTGGCAGCATTGCCTTGATATGACTGATTTGGGAATGTCCTTCTGTATGAAGGAGTAGAAGACATTCCTTGAGCCATTTACTTTTTGAGAGCAAGCAACTCATTTGCCAATTTCTACACCATTGGATCTGTGGTGCCTGTAGATGCATATTCAAAAGATGATGAAGCTCTATTTCTATTTGGATCTCTTCTTATCTTCCCTATTAAGATGAGATCATCTTCTACCTTAGTGGCTAAAAGTTGAGCTGTAGCAAGATCTATTTGACCAGCACGTCTCAAGAGAAAACTTACTTTAGGTAACTAAGAATTAATGAAAAAGCATTTGAGATTCTCAGCTGTAGGTTGAGCAATTACAGGGATTCTATTTCTCAGTTTGTCAAATTTGGCTATGAAGTCTCTCATAGGCTCATGAGGCTCTTTCTTCATCTGTGTAAGTTGAGCCAAAAGTGCATGTCCATCTTCTGTAGGTTTGAATCTGGCTTCAAACTTATCTATGAGAGTATTGCAATCAGGCACTGACCAAGCCTATAGATGATAAAACCAATCTGCAGTAGTGCCTTGTAATGTTTCTACAAAAATCCTGACTGCTACATCTTCAAATTCTACTCCAATTACTCCACAAGCTATGCTGAAGGCTAAAATGTGTTCATTAGGATGAACTTTCCCATCACCATAGAATTTGGGGAAATTCTTCCTTAAACTGCATGGAAGCTCATGTAGAGGTGGAGTAAGATTGAGAGAACCAAAATCATTACCCTAGGGGCCTTGAACTGCCATTGTAGGATTATGAAAAGGAGGGATAACAAATCTCAGAGGGGTAATTATTGGCAAAGCTTTATCAATAGTAGAAGTAGATACTTCGTCTGGCAATGGAGATCTGAATTTAGTGGGAGGAAAGCTCTTAGTTCATTGAAGATGAGATGGTGAAGGAAATAGATCAAAATCACTTTGTTGTACCAACTCGAATACATGGTCAATGATAACTTTATCCCTTTGGCTTCATGTATACCTTGAATCTGTCAGATTGTGAAAAAAAATGGAAAATAATTGACCTTGCTTCAGTTAAAGCTTGAGGCTTTAAACTGTGCATTCTTTCCCAATTAGTGTGGAGGTGAATGGATAGATTATAAATGGATAATGGGTTATATCCCCAGTGGAGTCACCAAAAACTGTTGGTTGAATATTTTGTCAATCAGCGTACTGATAAAAAAATAGGTCTCATCAACCAAAGTAGGAAGATTAGTCATCCAAATGTGTAGGTTTACCACATTAGAAGAACATTGATCTCTCCTCTCATCAAGGGGAGGTTCCCTGTAGGTATGCTCTATATATATATATATATATATATATATATATATATATATATATATATATATATAGAAAATAATACTCAAGGGTAAGATAAAACATCCATCTCTCTTTCTTCAGAGATGATGTGTGCAGATCAAAGGAGAAACTCAAAGAAAATGATAGAAAGCACCCCTCTTCTTTCAGAAGTACTATTCAGCAAGCCACAAGAATACTCCAGGTAGTAACAACAAAATGTAACAAAAGATGTAATAACTAGCAAATTGAGATGTAGCACAAAGTCTCCACCTGAATTTCTCAAGAGTAAGATATGAAGGACAATGAGGGCACAAAGTCATCCCAAGGTCCTTTACACAGAATTGAAAAGAAAACACACTGAAAGGCAATTATTGGGGCACAAAGTCTCTCCACAGTTAACTCTTCAGGACACCTTCTTGACTACTATCACTAATCTTGCTTGTTGAATTAAAGGAACATAGAATATATCAAGGAAAAAGACATAAGAATAGTTTCCTCAACAACAAAGATGTTACAATACAAAGTCTAAAAAATCACTTGCTTTCTTATTCCAATAATAAAATATGATCAAAAAACTGAGTTCAAAGTCTCAGAAGTGCCTTTCAATTTGGGCAGAGTTTCATTCTGATTTTCAAAAAAGAGATCCATTTACAATAGAAGAGAGTCCCATATATAGCCTCTTTAAGAAAGACTCGAGAATAGTAACACATCATGTTGCATTGGAATCTATTAAGAAGACAAGATAGAACTTAGGGGCATTTACCCATTTGATATTATCAATGCAGAGAAAGAAGTCACACTATTGAAAGTTTGCAACTTTCAATGTCCACCTAACGATCTGATCCTATCTTCATTGTTCCTTCTTTTTTGGTTAATTGAATCAGGTCCTGGATTTAATTTTCTATTATATTCCTTCCTTGCTTTCTACTGGTCTTGGCCTTAAAGCCTGTGAATGCATTTGGGTCTGTAGGTTCAAAAGATCAATGGTTGTTTTATGAGCTTTAAAATTGACGTTCACGCACCCATCACTATGTTTTCAATGGCTAGTTCACTGTGTTAAATTTGATGTCTTCAGGCATGTCACCCCTTGGTCCTCTTTTGGCCTTTCTATTTGGCATTTTTCTAGATTGAACTTGCCCTTTCAGGCCTTAAGAAATGATATTTGAATGGCCTTTGGGCTTCTTGTTTTACATCTTCTTAAAGGGAAGGTGACCCTTGAGCTTCGAGGAAGTGTCCTTCTATTGGGTAGCTAGGAGTCCCCCGTAATGGCATCTTCCCTTCAGGGTCCTTTGGCAGCCTTTCACGGCTTTCCTGTGGGCATTTTCCCTGAACAAATTCCCGCGGACAAAAAGTCCACAGAAATTTCCTGCAGATAAAAAGTCCATAGAAATTGTTCCTATCGCTTTTGCCCTGGTTTCTTTGGGCTTTCTCTGAATTCTTTCAGGCTTTTTGTTTGAATGAATTCCTTTAAACAAAAAGTCTGAAGGAATTGCTTCTTGCCTTAGCTTTTCTTGAATTCCTTAAACAAAATCTGAAAGAATTACCTTTGCGGCCTTCTTTGAAAATGACCCTTCCGAAGGGTACTTTTGTTGACCAAGTGCCCTCTACAAGGGCACTTTGTCCTTTGGGAGGCACTTTTGCATTTGAATCACTCCTTTGAACTGCTATTGAACCACTCTATTAAACCAAGGCATTGAACTACTTCATTAAACTAAGGCTTTGAACCTCTTCGTTGAACCAATGCTTTGAACCTCTTCATTAAACCAAGGCTTTGAACCAAAATGGTTAACGCTGATGGCTCATTTGATTGAACTAAAGTGATGAGCTAACCATTGAACCAAAAGATGTTGAACTAACCATTGAACCAAGTTTTGGTTCAATGGTTCAAACAAAGCCTTGAACTAACTGACGAACCATTTGATTGAACCAAATGAGTGAAATAAAGCATTGAACTATTTGATTGAACCCGCCTTTGAACCATTTGATGTTGAACCAAAGGATGAACCAAACATTGAACCTACTACTTGTGATTGCTGATGGAGATTTTTATTTGAACCAAGGTACTAAAACAATTCTGAAAATGACCATGTGTTAGAAACTAATTATTTTGGTTGAACCCACCTGTAGAAGCCTTTAAACCTGTAGAAATGAACCTGCCTGCAGATTCTGTAGAAACCAAGTCTGTAGTTTTCTTTAACCTTGAAAGAGTCCATAGAAATCAACCTATGAAGCCTGTTGAACTTGGCCTACAAAGTCCATAGATTTCTCTTCCTACTGAGTGCATAGATTCAAGCCTATAGAGTCCATAGATTTAAGCTTGTAGAGTCTGTAGATTTAAGCCTAAAGAGTCCATAGATTTAAGCCTGTAGAGTCTGTAGATTTAAGCCTGTAGAGTCTGTAGATTTCTGAGAAGCTTGAAAAAAGAGGAATTTGAATGCTAGGACAAATTTTGAAAAGGAAAGAGACAATTTTGGTCTGTAGGACCAAAATAGTTCAAATGTTGTCCCTTTTATGAGTGATATTTTTGTGGGACAACAATAGGAACATGAATAAAATTTTAGAATTAATCCTTAAGGATGGTACTAAATGTAGAGATGAAGTAATAACTAAGTAGATCATCCTGTATTTTAAAATACTACTGAAAGATTAAAGCTTTGTCAATAACTAATTATAGGCAAGGATTTTACAAAAAATCCCCTCTATCATTTATCAACCAAAAAATAGATACCTTTACAAACATCCATCTCTCTAAGAGGTTAGAACAATGGTCTTCTCCATGGGAGGTAACAAGGCCCTAAGCCTAGATAGCTTCCCTCCACTATTATTTCAATGTTTCTGGGAAATTAATCATGTGGAAGTCAAAGTGGCTATCTATGAGTTCTTCAAGGCTGGAACTATCCTAAAGGAACTCAAGCCTTGAACTATCCTAAAGGAACTCAGTAACACTTTCTTGGTCCTCATCCCCAAGAAACTAGGAGTGAACTAATTAAAGGACTTCAAGATCATCAACTTATGTTCCACAATATACAAGATATATACTAAAATGCTAGTCACATGTTTACAATCTCTCCTTAGGAGGATTATTGTTGAAAAATAAAGAGCCTTTGTGTTTAAAGGATAGATTACAGACATGATCATAATCAACCATGAAACCATCCATTCAATGGTGAAATCCACTAGACAAGGCATGTTCCTAAAGCTCAACATGAACAAAGATTATGATAGAGTGTCTTTGAACTTTATGGACAAGGTGATGGACAAAATCAGATTTGATACTAAACTTAGAGGCTTGATTCATAGTTACATCTCCATCCCTATGTTCTTGATCCTAATCAATGGGGTTACCAAAGGATTTTTATCATCCATCAAAGGAATTAGGTAAGGTGACCCCTTATCCCCTTATCTATTTATCATGATGGCATAGACTCTAGGTATAAGTTTACAATAAGATAGGGACCAAGATTTAATCAAAGTAATAAACATAGCCTAAAACACTATCCCTATCACTCATGAGAAATTTGTGGATGACACCTTCTTCTTAGAAGAGGCATATGTTGCTAAAGTAAAAGATATTTAGAGATTTATTTTGGACAATGAGTGGGCTATAGGTTAGTGCATAAATTTCAACAAAAGTTCCATATTCCTCCTAAACACCTTGACTGCTTCCTACAAAAGGTTTTTTTGGATCATGGGCTATCAGATAAATAACTCTAGTCAACCTATATCATGATGAAACTATTCAAAGGAAGGATGAAAATAGAGGTATAGAACATGCTGGTGGATAAAATCCAAAATAAATTATTTGGGTGGAAAGGTTCACTCCTTTCATAGGATGGTAAACTCCAAATACTTAAAAGTTCATTGTAAAGTAGACTAGTCTACTTTATGTCCGTATTATAAAACCCCAAAAATATTGCAGAGATAATAGGATTAAACCAACACAACCTCCTATGGAAAGGTATGGAAGACAAATTTAGATTCCCCCTAGTTCTTAGGAAAAATTCTACCTCCCTAAAGCTAATGGAGGGGTAAAATGTATGAACCAGGACCTCACGACCAAATTTGGATAAAAAGTGATAAAATAAAATAATCATTAGACTCATATCATCAAATCCAAGTACCTAGAGGGTAGGGATGAAGACAAACTCTTTTGGGAAGAAGTCCCTAGAGATGATTCTATGTTCTAGAATGCCATCTTCAGTATGAAAATCCTACCAAGGTAAGAAAGCATGTGGAAGGTGGGAAAAAAATAAAATGTTGATTTTTGGGAGGATCCATGGCTCTCTTTTTCTCCTATAGCTTCATCACCTCCATAAAATAACTTGAGTAGGCTATTTAAAGCCTCCATAGGCCATAAGGTCAATTAATAGTAGTATGTTTCTTAAGGAGTCACAAAGTGGAAGACCCTAACCCTAGAGTCAGATAATGTAGAAGTCTTCCAAGGAATTCATAATTCAAATCTCAAAATTAAATAAACCCACATTATCATGTTCCCTAAGGAAGACTCTCTCATTTGGCCAACTAAATATAATGGTGAATACTATGTGAAATTTTGGTTCCTTGTCAACCTTTAAATGGAGGATAACTAGACCTATTGGAAAAATCTTTGGATTAAATGCTTGACCCCAAAAATTAATATCTTATTCTAGATGGTAGCTCAATATAGAATCCTCATAATGGATAACCTATCTAAGCATGGCATGCTCATCCCCAAAAAGTGTGTCTTTTATAAATTTGATGAGGGATATTTCTCCCATCTTTTCCTTATGTGTCCTTTTGGGTTAGCTATTTGGGACCAACTTCTCAAACTATTCAATGTGTATTGGGTTGAACCTAGCTCTATCCTCAACCTTATTCTATAGTAAAAATGATCTTGGAACCTTCTTTTATCCTTTATGTGGTTCTTGGCCCTCCCTCATTTATTATGGAAAATTTAGATAACCAAGAAATCCCATCTCTTTGAAAATAAGAAGAGAAATCTCAAGAATACCTTCAACTAGTTATGATTCACCATTGAAGGAAATTTGAAAGTGGCTATCCCTGATGAAAAAATAACTACCTCAAAGGATGAATAGGCTATATACACATAATATTTTCAATCTTTATCAATTAATGATGCTTTCTATCTCTTAGGAACCCATCAAGTTTTAATCTCTCTAAGTGCATGCCCTAAGGGGTGCACCAAAAAAAGGGTAGGTGGACCATTAGTTCTTCACATGATTGTTTTCCCTTATTACCACTTATTACCAATCTAAATAGCTCCTAAAACCATTCCTCTAAGCTTTAACTACTATTCTACACACTCCTCTAGTCTTTTACCACCTTTATTAGCCCTTTTCCTAACCTAAACCCCATTTTGATAGTTTACATGACTATTTCAACTGTGTTGATCTTGTACTCTTATTGATAAAACTTATTCAGGGTCTAGGTCAACCATTGGCTGACCTAGTCTATGACCTAGTGAGTTTTTTCAATAATGATACTAGGTCTACCAGGTCGACCCTATCAGCTAAAATTTTTAGAAGGGTTTAAGGTTAGATCCACATATATAAACACATCTATTTTTCCATTATTAAAAAGTAGACAATATTTCTTATTCATTTTTGCTTTTTTACAATATACTTTTCCACCATTCTACTTGAGGAGTCTTAGCTTAAGGTTTCTACTTAGAGAAGAATCTAGTATTGTGGAAAAGTATTAGATGCTTTGGCCTTTCTTAATGGTATTTTAAAACTAAAAAAACCTCTTAAAAAGCACCTTTAGCCAAGGGATAGATTGAGTCTCAATGGGTTCATTTTCCAGTTAAGTATCTCTAACTTTACTCAGCTTCTTTAGTAGATAGAAGTAGAAAAGGTAGTGGCTTTTGAATAATATTTCTCTTCCTCTCCATGCATTAGGGTTTTACCTATACATAGATTAATTAGGATTCTCTTATGCATGTTTAATTTTGTTTGTTTACTAACCCCACTTTGTGCCACAAGATTTGGTTAGCACTAGATTAGAATTTTTTCTTTACTTGTTATTAGTATAGTGAATATGAAAACATAGGACTTAGTTAGGGTTATTACATAGTTTTACTTGACTTGAGGCTCTAGAACCCTCCCTAGTGATATTATTATGGTAAGAGATGCCCTAATTCAGTCTAGTAGATCCATATTGGTCATGTTCCCAATTATCTAATGTATCCCTAATTGAAAGTGTAAGTAGGATCTATCTTCTCTGAGCTAAGATTGATCTATGGATCTAATGCATTTTTGATTTCATATATTTTAGTGAAACTAATGTGAATCTAACCCTTATAGGTTTTATTTCATGATTTTCATTTATATCATTTTATTATTTTTCTATATTTGTGATACTAGGTTGACCAAGCTGGTATAGTTTATAACTTATGTGCATAGGTTTAACACAAAATCACATCAAAATGACTGTATTTTTTTTGTGTACATCTTCATTAGATATAGGTTACAAGATTGAGTAGGTTGACACAATACTCTTATTTAGTTATAGACAGTAGACTATGTCAAAGAGGTCAACCTAGTCTCTTATTCAGCTCTAGAATAACAAACTAAGTTATGAAGGTTGACTTAGTATTTTAGATAGCTTATAGATAACAAAAATTTTCAACTAGGGCAACTCAATCATCATAATAGGCTTTAGCAAATAGGGAAACATAGAACTAGGTTGACCTAGTCAACACAGTTGGTAGAACTTGAAAGCAAAATTCAAGGTACTTAATAGAAATTTCACAGTCCTTAGCATATTTTAACCCACCAATGTTACTTTATTTCTCTCTTTTTCAAATTAGTTCTTCATTATAGTTCTATTTTACACAACTTTACAATCTTCAAAATTGCAATCCTACAATAAACTAGGTCGACCTAGTTCTATAGTTTGTATTCTATTTGAAAGACTAGTTCAGCTTGGTTGATTTAGTTATTAAGGATTCTTTCTTCTATAGTATATTAGCAACCTTGTCGACTCTATTCTATAATCTTTGCATATAATTTCATCTAAACTAACTCTGTACCATGCTTAAATTGGTAATTAACAAGTATATGATTTAATTAATTCAAACTTTCATTTTTATCTACTTTCATGCTTAAAGTAGCTCATATAGTCTAATTAGGTGGTTTTTTAATATACCATTTATCTTCACTATTTATCTCTTTCTTTCACACACTACCAAATCACATAATTTTAAAGTGTATTTAAACGTTTGTCTAGCCAAGGCCTATCTAGTTGGATTTCATCACCAAGGGGGAAGCTAACTTGGTGTTCTATCCAAGTATAAACATGTGGTTAATGGTATATATTGGTAAATCACTAAATACCCTTATCATTGTGGGATTATGAATTGAGGGGGTAGACCCCAATACAAATATAGTACCATTACCAACACTAATCCTTTTCAGCCTACACATCTTGAAACCATCCATAAATTACTTTCTAGTTCCCTACTTTCAGCCAATTTCCCTATCAAACTCAAAATAACACTTTATAATAATCTAAAAACATTCATGATGACTACTTGGGTAGCATTTAATTTTTAGTTGACTACTTTTTCTTTGCTCATTAAATGTTGCATTACAAAAACTTGCATTAGACAATATTGATGTAAGGTTTTATGCTATGTACCAATTGGATCATTTTCATTGATCCAATTGATTGTGTATTTCCTTTCACATCTTATTTCAATTAAATTGTAAAATTTTCCCTATTTTTAGTACACTATCATTCTGTTCAACATAGTCTCTTATAGACTATCTTTTTCCCTACCCATAGTACTCAATCAAATTGGTTGAATCTGTATCCCTTTTACCAATCAGGTTAAAGTACTAAGTTGAATTGGTCAACCTTGTATCCTTATTAGACTATGTTTTCCCCAATTTTTAACACTAATAAAACCTTGTCAACTTTATACTCTTATTTCTGCCTCCACTCTCTTATCCAAACAACTTAGTTCTCTATTTATATTTCCTTATCATTCTATTCATTTAACCAAATCATCATGAGGTCCCCTATTAGAATCTTCTTGGATAACTTGAATCCATTTAGACACTATATGGGATATTCATTTCTCCCTCTCCTTTCCTCCTAAGAGAACCCACACTCTTGGAGTACATCTTCCCCTCCTTCAATTGTGGATTATAACATAGTGAAAATCACACCTCAAGACAAAGTAGGTGGATTTGATCCTTTTTTACCTATCAATACCATTATCATCTCAAAAATTTCTAGCATAATGTGGTAGCCATTGACACAAGTCTATCCAATAATCTCACTAGTAATCCACCTTCCAATAACCCTCCCCATAATACCAATTCGGGGAGTTATCCTACAAACACAAACCCACCAATTGATATGAATCAACTTCTTTCACAAGTCATATAAAAAATGAAAATAATTCAAACTTATAACAACTCTCAAATGATTCAATTACAATTTCAATTAATCAATATAGCTATTCAACCTCTGACCATCAAGCCTCAAGACAATCCAAATTTTATTCCTCTATCTCTTAGAGATACCTTAGGAAATGTTATTCCTCAACCTATTATGAATAAAAAATGCTTCAAAATATCTAAAATGAGACTTTATCTCCTTTCATTGTTTCCATTGATATTGGTCATATATCTCCAGCTATCAAGTATGATGGGACTAGAAACCCTGTATCTTTTCTTAATGCCTTTGACAATATTTATAAAGAGTGGATCCAAACTAATACTTTCACCAAAACTAAACTTCTAGTTAAAACCTTCACTGTTAATGTATTTTAATGGTATAACCACCTTCTTCAAAATTCCATTTAGAAACTTGAGGATTTAGTCAATCTTCTAGTTAAAGAGTTTCAACATAATGACCTTCCCAAAAATTGTCTTAGCCATTTCATCAATGCCAAGCAATCTCCCACTGAATTATCTCATGATTTTATGAAATCATGGAAATATCTAACCCATAAGACTAAACATAACATGATTAATGACAATTTGTTTAAACTCTTTATAATGTCTTTAACTCGTTCACTTCAATATAAGGTTTTACATTTTGGCTACTCAAACACTTAACAAAACTCTTGACTAAGCTAAACATCAAGACTTTCTCATGAAGCAATTCAAACCTAATACAAAATTACTCAAAGGATATTTTAAAACTCCTATCAATTCCATCACTAAAAATACTCGTCAGACCAAACTAGGAGTTTCCATAACCAACACTCCCCCATCTTCTCATATACCACTAATTTTTCAATAAATGAAATAATTCTTACCTCCTTCTAAACCAATTACTTATCCTAGTAATCCTCCTAAATGGTATGACCCTGATCAATTATATTAGTTACATACTAACATTGGTCACTCCCATGAAACTTGTTGAGGGATTACTAAATTTTCTATCTCCTACATGCTTAGTGATTCCTTCAATCATGAAGCCATGATCCAACTTCGTCATCAAGATTACAACACCACTTCTTAAAAATGACAAGATTCCAAAGCTTCTTATTCTAATAACCAAAAGTCCTTTTCCATAGATAATAATAAAAAAACTACCAAGGATGTTTATGCTATTGATGTTTAATATAACCAATATTACAACAATTTTCAATATGTTAACACCACTAAGGTCAATTATCATCACAAACCAACTCACAAAGATCTTATCACAAAACCCAAGAAACCATCTTTGGAAGAACAAATTCTCAAAGATACTACAATGACTAATTCATCTTTAGAAGCCCATAAGGAACCACTTCTTTATTCCAAACCCCCAACAAATTCCATTCCTTAAAATTATACCTTACCTTCTAAAACTTGTACTAATTCTTCTTCTAAATCCCATTGGATCTTTCTCAAAGAAATTAAATCCATGCTTTAAAAGATTCTACTTATGGAGTTAGTTTATACTTCCCCTTGTCATCATAATTTACTTATGCAACAATTTTAATAAATTAAAGATCCATTTTTTTATAGATGAATAACCATCCTCTATTGAGCCTCAAGCTACCAACATGCATACCATCAAATATGTGTGTCATTCCAAACTATCTATTGAATTTATTGAAGAAGACATGATTAATGATGAGATATTTTTTATGTTTATGATCCACCACTATTCACTAAAATAGACCTTAATAATACCCTTATTCATAAAGTGTTAGTTGATGAAGTCTCTAGTCTTAATGTGACATCTTTATGGCTCATCCAATAACTTGGTTATAATAAGGATCATCTCAAGAAAACCTTCCTTACCTATCATGGATTTAATAAAACTGATCAAAATCCACTTGGTTGTATTTGGATTCCCCTAAAAATTGGACCTAAGACCATATGAACAAATCTTATGGTCCTTGATTTTCCTCTATCTTATAACATATCCCTTGATACCCCTTGGACTCATAGAAATCACTTCTTCTAATAGCTGATGCATAAAATTCTTACATAAAATAAAATTTTATAAACATGAGGGTGATCCTAAACCTTGGAGTATTCAAATTCCTAATCTAAAATCTCAATATTGCATCCCTACCATTCCTACCATCAATAATTCTCCCTTACCTAAGTTCATCAACATCAATTTAGACTTACATGTCACTCTTGTTGACTTGAATGATGATGAACCTAATAACTTACAAAATAATGACAACACTACTAAGCTACCTCCTTATATCTTAGAGTGGCTTCCTCTTTTTTTAATTACCTTATGATCACACTATTACTCTCATTGATGAGATCACTGAGTTTCCCCTCCATGTAATGCTTAGGAACCTTATTTACAAAAATATTCCTTCACATGTAATGATTATAGAGTGGCCCAATTATTCTAAGATCCTTTAATCATGTCTCCACAAAAAAATTAGCAATCTCATAATTTCACCTTCTAAAACTCCCTCTGCATCTCAATCATGTACCATTTCTCTAACCTATGATGATAACTACATCATGGACCAAACTCAATCTCAAGACTTATATGTTCAACATTATGAAAAAAATTTAGCTGAATTACATGATTTTAATTGGGATGTTCATGCCATTTCTAGGTATTTTGAATTAGCTCATGAATGTCACGTACCTTCTATTAATTCTCCTCTTCTTGATACTCCTTGGGTGGTAGAACAAATTCTATCTTCTGAACCTTCAAAAATCATTTCATCTTCCTACTACCTATAGATCCCATAATTTTGTCTAATTTTTCCCCTATCAAAGAAACTAATGATACATCAATCCCATCTGATCAATCTACTCTTCCTGCTCCCAATATTACATTAGATTCCAAGGCCATAAATTTCCATCAAATACATTCTAAATATGATCACCATGGTAATCAAATTATCGATCTCAAAACAAATGTTGAGTATTCTAGTCCTCTTCCCACTTTACCTAGCAATGAAGATATTCTTGAATTACTTCATGCTTGAGAACATCAACTTCCTCAACAACATCACAAACTAAATTACCTTGTTTCAACAAATTCATCTCTAGCATTGACACTAAAGCTAATCCAATCTCTTCTTTACCTATTACACCATATCACTTCCAAGATGGAAATGGTATTCTTATCTAAGAAATTAATAACATTGAATATGATACTCCATCATGCCTTCAATGTAGTATTGTCTCTCATTAACTTTCACCTACTGAACATGATAAATTTAGCTTAGTTTTTCATAAATATCATGAGATCTTTCCCTGGTCCTCTGAGGACATGCCTCGTATTGACCCTAACATTTTGGTTCACAATATCATCACTTATCCCAATGCCAAACCTATATTTTAAAAGAAATGGAATTTTCCACCCAAACTTTCCACCGTATGTCACAAATAAATTATCAAACTTCTTGATTCTAAGTTTATCAAACTAGTAGACTATTTTGAATGGGTTTCTAACATAGTCCTTATTTCAAAAAAGGTAACCATGGTCATTCACAGTTGTATTGATTTATGTAATATTAATCTTGCTTGTTCCAAGAATAATTTTCCTCTTCTTTTAATAGATGCCATTATCAATTCCACCATTGGTTATGAAATTTTATCTCTTATGGATGGCTTCTTTGGCTATAACCAAATTCACATAATCCTCAAAGATCAACATAATAAAAATTTCACCATGGAATGGGACACCTATTGTTATGTTAACATGAACTTTAAAATCAAAAATACTGGATCTAATTATCAATGAGCAATGACTAATATATTTCATGATCTTATTTACAAAATTTTAGAAACCTACGTGGATGACCTCATCACTAAATATAAATGTCACAAAACTCATCTTTTTGATCTTACCATCATCTTTGACCATCTTTTTAAATAAAAGTTTTTATTAAATCCTTATAAATGTGTCTTTGGTGTCACATCTAGAAAGTTATTATGATTTTTAATCTCTTTGGGGCATTAATGTTGACCATGTTATGATTAACACTAATGTCAACATACACATCCCTCGATCCATTTTGGACATTCATACTTATCTTGATAAACTTGGGGAAATTAGATGATTCATTCCCAAAATGGTTTATCATATCCATTCCATCACTTCTCTTCTTAAGAAAGGTAATGCTTTAGAATGGATGGATCCATGTCAAAAAACATTTGATAACATGAAAGAATCATTGCTTCACCCACCTACTCTTCATCCCCCTTCCAACAATCGACCTTTGATCTTATATACTTATTCCACACCCATATCAATTGGAGCAATGATTACCCAAAAATATGATACTAAAAGAGAGTATGCCATCTACTAGATTAGTTGAGGCTTCATTGATTATGATAAACATTACACAAAAATTGAATGTGATTGCCTCACAATATATTTTGTATTTAAAAAACTTTGACATTATATGATTTATCATACCATTTATGTCATCATCCATTTTGACCCCATTCATCATTTATTCTCCAAATCCTTTCTTCTTAGAGACATAATTAGCAAGTGTATGGTCCTTCTCATAGAATTTGATCTCTAAAATATTACTCAAAAATCTATCAAAGGACAAATCATCACTGATCAACTTGCTATAGTTCTTGTGCCCACTATCGACCACCTTCAAGATAGTATTCTCGATGAAAATATCATCTATATTGAAGGTATCAATCAATCCATATGCCTTAAATATTACTTCCATAACTTCATTATTTATCTTGAAGCAAGTAATCTCAATGAAACCATTATTCTCCCTAATACTACTAAACCAAAAGTAGTTATCGAAGAATTTCTTGAAATTAATGTTGATTTACATGAGGATACTTGAAACCTTCATTTTGATGGTGGTAAATTCCTTCAAGGAGTTGGGTAAAGTTGTATTCTTAAAAACCCTCTTGTAAAAATCATCCCTTTAGATTTTTGCTCAACATTTGATGTCACTAACAACATGGCTGAGTATGAAACTTTAATCTTAGGCATGAAAGCTGCTCTTAATTTAGATATCTAATACCTACATGATTTAGGTGATTTGTAACTCATTTACCACCAAGTCAATAGTGAATACCAATGTAAAAGTGAGAATATCTTTTATTATCATCAAATTGTAACTAATCTTACCAAAGATTTCATCTCTTTCACTGTTGAGCCTATCCTTCGAGATCAAAATTCTATTATTAATTCCCTTGCTTCTTCAACATCTCTTTTTTATCCACATAAAGTTCCTAATGATCCCATTTTTCTTATCCAAATAATAAAATATCCATCCTCTATTCAACCACATTATTCACTAATCTGACACATTGAGGCCATGACCATTCAACAAATCCCATGGTACAAAGACATTATTCAATTTTTAGAACATCAAATTTATCCTCCCAACCTTGATTCTTACAAAAGTCTCATATTCATAAGCAAGATTTAAGTATGTATTTTGATATAACATCCTATATTATCATAATGCTAAAGCTACCTTGCTCTGTTATGTTATGCAAGATGAGGTTCTTCATCTTCTTGAACAAGCACATAGGGGAATTTAAGGTGGCCACTATAGTGAACATGTTATAACCCATAAATGCTTATGTATTGGATACTTTTGGCGCACTCTTGAAAAGGATGACATCAAATTTTCTAAAATATGTACCCCTTGTTAGCTTCATGATGATTTAATTCATTCACCTCTAGTCGAGTTTCAAACTATAGAATTTCCTTGGCCATTTTCCATGTGGGGATTATATCTCATTGGTAAATTACCTCAATCTGAAGATGGGCATGTCTTTATAATCACAACCACATAATATTTCACCAAATGGGTTGAGGATATGCCTCTTGTTGATGTCACTGGTACTACTATAACCACTTTTATCCTTAATGAAATTATTTACCACTTTGATGTCCCTCATACTATCATTTCAAAGAAAGGTGGTAGTTTCAAAAATAAAGATGTCAAACAACTCCATGCTAAATTTAAAATCAATCACAAATTATCCACACCCTATCATCCAAAATGTAATAGACAAGCTAAGGGAACCAATAAAATTCTTAATAAAATTCTCCAAAAGATAATTCATGAAACCCGTACGGATTGGCACCTTCATCTCTACCTTTCTCTTTGGGCCTATCGAACTAGCATATGTACTACCACTAGGGAAATGCCATTCTCTCTAGTCTATGGTTCTAAATCAGTCCTTATATTATAATTTGAGCTTCCCTCTCTCCGTATATCTCTTCATGGTATCATACATGATGAAGAATTACATGAATCTCACCTTCATGTTCTCAATCTCATTGATGAACACCATATTTGTAATTTACAACACAATCAACAATACAAAGATCATATTGCCAAATAAAAAATAAATGAATTAAAGTTTACACATTTAATGTTGGTGATCTTATCCTTAAATTAGACTACAATCGTGATAAAGAAAGTAAATATGCCCAAAAATGGTGAGGCACTTATTTAATCAAAGATATTCTTGATCCAAGTAACTATCACCTTCAAAACAATGAAGGCCATATTTTCAAAGATCCCACCAATGCATAATTCCATAAGAAGAATTTTTCCTAATACTTCCTTTATTTTCATGCTTTATGTATGTTATCTATCTAGCACTTTTTATAGGATACTTGCATGAGTCTCATCCTATGAAATAGTTCTCTTTTCATAAACCTTAGTCCTTCCTTTTAGTGTTTTGGTTTCCCCTTTTCTTCATGAGTTTCATTGTTAAACCATGGATAGGACCTGGTCTTCTTCATGACGTACTTTTACCCTTTTTATTTTCTCACTTTTTCCACACTTTTTGGCACCTATCAGGTTTATCTTTGTGAGTTTTAGTATAAGACCATGGATAGGACCTAACCTTCCTCACAAATACCATATTTTTCTTACCTCATTTATTTTTACATGCTTTTATACACCCCCATGGGTTTATTTTTTATGAGTTGAGTTGTAAGACCATTGATAGGACCTAACCTTCCTCATAAAATCACCATCTTATCATTCCTTTTATAAAATGTGTTTATTAATGGTTATAAGTTTTTAATTATTGTTTTCAAGTTTAGATTTTTCTTCTTTTGATAGATAAAATTTGCATAACAACTGTGTTAGCATGCTTTCCTACATTTCCCTCATTCTTATGATAAGGAATCACACTTTAATGTCATTTTATCCCTTTCTCACCCTTTATCACATTTTTTGTGATTTGAAGTAATTCAATTTGTTTCATGTCTCTCTCCTCTTGATTTCCTTTCCTTCCTCTCCACATTGGATAAAACTAGGTCAAAGTTAAGATAAAACTTTTATTTTACCTGAATTTATGATACTCTTAGACATCATGCTCTCTAAGTTTTCTCTTTTATCAACCAAGTCCCAAATATTCAAATGAAAGTCATCATTAACACTGATGTTTGGTTTTCCAAATCCGTAAGGAGGAGCAATAGAAAAATCCATCAAGAAAGTTAAAATCTAAATCATTTGAAACAAAAGGCAATGATACACAAAAGGCAAAATAGAAATCTTAAAAGTCAAAATCATACCAAAATATGTGATTACAAGTACATCTCTTATTTCCAATCAAAGCTCAAACTCCATAGTTGGCCTCACAATAGAGTTGAGGTCCATTGGGGTGTGGTAGGCTAGTAGATTGGAATAGGATAATTTAACAAAATCTATGGTGATAAGACTAAGTTCCACAAAGCTCTGACACCACTTGTCAGAATTAATTGCACACTTGATTACCTTTGTATTAGCAACTAAATACAAAATTTAACCAGAAGTACAAGTAACTAGAAATAAGAAATAACACAAAATATTAGAGGCAACCCACAATTGTATTCAACTCATTACAGAAGGAAATTAAAATAAAGAGATCACACTCTTCTTCCACTTCGTGGGCATACCAGTAATCTTCCCTCAAGAGTTATCTTCTCTCAATATAGGTCACAACAAACGGCTAACAAGAGCTATTGTTCACCTCAACCAGTTAGTATCAATAATGCCAGTAAAACCGAGTATGAACTAGTACTCCATGTAGATCTCACCATGATCTTGCTCCTTGATGTGTTGCTGTCACCTTGGATCTTGTTACCCTGCAGATCTCCTTTTGACCCTCACACACACACACCCCTGTAAACCAACCTAATCTTACTTATCACATGTAGATCTCCAACCTAATCTTGCACACCCTACAGACCAATCCTAATCTTACATACCTAGAAGAACCCTTGTGATTCCACCATGGGAAGAAATCTCCTAGTTTTACACTTTACAATACAACCCATGAGTCTATTATATAGATCTCATGCATACAATAATTAGACAAGTGGCTCAAGAATCGAGTTAGTCTTTAACATGCAAACAACCCATTCAACAAACTGACTATTCATCAACAACCAGTTTTGGAACCACACAGGTGACCGATGTCGGTCCCCATTTGACTGGAAGTGACCGACGTCGGCCGACTCCTTTTGATGTTGATTGCTTTCTGTCGACCCATGCCCGACGTCAGTGTGGCCTACTGATGTTGGTGATTGTGACACTCAGCAACCCTCCATCTTTGCATCTGGGTGAAGCTTTTAGCTCCATAACCCAACAATATCCCACTTGGAGATAAACAACTACCCCTGTACCTATACCAGTACATTGTCTAATCTGTATCCTGGCTTGTATCCCTCTTCAAGCTCAATATTGAAGACCAACCACCACACACCCTGTGGTGCTACACCTATGTCTAAATTTCTCCATTCTCAGCTTACCTTCTTCTACCGTTGCTATACTCCCACTCAATCAAAAACCCCTGAGAGTGACCTATAATCAATAAACACTAACCAGATATGAACCACTTATTAGTAAACCTCGCTCTGAAAACCTCCAACCTCACTCTGATACCAATTGATAGGACCTAGGTTCCACAAAGCTCTGACACCACTTGTCAAAATTAAGAGCACACTTGATTACCTTTGTATTAGCAACTAAATGTGAAATTTAACCAGACGTACAAGTAACTAGAAATGAGAAATAACATAGAATATGAGAGGCAACACACAATTGTATTCAACTCATTATAGAAGGAAATTAAAATAAAGAGATCACACTCTTCTTACACTTTGTGGGCATACCAGTAATCTTCCCTCAAGATTTATCTTCTCTCAATACAGGTCACAACAAATGGCTAACAAGAGCTGTTATTCACCTCAACCAGTCAGTATCAATACTACCAGTACAATCGAGTATGAACTGGTACTCCAAGTAGATCTCACCATGATCTTACTCCTTGATGTGTTGTTGTCACCTTGGATCTTGCTACCATGTAGATCTCCTTTTGACCCTCGCACATACACACCCCTGCAGACCAACCTGATCTTACTTATCACATGTAGATCTCCAACCTGATCTTGCACACCCTGCAGACCAATCCTGATCTTACATACCTGGAAGAACCCTTGTGATTCCACCATGGGAAGAACTCTCCTAGTTCTACACTTTACAATACAACCCATGAGTCTATTATATAGATCTCATGCATACAATAATTAGACAAGTGGCTAAAGACTCGAAGTAGTCTTTAATATGCAAACAACTAGTTCAACAAATTGATTGTTTGTCAACAACTAGTTCTAGAACTGCATAGGCGACCAACGTCGGTCCCTATCTGACTAGAGGTGACTAATGTCGGCTGACTCCTACCGATGTCAGTTGCTTTCTATTGACCCATGCCCAATGTCAATGTGGCCTACTGACGTTAGTGACTGTGACACTCAGAAACCCTCCATGTTTGCATCTAGGTGAAGCTTTTAGCTCCATAACCTAACAATCTCCCACTTGGAGATAAATGGATACACCTGTCCCTGTACCATTACATTGTCTAATCTGTATCCTAGCTTGTATCCCTCTTCAAGCTCAATCTTGAAGACCAACCACCACACACCCTGTGGTGTTACACCTATGTCTAAATTTCTTCATTCTCAGCTTACCTTCTTCTGCCATTGCTATACTCCCACTCAATCAGAAACCCCTGAGAGTGACCTGTAATCAACAAACACTAACTAGATCTGAACCACCTGTTAGTAAACCTTGCTCTGATACCAAGTGATAGGACCTAGGTTCCACAAAGCTCTAAGACCACTTGTCAGAATTAAGAGCACACTTGATTACCTTTGTATTAGCAACTAAATGTGGAATTTAACTAGAAGTACAAGTAATTAGAAATAAGAAATAACATTGAATATGAGAGGCAACACACAATTGTATTCAACTCATTACAGAAGAAAATTACAATAAAGAGATCACACTCTTCTTCCAATTCATGGGCATACCAGTAATCTTCCCTCAAGAGTTATCTTCTCTCAATATAGGTCACAACAAATGGCTAACAAGAGCTATTGTTCACCTCAACCAGTCAGTATCAATACTGCCAGTACAACTGAGTATGAACCAGTACTCCAAGTAGATCTCACCATGATCTTGCTCCTTGATGTGTTGCTGTCACCTTGGATCTTGCTACCCCGCAGATCTCCTTTTGACCCTCACACACACACACCCCTGTAGACCAACCTGATCTTGCACACCCTACAGACCAATCTTGATCTTACATACCTAGAAGAACCCTTGTGATTCCACCATGGAAAGAACTCTCCTAGTTCTACACTTTACAATACAGCCCATGAGTCTATTATATAGATCTCATGCATACAATAATTAGACAAGTGGCTCAAGAATCGAAGTAGTCTTTAACATGCAAACAACCCATTTAACAAATTGACTGTTCATCAACAACCAATTATGGAACCACATAGGTGACCGACATCGGTCCTTGTCTGACTGGAGGTGACCGACATCAACCAACTCCTGCCAATGTCAGTTGCTTTCTGTCGACCCATGCCCGACGTCAGTGTGGCCTACCAACATCGATGATTGTGACACTCAGCAACCCTCCATGTTTGCATCCAGGTGAAGCTTTTAGCTCCACAACCAAACAATCTCCCACTTAGAGATAAATAGCTACACTTGTACCTGTACTAGTAGATTGTCTAACCTGTATCTTGTCTTGTATCCCTCTTCAAGCTCAATCTTGAAGAGCAACCACCACACACCCTGTGGTGCTACACCTATGTCTAAATTTCTCCATTCTTAGCTTACCTTCTTCTGTCGTTGCTATACTCCCACTCAATTAGAAACCCTTGAGAGTGACCTGTAATCAACAAACACTAACCAGATCTAAACCACCTGTTAGTAAACCTCACTCTGAGAACCTCCAACCTCGCTCTGATACCAATTGATAGGACCTAGGTTCCACAAAACTCTGACACCACTTATCAGAATTAAGAGCACACTTGATTACCTTTGTATTAGCAACTAAATATGGAATTTAACCAGAAGTACAAGTAACTAGAAATAAGAAATAACATAGAATATGAGAGGTAACACACAATTGTATTCAACTCATTACAAAAGGAAATTACAATAAAGAGATCACACTCTTCTTCCACTTCATGGGCATACTAGTAATCTTCCCTCAAGAGTTATCTTCTCTCAATATAGGTCACAAAAAATGGCTAACAAGAGCTATTGTTCACCTCCACAGTCAGTATCAATACTGCTAGTACAACCGAGTACGAATCGGTACTCCAAGTAGATCTCACCATGATCTTGCTCCTTGATGTGTTACTGTCACCTTAGATCTTGCTACCCCACAAATCTCCTTTTGACCCTCACACACACACACCCCTGCAGACCAACCCGATCTTACTTATCACATGTAGATCTCCAACCTGATCTTGCACACCCTGTAGACCAATCCTGATCTTACATACCTGGAAGAACCCTTGTGATTCCACCATGGGAAGAACTCTCCTAGTTCTACACTTTACAATACAGCCCATGAGTCTATTATATAGATCTCATGCATACAATAATTAGACAAGTGGCTCAAGACTCGAAGTAGTCTTTAACATGTAAATAACCCATTCATTAAATTGATTGTTCATCAACAACCAATTCTAGAACTGCATAGGTGACTGACGTCGGTCCCTATCTGACTGGAGGTGACCGACGTCAGCCAACTCCTACCAATGTCGGTTGCTTTTTGTTGACCCATGCCCAATGTTCGTGTGGCCTATCGAAGTCAGCAACTGTGACACTTAGCAACCCTCCATGTTTGCATCTGGGTGAAGCTTTTAGCTTCACAACCTAACATATGGTGCTACCTACTTCTCATGAAAGTACCCAATATTCATACTAGAATTATGGCTTTATAAGGGGTCTTGAGGAATGGGGAAGATGTTGTGGGAAGGTAGGTCCATTTTTAATTTTAATGCATATGGCCTTCATGGGATGATCTACATACTTAATTTCTTGAATTGAGACTTGTGTGGCTAAGAGAAGTTCTTCAGAGTCCTTAAGGTTAAAAGTCCTCTTGTTTTGACAAACCTAATTTGAGTGTCTTGACTTAGATAAAGAGTTCCTCTACCTTAGTTTTTCCTTAATTCTCCCTGCCACCCATTTCATTTCTCCCCTTGGCAAGCATGTTTTGTTCTAAATCTATTTTCCATTTTTTAATACTTCATTATTCACATATTACAAACATGATAACACTAATTTGTTTCAATTTTATCCATCCTTAGAACAAAACAATATGCTTGAATAACTATGGATTTATTTATTTACACCATGGCTCTACATTTCTTGATATGCCTTGATTTATTTTTCCATTTATCATTATTATACCACCCCTTTTTATGGACACCTGAGTTCATTTCTAATTTCATGTAATGTTTCCATTATTGAGTGAGGTTAGCTTATTACTTCTCACTCATCAATGTTGTTTTCCATTTATGCACCTTTTTCCATTTTTAAGTGAGGTTGGTTTGTTACTTCTCAATCATCAATGTTGTTTTACCATTTTTGCTTTCCCATATTTGTTTAAGTAAGGATTATTACTGATTTTATATTAATGTTTGATTACCATGTTTTTGACATGTATTTGTGGTTTGACTTGGTGAGTTTTCCTTTTTTACTTAAGCTTTATTTGTTTGAGTTTTTCGGTCTTTAGTAGCCTTGGATTTTTGGTTACCTAATTTACTCTAAATTTTAACTTGGTCATTTTGTCTAACATAACACTTGTCACCCTAACTTACCAGATTTCCAAGTACATCCTATCCACATAACACTAGTTATCTTAGCTTTCTTACGTATATTTGTTTTTACTCTTTAGTTTTTTATTAATGGGTTTGTTAAAATCAGTTTCCATGTCCTCCACAATTAAAACTAAAAACATATCAGACAACCATCCAACAATAAAGGTACATCAAGGTATGCATACATTTACTTTTCAATTATTTCTATTTCCATCATTTAATTTTAGTTATTTTTTCTTTAAAATACTATAACTTTTACTAGCCTCAGTTTTATGTGTTACTATATTTGTTCTCAAAGCACCATACCCTATTACACCTGCATGAAACATAATGAGATTTGATTAGGGCATATGTATAAACATAATATTTTCAAACTTTATTAATTACTGATTCTATCTTATAAGAACCCATCGAGTCTCAATCTCTCTGAGTACATACCCTAAGGGGTACACTGAGAAAGGGGTGGGTAGATCATTGGTGATTCACAAGATTTTTGTCCCTTATTGACACTTATTACCAATCAAAATAGATCCTAAAACCATTCCCCTAAGCTTTGCCTCCTATTTTACACACTCCTCTAGTCTTTTACCACCTTCATTAGCCATTTTCCTAACCTAAATCCCTTTTTGATAGTTTACATGACTATGTTTGTTGTGTCAACTTTCTAATCTTATTAAAAAAATTTATTTAGGGTCTAGGTCAATCATTGGACAACCTAATCTATGACCTAATATTTTTTTTATCAATAATGATACTAGGTCAATTGAGTTGAACCTATCAGCCATTGAGAAGGGTTTATGGTTAGATCCACCTATATAAACACATCTAGTTTTCCATTATTAAAAAATAGAAAAGAGTTATTATTCATTTGTGATTCTTTACAATATGCTCTTCCACCATTCTACTTGAGGAGTCTTAACTTAGGGTTTCTACTTGGAGAAGAATCTAGTCTTTTGGAGAAGTCTTAGATGTTTTAGCCTTTCTTAGTGATCCTTACAAACCAAAAAAAAACTATTGTGAAGCACCTTTAGCCAAGGGAGAGATTGAGTCTCGATGAGTTCATCTTTTAGGTAAGTATCTCTAACTTTAATCCTCTTTTTAGTAGATAAAATTAGCATAAATAATGGATTTTGAATAATATTACTCTTCTTCTCCATGCATTAGGGTTTTACCTATACATAGATTAATTAGGATTTTATTATGTATGTTTACTTTTTTTTGTTTACTAACCCTCACTTTGTGCCACAAGCTTTGGTAAGCACTAGATTAGAATTTTTGCTTTACTTATTTTTATCATAGTGAATATGAAAACATAGGACTTAGTTAGGATTATTGCATAGTTTTAATTGATTGGAGGCTTTAAAACCCTCCCTAGTGATATTATTGTGGTAAAAGATCCCCTAATTTAGTCTAGTAGATCCATATTGGTCATGTTATTGATTATCTAATATGTCCCCAATTGAGAGTGTAAATAGGATCTATATTCTCTGAGCTAATATTGATTTGTGGATCTAATGCATTTTTGATTGCATACACAGGCCATGATTTTCAAGTGGAATATTTTCCCTTCTCACTCCTCAGAGTCAAAACATGGACAAAAACCTTATGAAGTGGTCATGCTCCCTTATGGTTGGTTGAATTTAAACTTTGATGGAGTGACCAAGGGAAAATTAGGTAGGGAAAGGGGTGAAGGTGTTATCAAGGATCAATATAGGGTGGAAATTTTTGTCTACATGGGCATAATTTATTTCCAAATGAACCATGTGGTGGAGGCTAAGGCAACCTTTTGGGGCATACAACTAGATGTCCAACTCAAGATCACCAAAATGGATATTTAAGGGGATTCCTTAAACACCCTCAATGCCCTTTTGGGTAAGGTAAACCCTTCCCATACCATTAGCCACATCAAACTTGACTCAACTGGCCTCCATTCCCTTGAATATTTTTCCATTGCTCATATTTATTAGGAAGTCAATGTTGTTATATATGGTTTTGCCAACATCAATGTCTCAAGACTTAATCTTAGTACATGGCATGGACCAATAGTCTACCCTAATATCACCCTACTGATCCATAATGATTTGTAAGATCTTAATAATCCTCCAAGGGATGAGAACACATATGCAAATGGGGTTAATATCTAATCCTAGTTTATTCCACACCATGTGTTATGATGAAGGCACTTATTTCAAATGTTATTCTATTTGACATCATCTTATAAGGAATATAATTATCAATAATTGGATTAATGAATACTATAGTAGTTTATTATTTTACTCAAACCACTACAATTTATCACACTACTTAAATAGGAATAAAAGCAAAGTAATGGGAGGAGATAAGGATATGATCGAACTAATTTCCTATGACGAGATTCAAACCAACTAAAAGGTCTAGCTTAAGCTTTGAAAAGGTAACCTCATAAATTTTATGCCACATATTGAAGGACATGATGATCTTATTGTAAAATTCTTTAGGATGGGATGAAGGCAAAGGAAAGTTATCTTTAGGGACCTCAGGGTCAAGATTTGAAAAGAGTTGGTTGAAGAGGTCATACTAATGTAGTGCAAGGGGACCAAGGCCTAAAAAAATATGATAAATAAGAAATACATCATGTATACCTTTTTTGAGACTAAATCCATCTTCCATATTGATAAGAAGAGATACTTGAGAGCAAATCTCTCTAGGCATTGGCCATAAATTTACATGTAGGTGATGAAATATCTAATAATGATGGCTAAGTTTACCCATATTTTATCTCATAATTTTATACTCCTTAATCATTTTAAGGGTCAAAACATTAGTTTACCTTACCTCCTACTCATGTCCTTGGAAAATACTATTTTGGTCTTCTAATAAGACCCACCTCTGATCTTATTCATTAGGGGTTTGTCTTGCTCCTAGCCAAGAAAGGGAAAACTAGAGGGGTATTGAGATTAATTATACTAAAAGTATTAAATAGAAAAAATTGAAGGATTCCTTTGAAAACCTTATGAAATTTTGTGAGGGAGACCTACCTTTGTCACCCTCCCACCCTATTTCCCCCTAAGAGCCCTTAATAGAAGTTGATTCAGGATGAAGTCAGGAAAGGAAAAAGGAAAATCCAAGATTCTCCTCATCAAGGAAAGAAAATATCTAAGAATGAAAACATAAGCCCATGTACCCCCTAGGATTTGATAACCCCAAATTTGAAATCCAAGAGCTAAAAAATGTAGAAGTTAGGAACTAGGATGTTAGTAGAGAATTGGGGGATCACCACAAAGGTTTTAGGAAAAAATTACATGACTTCCATGAGAACTTAGAGGGTTTTGGATGCTAGTTGGTCTCCCTCATGAAGGAGTGGAATAATACAAAATTAGAATATGATAATCTAAAAAAACTTGGAGTAACCCCAAAATAATTAAAAGTGGCAGTTTGAGGCTGGAAGCCATTCCCATCATGAAAATAAAAGAAATCATAAGGATCACCCCATCCAAAGTGATATTCCCCTTAATCATTAAAAACAAGGAGAAGACCAGAACTAAGAATCTCAAGAAGGTCAATTGGATGATTAAGTAGAAAGGAAAAATGGCAAAAGTCCCTAGTGTTCAAATAAGAGGCAAAATAAGTAACACCAAACATAAGGAGAGAAGAAACAAGAAGGATCTTGTAATGATTAAGAAATAGGTTGGCTTTGAGGAGCCTTCAGAGGAAATTTAGTGATTTCTAATTTTTGTGTCATGTTAGGTTATTTTATGGTCTTGGTATCTTAGCAAAAATTTGACTGAAGTCTTTGTTTGTTGGTCAGCCCATTTGGCCTATTTATTTTTTTGACTCTATGTTGGTAAAACTTGTTTATTTGTTGAACTTTGTGGTTTCAGGATCCATATAAAACTTGAATTTCACCTTGTAAAATAAAAAAATATATAATAGTATAATAATACATATTATTAATTATATATAATAGTATTGTAATGGTATATATATTATTAATTATTTATATACATACTAATTTTATTAAATTTAACATAATGTTACATAAATGATACAAATAATCTAACTTGATATCTACATGACACACTCACATAACTTACACACACATAAATAATAAATGATTATGTTTGTATGTATATGATATGTATGTATGTATATTTATACACACATACAAACACACACACCCATGTATACATGTGTGTGTGTGTGTGTGTGTGTGTGTGTGTGTGTGTGTGTGTGTGTGTGTGTGTGTGTGTGTGTGTGTGTGTGTGTGTGTGTGTGTGTGTGTGTGTGTGTGTGTGTGTGTGTGTGTGTGTGTGTGTGTGTGTGTGTGTGTGTGCGTGCGTGCGTGCGTGCGTGCGTGCGTGCGTGCGTGTGTGTGTGTGTGTGTGTGTGTGTGTGTGTGTGTGTGTGTGTGTGTGTGTGTGTGTGTGTGTGTGTGTGTGTGTGTGTGTGTGTGTGTGTGTGTGTGTGTGTGTGTGTGTGTGTGTGTGTGTGTGTGTGTGTGTGTGTGTGTGTGTGTGTGTGTGTGTGTGTGTGTGTGTGTGTGTGTGTGTAATTACACACACATATAATATAATCAAATATAATATAATATAATATAATATAATATAATATAATAATATAATTTATACTAGTTAGTTTATTATATTATCAATAATTATCAACTTATTAATAAGAAAGTGAAAAAACCAAGCAACATGAAGAATGACAAGGGAAAGTGGTAATAGGTATGGAAGTTAATGTATTAATTGGTAGAGGTGCCAAAATTTAATATAAAACCCCATATATAATTGGGAGAAATGATGGAATTTAATAAAATACCATATAATTTGTGTTTAAAGTATGATCACATTGGACTTCACTTTTGAAATACACCTTCATCCATACCCTTGAAATGTGCATTGGAGATGTGGCCTCAAACACATTTGTAGGAAGTGGTGTTTTATTAATTATGTACCTATTTCCATTATAGTTTCATTATAAAACTCTATTTTTAATTCAAGAATCCAACAGAGTATCCATGAGTAGGTGAATGGTTTTTTAATACTATGACCATGATTAAGGCAAAGGTAATTTACCAAAATACTAAAAAAACCATGTATAACATGCAATTTTTTTGTATTTAGATCTCAATTTTGAGCATTTCGAAAGATATTAGAATGAATATTGAAATTTATGTTTCATATCCATTAGATATGTCCCTTTCAAATGAATGTCATGATGTTTTTGATCCATTGCCTATAATTTTTATATTCTATGCCTATTGATTCTCTTAGTCTATGGGTTTTTCTTTGTCTTTTGATGAGATGTTTGTTCTTGTTTCTATGCATTTTCTACTTTGGTACTATGTTTTGAAGTTTAAATTTTTATTTGACATAAAACTCACATTTTTGTGAAAATTAATTTGTAGTGGTTTAACTTATAATAGATGTCCAAAGGCTTGAGCCTAGTTGAGTTAATATTTTGGTTATAGAAAATGAGTGGAAATGACTTAGTTCTAATGTTCTTTTCAAATGATATATCATTATTAAAACGTCTATTTAGGAATTTGAGTTTATTTTAAAAGGCTTATGCTTATTTGATTCTATATTCTTTTTGTTTTGTTAATTTTCACATACCATGCATTTGATAGGATTTCCATGAGATCACAATAGATCACATGTATGGTGGTCTTATTTGTCATTAGCTATAAAAATCATATTAAAATTGAAGTAAACATTAATTCATATAATAAACAATATGAAATATGGGGGTTTTTATTTCATAACAACATGTCTCCTAATAAATACACTGAAAATAATGCCTAATTTCACTTTCATTAGGTAGGACGTACAAAGTTTTTCATACGACATTTTAGTAGGGCATATGAATTCATTAAGTCTAATTTATTTTTAAAAATTAAGGTGTAATTAATTTTGAATATGAATTTTAGAAGTAATAATAAATAAGTTCAACCATACATGTGATCCATTTTAGGTATAGTGAAAATAAATGTTAATCATCCCATTGAAGTATTTACATCCCTCATCCACTACAATTGCATGGTTGCTTGGGAAAAGAAAAATAATCTTTCAGTCATTACAATTAATAAGACCACATATTATTCATACATTTTGTCAAATAATTCATATACCTACTTTATGTTTTCACATTTGGCATACATTTATATTAATTCATTTGAAAATAAGACATCTAACAAAAATATGCTTTCAATTATTCTTTGATGGAACTCCATACCCTAATCCAAGGCTCTAATTTTGTAATAGGCTAAGAGAATGTTGGAAAAATATAGGATGGTGTTTGGGTTTACAACTACTAACTATATCTACATTAAATTTTCCAAGGCATGTTCATAGAACCCATTTTTCACATATCCTACAATTATCATTTACATGAGACCACTTTTATTTGACTCATTTTGTACAATATCTCCCATGTCTTTTGTATGATTTAAAAATTGGAATACATGTATACTAGGGCCAACACAAATACATCATCAAATAATCACAATTTTTATTATTCCTTGATGAATGTCTACAGCTTATTTCAAAGCTACCATTGTAGTATAGGCTCTTGAGAAAGGTTGTGGACACTGGATTTAAAATATACATATAAATTGAAGTTAAAAAAAATATCAAAATTGATAATCACTATAATTATTCCACTATATTTTAACATAAATAATATTACATGTAGAGTTGTAAAAAGGTTATAGTATTTTTATCAAGCTTCCCAGTGTGAAATCCCCTTAGCTTATTTCTATTTACAATTTTAGGTTTCAATTTTCATTTCATATTTTAGTTAAACAAGTACATATGTATCATGTACACATACACATTATTGAAGCCTTTTATTTTTTTGGTAAGGGCTAGGGGAGAATAGCCTAATAAAATAAATGGATAATTTGTTTTAAAATTAGTCAAATTAAATAAATTAGATTCAAAATATTTTGATACAGTGTTAAATTATGAAAGTATGATAAATATAGAAATTATAATGCTAAATGGTAATTTGGATGTAGTGACATAAATAAGAAATAATACTTAGCTTATTTACTAATGCACAGGTGGATTTGGGACATACATTTACAAGAGAAGATAGGATGATGCTCTATAGTGATTCATAAGATTTTGAATATTTTCTCTTTATCAACCTAGAATCTATCATTAGGTTGTAGACACTATCATAGATATTTTTATCCCAAATATAACACTTATATATGGTAAATAATACATGTACTTTTTTTAATGAAAAATTATTATTTTTATGGTTCATTGGAGAGTGTTTCATCCCAATCCCATCATGTCATTTTACATCCCATCATGTAAAATGTAGATACTAAAATTTGATCATATATGGTAAACTAGTCTTGTACACTTGAAAAGTGTTACTCATGGATCAACCCTTTTGTTCATGAAATTATTGTTTGTAAAAGTTTTGTGTTTTCCATCTCACTATGCCTACATTAATATCTAATGAAAATGGAGAGAGATTGCCAATACAAAATGGAAGTTGTCTCTATTAGGATTATTTACTTGTAGCCCTCCTAAAGAACTTATTCAGTTGGTTTAGAAAACACATAGGGGTTGAAGGAAAAAAACATAATTTAAAATACCCATTAAGGGCATACAACTCCCTAAAACGTTTTATAAGCTAACTCTGAAGGTAAATGTATTAATTCAACCAGACCTTCTAGAAACTAAGCCTCAAATAGGTCTCTGAGACTGCCAAAATGAGTTTTGGCTCATAAATTATCCACATGTTAAACCACTTCATTTAATTTTAGGATAATAAAACTAATATTCAAGTGAATTTTTAATATTTGAAAATGGTTTTAGATTGATAAACCACAAAATGACCCAAAACCCTAGGCAGGGTTCTATGCAGACCTGAGAGGTTACAAGTTGGTTTATTTAAACTCAAAATGGCATATAAAGGTCTGAAAATATTAGATAAAGGTATTTTAAAACCTATATAAACTATTTTAATTTAAATATTACTAAAATTTATTGAAATATACTAAAAAATCTCAAGTACTAACCTGGACTATACATAGAAAACATGGTATAGGACCATGTGCAACATACTTGAGGTTTGAATGAAGTTTAACCTTTAAAATGGGTTATGTTGAATAAATTGTTTTCAATAAAGTAATAAAAAATATCAAACTCCATTTAAGTCATCAAATTTCTTGAATTTTACTAAAGAAACCTTACATCTTGGTACTGGATTGTGTCAACACAGAATGCATGAGGCTTGAGTTTCTCACTTTTAAACCTATAAATGAATGATGGTACTTAAAATAAACTAGGAATAAAAAATATATATATAATCACACTCACCAATAGTTTTAAATAGAGTAATAATATTATACAAAAGCATTCCTCATTCATTAACATTATTGATCTTTAATAGTCATACATAGAAAATTGAGGCAGACAACCTTCTCTTTGTAAATTTTAGAAATTATTCTAGATTTATTGAAACACTCCACATTAATATACATGAGAATCAATTCCTATTCAAATAATATCAATTTTTTTGACCCCTAAAAACTCTCTAACTAAATCTTGTTACACCCAATGTACATCCATGCTTGAAAACACTAACCTTCTTAGGCATTACAAAAGGTGTATATGAAAAACATGACCAAGAAGGTGGAAAACCAACAAAGATAATTATGTCCTACAAAAAACATCAACTATACCAAATAAGTGATGAAATAAAATAAAAAATTTGAATTGGTAGTTTTGGCAGGAAAATGCCAAGAGAATTCCAATTCAAATTTTGATTACTCCTAAGACCTAGAAATGACTCCAAAATGATATTAAAGACTATAAATAGCCACATGAAGACTAAAAAAATATAATAATAAGACAAAATTTATTATATATGATGATGCTCCTGCATTATACTCCCTAGGAATAAGAAATTGACTCATGAACTCCTATTCACGAGGTCTTCAAGGATATCTCCATGCTTGATGATATGTGTTATTGTAATCTAAGGGGAATACTATATAGGATGATGTTTCCACTTCAATAATTATTGGTAATAATATTTACCTCTTGTTATCTTTACAACCTTCTTGTCCAATATGATTTCAATTTCTTCTTACTTTGTTTGTAGCAACTAATCTACCCACTCTTGAATAATTGTGTCTTCAATCCCAGTTGTTTGATCTTGATTATTTATTTCCTTGTATGGATACAAGTATGAAACATTCAATATAGGAGAGATCCATATACCACTAGGTAAATCTATAACATAAGCATTATTATATAACTTCTTTATGACCTTGCATGGGCCAATCTTCTTCAACTTTAGTTTATCATACTCACCTTTAAAAAACCTTTTCTTCCTCAAATGAGCTAAAATTATGTCTCCAACCTAAAAAATGACTTCTCTCCTCTTTAAATCAACATGTTTCTTGTACTTGTCCACACTAAATCATAATTTATTCTTCACTTGTTCATGTACCTCTTGCATGGCATTGTCAAACTCTTCTCCTTCAACACTTATTTTTTCTATCTTTCCTAGATTTCTCAATTCAAAGACTCCCCTTGGGTGCATACCATACAAACTTGAAATGGAACCTTTCCTATGATTCTATTGGGTAATTAATTATAATAAAACTATGTTTGTGGCAATACTAAGTCCCACTTTTTATGTCTATCCTTTGTCAAACATCTTAACAAGTTACCCAAACTTCTATTGACCACCTTAGTTTGCCCATCTGTTTGAGGGTGGTAAGCTGAGATAAAGTTCAAGTTTTTTCCTAGATTCTTCCATAACATTCTTCAAAAGTGTCCTACAAACTTGGTGTCTCTATCTGATATAATGATCAATGGTATTCCATGTAGTCTAACTACCCCTTTGAAAAACAAATTAACCACATGAGTAGCATCATTGTTTATCTGTCAGGATATGAAATGAGCCATCTTGGAAAATATGTCACTCCCTCTTTGAGTTATTGGAAACCCCATGACAAATTACATGATAATGGAGTCCTAAGGCCTATTTGTTACTAGTAAGGGTTGGTATAGGCCTGCATTAGTGCCCTTTTCCTTTGCATATTGACAAACTTTGCACCTTTATACAAGCTTCTTATGTATGTTTGCATCTAAGCTAATAATAGTGATTACTAAGATAATACAAGGTCTTACCAAGACCAAAGTGACCTATCAAACTTTCACAATGCTTATATTTAATCAAATTATCTCTCATATAACTAATTGGTATATAAATTTAAACTCATTTGAACAACAAACTATCCTCAATCATGTAATCCATCCAAGTTTCTCTATTTCTTATAGTTGTCTACTTGAAAACCTCATATTCATCTCTAAAGTCTAAATCAATTTCATATAACTCCTTAAGTGACTCTATTCCTCTGCTCTCAAGCTAAATTTCACTAATAAGTAAAGTTATCCTACTTAGAACATCTACTACCTTGTCTATTTCACCATTTTTATGCTTGATGACAAATGTGAAGTTTTGAAAGTACTCCACCCATTTCATGTGACTTTGACTAAGCTTGGGATGATTGGTTATGAATTGAAGTGTATGGTTATCCATGAAGATAACAAACTCCTTTGGTATTATATATTGTCTCCACTTCCTTAATGCTTGAACCAAGGCATGGAACTCAAGATCATAAGCTAAATACCTTTTCTTTGACTCATTTAACTTCTCATTAAATTATGCTACATGTTTAACCTATTGACTTAGGAAAGATCCAATGGCCAGTCCACTTGCATCACACTCAACTTGAAACACCTTATTAAAATCAAGAAGTGCCAACACATGTTGTTATGTTATTATTTTATTCAAAATTTGAAAATTTATCTCTACTATTTTAGTCCATACAAATCTCTTTTTATCCCATCTAATAATATCAATAATGAGTAAACAAATCGTAATATTTTTTTGATAAACTTCCTATAAAAGTTCACTAAACCATGGAAGCTTCTTACCTCATAGGGTGTCTTGGGAGTTGTCCACTCAATGATGGATTCCACCTTTTATTTATCCATCTTTAAGACACCTTGAGAGTATTAGGCTTAATAAACAATCTCTCCTCTTATAACCTTTGCATCACCATTCTTAAATCCTGAATATGATCCTCTTTGCTAGGGATATAAATCAATATTTCATCTAGATATAAAATCATGAAATTACCAAGTTAAAGGATATAAGACCTCATTCATGAGTCTCATAGATATGATTGGGTCATTATTGAGACCAAATGGAATGACAATCCACTCATACAATTCGTCATTTGTCTTAAAGGAAGTCTTCCTTTCATTTCCTTCTCTTATCCTTATCTAGTGATAACCACTCTTGAGATCCATCTTAGAAAAGTATTTATAACTATTATCATTCTAGATTTTACCCTTGAGGTATGGGTTTCAAACTTGACTCATATATTTGATATAATTTAAACACCTATAGGTGTGGGTAGCCTAATGAATAAGGTCAGTCTCTAGATTTAGGGCTAGCTCCCTTGATGCATCATTTATGCTCAAATCACTAGGCCTACTTGTCTTACAAGGGAAAAAGGGATATAAAAGACTTGAAAACAAACTATAAAATATAGGAAGTGATGAAAAAATATATTAAGTATCCAGAGAGAGAGAGAGAGAGAGAGAGAGAGAGAGAGAGAGAGAGAGAGAGAGAGAGAGAGAGAGAGAGAGAGAGAGATGGAGAGAGAGAGAGAGAGAGAGAGAGAGAGAGAGAGAGAGAGAGAGAGAGAGAGAGAGAGAGAGAGAGAGAGAGAGATGAGAGAGAGAGAGAGAGAGAGAGAGAGAGAGATAATGAACACAACCCATCCAAAAAATATTTATAAACATGAATGAGGGGTAGAGGATATCCCAAAATCCTTATCCCATGCATGATCTTAGCATAATTAAGGTCTTTTAAGAGACTTTTAGGTGTAGAAGTGTTATAGATGAGCTATTTTTGGTCATAGTTGACTCCATGAAGGCACCATACTCCTTAAAATTGGTCCAATACTCCTTGATATGTAGTAAAATATCATGCACCTATTTTGGGAAGGCAGGTCACATGTTTAGGCCTTTGAATATGGCCATTACATTACTCACCTAATTACCACCCTTCATGCCATTTACAATCCATATAATGCATTTGTTACCTTAGTGAGAAAAATACCTAGGAATTAGACATTATAAAGTGTGTGATGAGTTTGATAATGAATTGGAGAGGTTGATACAGGGATGCTTCTACCCTAGAGAGCCATTTTCACCATGTGAGTAGACATACACCACTTTCTTCTTAATGTAAATGAGGGTTGCCTCTCTGCTTGACTTCAAGTTTGCTCATTATGCTTGCTTTTTCCACTGTAGGGATTCAATAATGATTTTTTGGAAACCATTACATATTTTCATAGGTCTAATAAGCCTTCCAACTCACTTAGGAGCTCAAACATGCTTAGGAATCATAAAAATAGTCCTAAAATTAGACATTACAAGCCTTTTCCCTACATATTTATCCACACACATGCTAGTATTACCAATAAAAAATGGGAACATAGGACATGTAGGTGTCCTCTTGATGTTATCAAGGTGTTTTAGGGATATTGTATCCATTAGGAGTAGTTTCTTGGCCATTGAGTTCTCTATGAGGGTTTTGGAGGGTTTGGAGTGGCCTACCATCTTAAAAATGATTTATATAGAACATGCCCTATATTGGAGACATAATGCCATGAATATTGAGTGAATATAAACCTTCATATTTACCTAATATATATTTATCCCATGTATTCTATTTGATGATATCTGAGCAAAAGTTAGTACCTCTTGGGCTTCTTCTAAGCAAATTGGGTATACCTACAGTCTTAAGGATTATTCATAAAGTCATCCCTCTAAATCTATCTCTCTAACATGGATGGAGATTTCATAGGGGTTATTAACTCTACCTATGATAACTATGACTCATGCATCTTGTCCAAAAAGTTTTGAGCCTCTCAATATACCTCTTGGGTGGTAGGTCTATGATGGGAGAGCTCAAGGAGGTCTTTAGGCCAAATTGTCATTTTTATATTTCTCACTACCCGAGACACATTTTTTAAGACCTTTAATATCAATATGAAGCCTCATATATCTCCACATATTATTGATAAACTCATCTTGTCACAAGAGTGGAGTTGGAGGTCTAAAGGCCTATGCAAGGTTTTAGGACTTATGTGCCTAAACTAATCTTTAAGGGATAAAACCAACCATAGGTGATTATGGTGGTCTAAAACCCATATTATAATATATTATATTCAAATTAATCCCTATATATATTATCATAGTGGCCTATATCTTGTCTCTATCATTCCTCCTCTTTAGTCGTGCTATGACCATCATTAGTTTATGCTAGGGTTCTTAAACTAATTGATGTAAATGACCTTAGTAACCTATGTTTTCCCATTTTATCACTTCTAAGGGATTTTTAAACCTCATGGAATGTCTATATGTATTTATAAACACCTTCTTGAGACTTAGGTATCCATATTACCTACAAGAAATACACTCTTATAACTATACACACACATGCCTGTGTGTTGGTTCTTAGGTTTAGCATGCATAGATAAGCTTATCAAATTTTCCATCCTTTTGTTAAGAATAATTAATATATGATATAATAATATCATCATAAAAAAATTCTTAATGTTACTACTTCTTCCGAATGACCTATTCTTCTTTAAATCAAACAAACATCTTTCATTCTAGGAGGCTTGTAGATGTCAAGCAAACTATGTGTATACAAGGTTTAAATGAGTCTTATTTACATCAATTATTTTGGTCCTCTTTTGATTTTATATGAATTCATGTGAATATATAAATTTTTCCATTCATCTAATCATAAATCCTAATGTATACACTGTGCCCTTTTTTTTTCAAGTTTGTAGACCACTTGAGCTGTCTAGACTAACTTGTAGGTAGTCACTTTTAGGACTTGACTGTGTATGGAATTTAGAGTTTATATTAAAAAAATTGAGCATTAAATTATATTTGTTATAGTATATATAGTTTGTTTTTATATTTTATCCAATGACTCTTAACACTTCATATCCTCACAACATACATGCATTTCATACCTTCTCAACGTATATCTAAAGGTGATGGCTAAGAGATTTTTGAGTGTTAGGTTTTGAAATTTGGTATTTATAAATTAGGTTGTTGAAAAATTGATATTAATTAATATTAATTTAAATCTCATTCTTAATATCCTATATAATTCATTTACCCTTCATAGCATATATAAAATTTTCCTCTTATCATCATACATAGGCGTGTGTATGAGGGTCTAGGCATATAGAATTTTTAGTAGATATGACATAGTCATCACAATATATATGACTCTAAAATATATTAGGTTATTAATTTGTCTCAAAAAATACTTTTGATACATCTGAATATCTCAAAACTCCTTATAGTCCTCTCACATTGGCCAACTAGGCTTATAAGGTAGTTAAGCTTGTTCTAATTACTACTAACCATTAGAATGGACATGATACTTTATAAAAAAATTGAAACCAGGTTGAAAATATTATTTTATGGTTTCCAAGTCATTTTACACTACTATTGATATTAAATAACATGGTTCCACCCTTCTTCAATGACCATACTTCCCTTTATCTCACAACACCTTATGACTATCTTGCATTCCAGATCTGTAGAAGCACCTGTAGGGGAATATGAGTGGATTTTTATACCGGAGGGGTTTTTAAACAATCCAAAACACCTAAATCCATGATCTTTAACTATTCACATACTCAAAACCTTACTTTTCTACTTGAAACCTCTACAAAACCCAACATTTCTCATATCTGTACATGTGATTGTACAATCAAAATATGTACAGAGACCATTCATGGAGTGTGGAACATGAACCAAGTGTTTCCATGGAAAATTAATGAATTTTAAGCCATTTAATTTACTTTTAATCCCATTAAGTTGATATTAGGGTTTAAGGAGGGTTTTGAGTGACTAGGATTCTTAACATTTGTTCATAGAGATTAACCCTTGTGTCTAGAAAAAAATGGTACTATCAGCAAGTGAACTCACCCCCAAACCTATATAACTATTATTTTACCCCATGTACCTTTTTATTATACTTTTGATCAAATTAATATGTCATTTGAACTATGTGAAAACTATATTGTGAATTCGAGTTTGGATGCATTTCTTGACTTGGAAGGACTTATACAAGATTGATTTCAAACATGATGGAATTGAGTGAGTTAAATGAATGAGGTATGGTCATTTATTACCAAATTACATCTATTATTTACATTTAAAATATTATATGTAGGAAAACTACCCATTTGGACAAATGTACTTCAACATACTCACCCTCTATTTGATTCTCATGTTGGCTTTACAAAATAAAAAATAAGTTATCTTTGAAAACTCTTAATTTAATGTGAATCACAATATATAAACTTTTAAAATGATTATAGTACACAAGTTAACCTATATGGCATGTTTGAAAGGCATTTGATGACCTTAGGGGCTCATTAGAACTTGAAACATTCTTGATAAATAGACTATAGATGATAACCTTAGATATACCACTAGACTTCTTGTCAAGATTATAAATGACTTAGACATACCATATATCTTGATAACAAAGCCTCTCCCATAATAAGTAGCTAAGACAAGAAGGAATACCATGAGAATAATAAACCTTAATTTGTCTAAATACCTTAATATCTACTAAAATACCTTAAAATATTCTAGAGGCTCCAAATAAGGTTTACCATTCTTCACTCATATTATATCCAATCCCATTGATTTTTACACATTATATAGGTCCTTGGCATGCTTTATTGAACACATTTATGATCATGGAATAAAACATCATAGGTCACCCCATTATGTATGATTTTAGACAATGAAGGTCACACTAAGACTTGGTATAGACTCTTTTAGACATTATCAACATAAGATGGAACCTTGACACAAGTTAAAATAAGATGAGATGTTGACTACCACAACAATTTTTTGAAATTATCACATCAAAGAACTATTTCAAATAATTTGGACTTATATCTACTAAATTAGATTAGAGAAAATTTTCTCCAAAAATAATTTTCTTATATTTCAAATAAATTAAACTGTTTTAAACCATTTGGGCACACATCATTTCAAATGAACTGGACTACTTTGAATAATTTGTTCTTATACCCACTAAAGTGGAGTAGAGAAGTTTTTCTCCACAAATAAATTTTTTATATTCTAAATAAATTGGAGTGTTTCAAACCTATTGGGCATAGATCATTTTGAATAAATTGGGCTATTTTGAATAATATGGACTTATACCCACTAAAGTGGAGTAAAGAGAATTATCTATAAAAATAAATTTTTTATATTCAAAATAAATTGGACTATTTCAAAGCATTTGGGTAGAGATCATTTTGAAAAAATTGGGCTATTTTGAATAATTTAGGCTTATACCTATAAAGTGGAGTGATTTAAGAAGATTTTCTCCAAAAATTAATTTTGTATATTCCAAATAAATTGGACTATTTAAAACCATTTGAGCATATATAATTTCAATTAAATTTGGCTATTTTAAATAATTTGAACTTATACTCACTAAAGTGGAGCAGAAAATATTTTCTCCGTGAATATGTTTTCTATATTCCAAATAAATCGAATTATTTCAAACCATTTGAGAGAAGATCATTTTGTATAGATTAGAATATTTCAAACTATTACACCCTTATGGTACTTTAGACTAATAATTGATCCTTTGAATTTGCTTCCATTGCTACTTCATAATAAGCAATTAGCTCATCTACGTAATAAAATATCTAATGAGAATTGTTTGTTGTTCATTGGGAAGATCTTCATGAGCAGGTGTCAATATACTAATGGATCATCTTGGGAAATTTCAAGATAAATTGATGGAGTATCCACTTGAAATGGGATTAGATTTGAAACTTGGCCGTGATTCAATACTTTCAAGGAATATCCAACTATTAAAATAAAATTGCACTTAACTAGATCAAAGTACTTCTAAATTAGAATTGATTAATTTGAAATTAATTGAGCTATATTTGAAATAATTTAGAATTTATTTGTATGAAATTTATGATAATTTTTACTACTAGAATTATAATTTATAATCAATAAATACACTTGAAATAATCATAATATGGTGAAGTTACATCTTTCTAAACATTATTTATAGCTATTGGCATGGATTTTTTGCTTTTTCCCAAGAATGTGATGATAGACATCATTTTGATTCTCCAATCCTTTTCATATTTACAACTTCCATTTATAGTATATCTACTTGACATAACATAACTCATTTCAAATTTTTATTTTTAACACAATTATAAGAATTACAATCAATGAACAATGTGTTTGTAATTGAAAAATCGTCTCCAAAAGTCCCTTTAAAAATAACTTCATCCAATTTATTTATGATTATATTAAATGTCTTATAATATATTTCCCCCACAAGAAAACATGAAATTTGAACTTGTGTAACCCATGGCTTGAATAAATATCCTCAAATGATTGTCCTCTACTAATGACCAAATGGCAACATGAGAAAAAGAATGTAGTGCCACATTCAAAATTTCTTTGGAATGATCTCGAATGGAGTATGACATTTTTTATATTTTATAATCTTCTTTTTTTCCCATAACATTCATTTACATATCTCTTATTTTTTGCACAACAAATATTAAGTCATCCAACCCCAAAATCAATAGTTTTTTAGAAGTCAGTTTTAGCTCTTAATTTGAAATGTCTGTAATTTATTTTTAAAAATGAATCATTTATTAAGAATATTATATTATATGAAATATAACATGCAAATTTTCTAAGAAAATGTTTTACATGTTACTAGATTGGTTGTTGATGCGCTTTTGATTTGCATTTCTCATTGTAACATAAAAACATAATGCATTTCATTCGATTTATTTTTTTTGAATTTATTTAAATCTTACAAAGATTCATATAAAAACATATAAAAATAAATACATTCTCAAGCACATTGTAACTAAACTCATTATACATGGATTTACCATTTCTATTGCCAATTTTTGTTACATATAAATATTCATATTGAATCCTTGTAACTTGGCCATAACTTTATCATATCCTAAAACAATCTTGTTTATCCATAATTCATTTCTCATAAACATTGATATAAATTTAACATTGATAAAACACCATCTATATTCTTATCATAATGAAAGTATCAGTTGTTCTTATGCATACCAATACATATTTATATGTTGATACAACCCATCACAACAAACAAAATAAGATTTAATCTTCTAAGCCGAAGTTCACTATCACTAAATTCCAATGAATATACACCTTAATAGTTGAACCCCCTTCATATGCTTCCTATAAGACACATCAAATTAAAAACTGTTTAAATCAATAGTAATATAATTGTTTCTAGCACAATATACTTTATTTTTTTCATTGATAAAGAACACATGGATACTCTGCATCAAAATTTATTATATTGAATACATAGTATAACACATATTGTGTTATTTTAAAATGGGTAAATTAAACTTGTAAACAACATTGTAATGGGTAAATTAAACATGCAAACAACATTTTGATGGTTAAATACAACCACATTCAAGTCTATACAACAATAAAATGAACTCACACTTCCAAATCCTAAGCTGATGCAAGTCTATATTTTATTGTCTTCTACAATATCCTATATATGAATAAAAATTCAATTATAATGTGTTTAAATAAATAAAGATAATCAATATATTCTAGACTTGTATGAAATTTTATAATTACATATTTATTGAAATGGGTTTTCACCCTTTTATACTTTATATGGGTGCACTCTTTTGTTAAACCTTTGGTTCTTTATTCCCTATAAGGTATTATATAATGTAGTAACTAAATATTCTCATCATCACTTGATTTCATATTTGTATTTTAAAAATGTGTCTTGTTTTAGAGTTTTACCTTGACACATTGTTTTCATAGAGGCACCAACTTGTAGAGCTGTGTCATGGGTTTTTATGTTGGAGACACAAAGTTCTAGAGCTATGTTGTGAACTATTTTAATTGAGACATAAATATATGAAGAAATATTCTATCAATATTATGAATAATTGATAAATAATAAATTATATAATTGAAAAAATATGCATGATCTTATCTTACCTTCAACTTGCAATGTGTCATGTTCATTGATATGATTTTTCATTATTATTGTTTCTTCAGTTGCATGCAATGTCATTAGTGCTACACACAGAAATATTGCTAATCTATTAGGTTTGAAAAATAAAGCATACACACCAAAATATTGTTAAAATCTTATATTTAGAAAATTAAACATGATTATAAAATAAATTAAAAATGTTATGCACCTAATATTGATCAAAGTAGTTGCTCCTATATTGGTTGCTCTAAATTTGTCAAACAATTTTGAAATTGAACATTAAAAAATGTTTGTTCTTCAGTCTCTATAATGTAAGATAAATTTATTTGCAATTTTTTACAAGTAGACACCAATCCAACTCCTGTATATACCCCTAAAACATCATATCATCTAAATAATTAAAAGTAGAGATAGGTTTCTCCCAAAATATATTATCTAGTTCATTTTTGAATGGCTTTCTTATTTTGTGTGAACAAATCATTTAAAGTGTTGGTACATATTTGTAGATGTCAAAACCTTCCTCTAATCTACTTTATTATGAATGGAGGTTGAAACCTTGGAGATGAAAATGAGAAAGATCTTGGAAAAATTTGATACCTATAATATGAGTCCAATTGAATCCATTACTATCTGGATCCCATATTATGACACCCGTATCTTGCATGGAATGGAAATCACCAACACATAGATTCTTAAGAGATTTTTTAATGCCAAAAAAATGTTCTAGTTTGTGGATGATGAATACATTGAAGGCCCCAACAATAAATTTATCAATAAATGCTTGAAGAAATAGGTGAAGATGTTCTTCCTTAAAAACTTCAATGAGATTCAAAAGATCAATAATTATCAAATCGATGTTTAGACCAAGAATCAAAATTTCACTAAGATATTATAAAATGGATAACCAAAGACATGGGGGTCCATAATGGTAGCCAAATATTTCTATAGCTATCCCAAGAAGCTGACTTCCATCATTATGAAGATAATTTTTCAATATGCTTAATGAATCTTAAGATAATGATTTTAAGCCTTTTTTATTTTTTGAAATACCTTCATTTAGGACACATAAATTTCCAAACCTTTTCATAGAAATTATATAATTCTCAAGTACCTATTCAGGTGTGATTTTTTTGTTTGGTGGTAATGTCAAATCATGGTTACAAAAATAATCTATTTTTTTTGATAATATGTTACTTTCTAGCTTCACCTTTTTGCACCAAGTATCCATGTTATTGTACCCAAGGGTTTTCAAGAAGGAAATAGACCCTTTTTCCAATAAATTTGCTAGTTCTATTTTTTGTGTCTAAAAGCCCTTGAATATTTCTAAGTACTATTGTACCAATTAGATTTAAATTTTGTTTGTCTGAACTAGGTAAAGTACCAAATTCAAACAAATCAAACACCTTATCAAAATAACTCCAAATGGAATGTTCCATGAAAATAAGGCATTTTATCTCCTGTAGTTGTTGCGCTAAAAAGTTTATTTATGTAAATAAGTGTCTATCTTGTTCATGTGTTTCTTCTATATTTTTTTCTTTGTTTTAAGATTCTTACAACCTCTCAATTGGATAAGGTCAAATGTAGATTGAACTCTTTCTACAAATTAAGCCTTATAAATTATTTTGTTGGCTTCATTATATTGGTTACATATTTTGTGCACAATATGGAGTAGAGTACAAGTTTTTAGAAATTTTTCCCTTCTAACATAACATTTATTTCTCAATGATAGTGAATTTAATTCCTCATCTGAAAGAATTCTTTGTTGTGTTATAATTATGTGTTGGCTATCTACAATTTTGAACCTTACGATATTTTTCTCCATCATATCTTCTAGGACTTCCTTTGATTCAATAATATATTTAGGGTTGTTTGGATAAAAAAGAATTACAAAAGAATCCTTCATTGGAACCTCATTATATTTTAGAAATGAATGAATTATATCATTCACCCCTCTTTCATCAAGAATTATTATTTTGATATTTGCATCCCAAAATTCATAGAGTTCTATAGGAATGTTTAATGTGTAATTACCAGAGGAAATACACCATGTAGAGAATTCACTGTGTCTGATCAGAATTTTGTGTTAACAAAAGTGTTCAAAACTTTTGTTTGATCTTATTTTTCTCCACTAGTATGAGTACTTGTATGGCCTTTTTCAAATCTACATACATATATGTTGGCCTTGCTTGTCTTGTTTTCTTCAATGTTTTTTTGTCATGACTGTATGGTATCTTAAATACATGTTTGCATGGTGGAAAATAGAAGAAGTTGTTTCTCCTTGTTCATTTTTTTATTTTAATATATTTTGTATTATAATGGCCAAATTATCTCTATATATCAACCTAGACATGTGAAAGTTGTCATAGTTATTCAAATGAAACCCAAATGTTTCACAAGAAGGAGAAACATTATTTTTTGTCAGTTCCATTTTAGTGGGTGTAAATTTATTGAAATTAGCTATAGCTCGATGGATAATTCCTTCTTCTCCATTCCATATCCATTTAGAATTGACGGGAATTTTTAAAGTTCATCCTTATCATAGGTAAGGATTATTCCAATCAAAGAAGATTCTTTTCTTGATGTAGTTATAAACAAGTATATATCTGCATGCATATTTGGTGGACTAAACAATTCAAAATACCAATCAACAAGAGGAATTTTATCACCACCATAAAATGCAAGATGTTGATGTGGATTTAATTTTAGTTTTGGTAGTTTAAATGGTACTATATCCAAATTCTCTTGGATTGAGGCCTTATTTTGATTTTTAAGTGTGGGAATTCCTTTTTCACTTGAACACATTCTATAAAGCAATTGAAATGATTTAAATATTGATCTTCTGTAAAATGCAAGTTGCATATTGCATCAATTCATGAATTTTTTTGTGATTAAGTAGTGATTAATTGTATACCAATAAATGTTAATTCTAAACTGCAATACAAAATAAATATTAAATATTTGTAATAGATACATTAAATTACACTTAAAATAATAAGGTATGACCAAATAAAAAATAAATTATGCGCACCAGCCAATATAGTTTGATGGGTAAAGGAATCCACAAGCATTTGTTTCAAAAAAGAAAGATGAGGGGGAAGTATGTTTATAATATGTGTAAAAATGCCCATCACTAGGTACATTCAAGGTATCTCCTAGGAGATACCTTTCAATCATGCACAAGAGTGAATTTTTATAATAAGACATCTCATAGGATATACCTTAAAGTTAACCATGATGGTATTATAAGTGTATTTCAAGGCCCTTGAAGGAATCTTCTAGTAGAAACCTTGAAGGGTTATGTCATACATTCAAAGTAATGTTGAATGTATCTCCCAGTAGAACTTTCTTTCACTTTGAAAGCACTACTAGTTGATAACTTGATAAATTCAAGGGTCTTCTAATACTTTGGAGATCATGTATTTAAGGTCCTCCTATGCACATGCTCTTTCCACCTCAATTTAGTTTAACAAATTTCCCTGTTATGTTAATAGTTTTAGATCCAAATAATTACCTTTTTGTACCTATGAAATTTTCCTTTACCTTGATGGTCCTTTTAATATCTTCAAAATATATCTTAGGTTATACCTTCAAGTTACCCATGAAGGTATTACAAGGCCATCAAAGGAGTCTCCTATTAGATACGTCAAGATTGAACATGCCAAATGTTATTGAGGTTTTTAATATCTTCAAGGTATCTCCTAAGAGATACCTTCAAGTTACCCATGAAGGAATACCCTAGTGGATATTATTGATGCCTAAAACTCTTGCTCTCAGTGAATAGTTTACTATGGAAATATTTACAGATGTGGGATGAAATTATGATCTATGAAGCAACCTACAAGATTTTGATGATGCGTAGAAGAAGCACTGTGGTCATGCATTTTTCCCTTTGAACTACATCTAGAATTCTTGTTAAAAATGGGGCCTATTTTCCTTAGCCAATGACACACCTTTACTTTAAAGAAGAACTCCCTTCTTTCTTGAGGAGTGCTATGATGACACATGTCATTAATGGAAGAGACAAAGACTTAGCCAAAAAATTAAGAAGGGGAACTTGAGAAAGAGGTGACTGATACACCACTCACTAAAATTTATTGAGCACGTCTATGATGAAAAGGTTAACTAACCCAAACTTCAAACTATGGATTATGATCCACAGATACCTTGATGTTGAAATTGCCCAGTGTTATTGAGGTGTACAAGGGATTAAATGAGATACCTTTCAAATAGGTACTGTTGGTTGAATATTTTGTTGATCAGCGTACTGATAAAAAAATAGGTCTGATCATCCAAAGTAGGAAGATTAGTCATCCAAATGTGTAGGTTTACCACATCAAAAGGGGACTAATCTCTCCTCTCATCAAGGGGAGGTTCCCTATATATATATATATATATATATATATATATATATATATATATATATATATATATATATATATATATATATATATATATATAAACAAAAAATAATACTCAAGGGTAGAACAAACCATCCATCTCTCTTTTTTTAGAGATGATGTGTGCAAACAAAAGGAGAAATATTAGGGATAATGACATAAAGCACTCCTCTTCTTTCAGAAGTACTATTTAGCAAACCATAAGAATCCTTCTAGTAGTAATTGCAAAATGTAACCAAGGACATAGTAACCAACAGATTGAGATGTATCACAAAGTCTCCACCTCAATTGTGTAAGAGTGAGATACAAAGGACAATGAGGGCACAAATTCATCCCAAGGTCCTTTACACAGAAAAAAAGAAAACACACTAAAGGCAATTATGGGGGCACAAAGTCTCTCCACAGTGGGCTTTAGGACACCTTCCTGACTACTTTCGCTAATTCTGCTTATTGATTTAAAGGAATAGAAAATATATTAAGGAAAAAGACATAATAAAAGTTTCCCCAATAATAAAGATATCACAACACAAATTCTAAAAAGTCACTTGCTTTCTTATTCTAATAACAAAATATGATCAACAATCTGAGCTCAAAGTCTCAGTAATGCCTTTCAATTTAGGCTGAGTTTTGTTCCTGATAATCAAAGAGAGAGAGAGCCTCATTCAATAAAAGAGAGTCCCTTATATAGCCTCTTCAAGAAGGACTTGGGAATAGTAACACATCATGTTGCATTGAATTTTTTAAGAAGACATGCTGGAATTTAGGGGCATTTACCCATTTGCTTTTCTTAATGCAGAGAAATGGGTCACACTATTGAAAGTTTGCATCTTTTAATATCCACCTGGCAGTCTTCTTCTAGGAACATATCTGATGCACAAATGTTTTTGGTCATTCCTCCTTTTCCAATTATTTGAATCAGGTCCTCGATTTAGTTTGATGCTTTATTCCTTAGTCGCTTCCTACTAGTCTTTTGAGAACCTTATGAAAGATGACACTTGGTAGCTTCTGCTACATTTGATACTATGCCTCAATCGATGACACGTGGTGGCTTCTGCTATGACTTTGAAGATGACACATGGTAGCATAGCGGGTTTTCTATTTCTTCAAACTTTTCTTTTGAAGGAAAAAGTTCAAAGGAATTCCTTCGAACAATTTGTCTGAAGGAATTGTCTCTTTGTCACTTTTGCCAAGGGAATTTTTCTAAAGGAAATCCCTTTGATTTTGGCCTTTGAATTTGTCCATTTACCTCCTTCTTGCCCTTTTCAAGGGCTGTTTGAGCTCCTACATTAGCCTTTTAGGTTTTTGATGTGGTTCACTTCAGCTTCTGAGTGTCCTTTGAAAGGGCTATTTGCCCCTTGGAAATTTGCCTTAGTCGATTTTATGTGATTCTCAAATTGTGACATGTGGAAGCATCCGCTGCTCTTAGAAACAAAATGAAATGAGGCTCAGAAGATGACACTTGGCATCATCCACTGAGTTCTGTTGGGTTTTTGTTTCCTTCCTTAGTCACTTTTGCCATGGAAATTCCCTCCATAAGGGCACTTGTGTCTTTGATGCTTGGGGTACTCCTTTGAACTTGTCGCTTGAACCGACTGATTAAACCAACTTTGGTTCAATGGTTTAATGGTTCATTCCCTTGTTTCTATTGACTGCTTGAACCAAGATTCTTTGAAACAAGCCTCGTTGAACCCATTGAACCTTGAACCCATTGAACCTTTGAACCAAAGTGGTTCAATGGTTCAACGGTTCAATGGTTCATTCCCTAAAAATGACTGTCAAAAACTTGTTCTTTTGATTGAACTTGCCTCTAGAAGCCTTTGAATTGGCTGAACCATTAGTCTGTCACTTGTTCTTTCTAAGCTCTTTGATCTTCATCGCATTGGTTGAACCTTTGAACCTGTGATCTCGTTAAACCTTTAAACCAAAGTGGTTTAATGGTTCAATGATTTAATGGCTCAATCGGTTCATTCTTTTTATTTGGCTAAGTCCTTTTGATCTTTTTGAACCAAATGCATTGAACCATTTGGTCATTGAACCTATTGAACCTTTGAACCAAAGTGGTTCAATGGTTCAAGCTGTCTTCTCTTTGATAAGTGTTTTGAAGCCGTTGAACCTTAAAGAAGTTGAACTTTGAACTTTGACAAATGCACTTAACTCTTGCTACTGATGTTGAACCTTTGAACCCATTGAACCTATTGAACCAAAATGGTTCAAGGTTCAATGGTTCAATCCTTACTTAGAAGCTTGCCAATGAACTTTTTTGGTTAAACCTTGTCGTTGAACCAAATTTGAAATCACCTAAGTGTTGAGAGCTTGCTTCTTTCCTGTAGAGTCTGTAGAAATCAACATGTGAAGCATGTATAACTTGTCCTATAGAGTCCATAGATTTAAGCCCGTAAAGTCCGTAGTTTCAACCCTGTAGAGTCCATAGATTCAAGCCTACAGAGTCAGTATATTTCTGGAAAAGCTTTGAAAAATGAAGAACTTGAATGCTCAGAATAATTCTTAAAAAGGGGAGGGAGGATTTTGGTCTTTTGAACTAAAATAGTTCAAATGTTGTCCCAAAAATAAGTGATATTTTTGGGGGAAAATAGGTACAAGAGTGGATTTCTCTTTCAAAGTATCTTCTAAGAGTAACTTTTAGCCCAAATCTCTAAAGTTTTCCTATATCAAACTTTCCTAGACTAATTGATTTTGTTTGTATATGTGTGTTCAACACCTACTCACAACAAACATTGGTTCTAGAAACACTTGTCCACAAAGAATCCATATTCGTAGGTAAATATTGAGACCATAGGGACTTTATTTTTTTCTCTACCCTTCCCCCTATTTTGAAAACTTCTTAGAGTGAAAATTTATGAAGGAAATAATTTCATGTCACCCACTAAGATACCTTCATGTTACCCTCAAGGAGATAATTTCAAGTCACCCATTAATGTACTATAAGGTGCTTGAAGGAGTCTCATAGTAGATACCTCAAGGTAGAACTTACCCATCATTATTGTGGTGTAGAAATGATTCAATCTATAAATAGGTGTTTCAATTAAAGAAGGTAGTTAATAATACTTTGATTATTGTGTATAAGGCCTTCTCTAGATCTTATCGAAAGGCAAAGGTGTCTTAATTCCAAGATTCAATGTGAAACCCATCAAAATTGCAAACCTCATAAGATCATCAAGAGAGAGTAGAAGAAGGAAAATCCATCATTGCATCATTTTATATTGAACAAGAATTATACTCAAGAGCTTTTCCATACCTTCAAATAAATACAAGGCCCTTGAAAGGAATCTACAAAGAGATAATTTGAAGGGCATTGTCATACACTGAAGATAACATTGAAAGTATCTCCTAGGAGATACCTTTGACATGCACACGAGTAGAATTTTCCTTGACCTTGAAGGCACTACTAGGTGATAACTTAAAGTACCTTTCTAGGACATAGTTTTATTTAGAGGAATTGTTTTCAAGATTTGTTTTTTGGACATTTTAATTGGGCCCCATTATTAGATTTTGGTCTTAAATTTTTTTGTTCAGACATTTTGTCTGACTGATTTTGGTCTTCAAATTTTTTATTCAAGAAATTTGGTCTTCAATATTTTTTGTTCATATTTTTCACATTGGACTTTTTGTGTGAATAATTGTTTCAAATGACTTATCTTTTATCAGTAATTTTGCTCTTATAGTTTTTTGTATCCACCTTTATTTTCAAAAGTTTTTTTAAGATATTTTTTAGGCTCAGTCACAACACAAAATTTGACTTCTAATTCTTGACTATTGAAAGCTCGTTATACTTGGCCAATAAAGTGAAATACTTCTCAATACATGTTGAGGATACCCACCAACTAAACTAACTAGAAATGAACTATGCACAAAGTATGAAAAATGTGAATCTAGGGAATTTATAACAAACTAGAATTGAATTATAAAGGCTCTATACATGATTTGTAGCCATTTATGTCTTCATTACTCTAGAATAAATTTGAACTCAAATGTTATCCTGTGCTAGAAAAGCCCTAGCTACCTGTGAGACTATTATAGGTAAACAAGTGACTAGAGAAAAGAATATTTTTTCATAGTGAACATAAATAAATTAAAATCACTACACATAATTACAATGGCATCTTCATCTAAGGCATTTAGGGGAGCACTTCTGCCATCACCATTTTCTATCAAGGACTCAACTAAATTCAAGGACACAGTTTATGATGCCACCATTTTAGACAATAGGTATGGGAACTAATTTAAATTATGGGATGTTATCTATTATATTGAAATGTATTCATTGGATGGAAATATATCTCCTTTAGAGTGACTATTCATCATAGACTTGCTAGCACTTAAGAGATAGGGATTACATTCGACTACGACCAAGCTCGAGGTGATGCCATGCATTGACCTCCTCCAAGACTTATTATTCATAGGAAAGGTTATACATGATGATTTTTGTACCACATTCATAACCAAAAAATTGTGGAATGTATATTCAAAGTAAAATTTTAGAAGTATTTATCACTACTAACACCATATGCTTATTTTAACAAACATAAGCTAGTTTCATGGAATTAGGAAAATACTATGGAAAAGGTGTTAAATTCATGGCTTCTCCCTAAGGAAAACATGACATAAATAGGAAATAATCCCAATCCAATCAATAAGTTCATGATGGGAGTGTAGATTGGCATGGCACTGCTCAATAGGCTCTATAGAATGCCCAACATCCATTTCCTCAATTTAGATTGGGTACTGTTATTTCATATGATGTTGATTAGTGATGAAAAATTTGCCTTAGGTGAAATTATAAGCTAAAAACTAAGATGTCATAGGGATAATCAACCCACTCTAGTGGGTGACTTGTATATGATGTCATATCTTTTGGATGTTATAATGGGAATAATGCATAAAGTCCTCATTGAACTATGGATCCTGACCACCAACTATATCAAAAATCACATTTGTGATCATTTCCAATTTATTCATATCTTGATTATACCAAGAATATGGTGAGGATTTATGGGGATGTTTATCCTCAAGTCTAGAAAGTAATCCATGGGTTTCTAATGCCCAGAGTTGAAGCAAACATTATAAAGACACTATCTAGAAAAGGTGATTACTTTTTGTATCCTGACTACACTATTATCATGATAGTTGAGCACAAGGTTCACTCTTTGATCCTTCCAAAATATGTACCTGATAAATTAGTTGATCAATAAATTTCTTTCTAACTCTGATGGAGCATTGAGGAGGACCTACTCAAAAATAAGAAGAGCACAGTCTATGGGCACCATATGGTTATTGGCAAGATGACATACACAATGATAAATCACTTTGGAGATGTGGGAAGAAAAATAAAGAGTTATCATTTCCCATAGTACCACACATCGATTGGGATCCTCATGGCTACATCCAAATATACATTTAGGGCCTTAGTACCCCCTACTAACATGTCCATTATGATTGTGAATTTTTATTTATGAATGCATAAAATGATGATGAGGTCTTGGAAAGGGCAAGGGTTATTAGTTTAAAGGAGGATAACTTAAGGGTGATTTAATAGGAACCCTTAATCACTATGAAAGAATTACATAATAGAATGCCACTCTTTATAGGATGGACATCCTTAGATTTTTTGAAGGACCAACCCATAGAGTAGTCCAAGGAATAAGGATATCCATCACAGGAGCTTCATTTTAAGTTTAAGGCTATCAATAAAGAACTATGGGTGAGTGAAATTGATCTTAGGAGAGATATAAGAGACCCCTTCAATCTATATTCATATGATGAGGAAGAGAAAGGATAAGAGCCCCCAACTGCTAGTGAAATTGAAATGCATGTGGCTAACTCCCAGGAATAAGAGTCTACATATTCATAGGTAGCCACATAGGAAGAAAATACCTTAGTTTAGCAAGGCTCCTCCTCATAGCCTAATACTACTATTATTTATAAAAGGAAGCTTAGGATAAGAGATACATTTCAAATAAGGATAAGATTGGATTTCTCCTTCAAGAAACAAGTGTAATTTTCCTTTACATGAAAGGCACTACTAGGTGATATTTTGAAGGTCCTTGTAATACATTCAAGGCACCTCCTATGATATACCTTTAAAACATGCACAAGAGTGGATTTCCCCTTTAAGGTATCTGCTAGGAGATACCTTTCAAATAGGCACAAGAGTGGATTTCTCCTTTAAAGAACAAGTGGAAATTTACTTTACATAATAAACACTACTAGTAGTTGTATAAACAAGTGGTCAACAAGTTGAATCTCCTATTTTGGCACTACTAGATGATATTTTAAAGGACCTTGTAATACCTTCAAGGTATCTCCTAGGATATACCTTTAAAACATGCAAAAGAGTGGAGTTTTCCTTCAAGGTATCTCCTAGGAGATACCTTTCGAATAGGCACAAGAGTGGATTTTTCCTTCAAAGAATAAGTGGAATTTTAATTTACAAAGAATGAACTACTGGGTGATATTTTGAAGTAACCTATAATAACTTTAATGTATTATAGCCTAAAACTCTTATTCCAGGTTTGAAAACCTTCTATGGGAAGATTTATAGTTGTGGGACTAAATTGTGGTCTATAAAGCAACCTCTAGGATTTTAGAAGATGGCTCTTCATTTTAAGTTGGTGGGATGAGAAGGGAGAAGAAGGAAAAGGAAAAAAACTAAAATAACACTAACTAAGGTGATACATTGAGAGATTCAAATGTTAACCTATACTTGCATAAAATAGATTGAATCCTTAAATACTATAGACCATAAAGGAGCATAAAACATGAATTAAGATCTATAATGCAATCAAATGTCAAAACTATATAAGCAGAAGAAAATAAGTAACAAATATAAATAAATATTCACTCAAAATGACATAAAACACCACATCCTCTTCATTTTAGGTGGAGAAAAAAATATAGAAGGCCTTAAGGGCACATACAAGATGTCTAGTCACACCCATGAGGGGCACTTGTTAAGGTCACAAAATGAAAAATACTAACAGCTACTACTTTTATTCTATTACAATTGGTTGCTAATAGAATAGACAAAATATAAATAATCAATAACTATCCCCTTCCAAAAGGGATGAGCCTAAAATATATAGGTGAATCCACTTCTTATAAGGGTGACACCTAGAGATCCTAACACTCATGCCTATGATGATGCCATTATAATTGAAAGGAGGACTCAAGCTCATGAGTGCATTTAACCTCCAAATCTTGGATATGGCATAACTATACTATCTTTTTATGGTCATGATGCTCAGGAGGAGCATGGTGAAACCATGTGTCAATTTCCAAAACTAATTTTGTTATGACATTGGGAATATGAATCCATTTACCTCAACCAATGGAACTACTTGGAGGACTAACCAAAAATCAGCCAACTTCAAGTCGTGTTAGGGCACCATGTGTTGATATAACACTACACCAAAGTGAATCAAGAGCCTCTTAAAGCTGAATGAGCATTTAGATGCCATGTGGAAGAAGCAGAAGGATTTTAACACTTATGAAAAATTTCAAAAGGGGTCCTGAAAAAGGAATGGGCCAAAGGTAGAACTATTGGATTTACTGAGTGAGTTCAAGGCCAAACATAAACTTCTCTAATATAACACATGGTATATTTTGATCCATAGTTCCTAGAGACTTAAATGGGTCATCTACCTATAAATGAGTGAACCTAAAAAGTATGGTACATGGACTAATCAAGGAAAAAATTTCAAAATAAGAGGAAGGTTTGTGAACTTACAATGTTTGAAGAGCCACCTGTAAAGGCACCCACTCTTCCTCCTTGGGTTGAGATTTATTCTTAAGAACCTCAAAGGCTCAGATTAATAATCTCCTTAAAGGAGATAATCTCTAGACCTTCAACTACCACCAGTGTTTATAACCCCATTTGGGTGAGTTGATGAAATATATTCTCCACTTTGGAGACACTAGGTGATTGATGAAGATCCATGAACATGGTCTAGTCATTTTATTTTCACTTGAGAAACACTTTAATTTGATCCTTAAGGAGGATGCTATTATCCACCAAGAATGAGGAGGAGATTCCTAGTTGGACTAACTATTAAATGTGTCCCCACTTATATTAGACCATATTTTCCAAGGCATTAAGGAATGCCTTACACTTGGTGGCTACCTTGATGTAGCCTAGGAATTCATTAACTTTTTATATCACTTGCCTTTAGTCAACCACCCCTACTACTTGTATTGCCTCATCTAAGGTGATATAATTATTTTATATAAGTAAGTTGATAGGACCAAAGTTTCCCAAAGTTTTGACACAACTTGTCAGATTTAAGAGCACACATGATTACCAATGTATAAGCAACTTAAACATGTGGAAATACCAGAAGAACAAATAACTATCAATGAGAAATAACACAAAAACTGAGAGGCAACACACAATTGTATTTAACTCATTACAAAGGAAATTAAAATAAAGAGATCACACTCTTATCCACCTCTATGAGGCTTATTCCTCAAGGGCTCCAAGTAATCTTCCCACCTGAGTAATCTTCTCTCATAGGTCTCAACTAACAACTTACACAAGCTGTTGTTCACCTCATTGTACATCTGTACAATCGAGTATGAACCGGTACTCCAAGTAGATCTCACCATGATCCTACTCCTGATGTATTGCTGTCACCTTGGATCTAGCTCCCCCACTGATCTCCTTTCTGACCCTCACATTCACACATCTCCCTGCAGACCAACCTGATCTTACTTATCACATGTAGATCTCCTCCATGACCCTGCAACTCCCTACATATCAAACCTGATCTTACATACATGGGAAATCCTACTTGATTCCACCATGGGAAGAACTCTCCAAGCTTCACACTTGGGTTCTACAAGTTCAACGCTTAACAATATAGCCCATGAGTCTATTAGATAGATCTCATGCATACACTTAATTTAGACGGGCAGCTCAAAGACTCGAAATGGTCTCTAACATGCAAACTCCACATTCACTTAACTGACTATTCATTAACACTAGTTCTGACCGCTACAGGTGACCGACGTTGGTCCTTGCCTGACTGGAGGTGACCAACGCCAGCCGATTTCCTGCCGATGCCAGTTTCCTTTGCACTTCCCCTGACCGACGTCGGTTGTGGCCTGCCGATGCCGGTGACTATCAAGCTATGAAAAACCTCCTCCTTCTGTTTGCAATAAGGTGAAGCTTTTAGCTCCACACCCTAACAATCTCCCACTTGGAGATAAAGAGCTGTACCTGTACCCATACCAGTACTCTATCTAATCTACATCCTGGCTTGTATTCCTCTTTAAGCTCCCACTCAAAGACAACCCACCACACACCCTGTGGTGCTACACCTGTGTCTGAATTTCTCCATTATTCTACCTTGCTATACTCCCACTCAAACAACAACCCCTGTGAGTAACCTGTAATCAACAACACTTAACAGATCTGAACCACCTATTATTCAAGCTCGCTCTGAGAACATCCAACCTCGCTTTGATGCCATTTGATAGGACCAAAGTTTCCCAAAGTTTTGACACAGCTTGTCAGATTTAAGAGCACACATGATTACCAATGTATAAGCAACTTAAACATGCAGAAATACCAGAAGAACAAATAACTATCAATGAGAAATAACACAAAAACTGAGAGGTAACACACAATTGTATTCAACTCATTACAAAGGAAATTACAATAAATAGATCACACTCTTCTCCACCTCTATGAGGCTTCTTCCTCAAGGGCTCCAAGTAATCTTCCCACCTGAGTAATCTTCTCTCATAAGTCTCAACTAACAACTTACACAAGCTATTGTTTACCTCATTATACATCTGTACAATCGAGTATGAACCGATACTCTAAGTAGATCTCACCATGATCCTGCTCCTAATGTATTGCTGTCACCTTGGATCTAGCTCCCCCACTGATCTCCTTTCTGACCCTCACATTCACACATCTCCCTATAGACCAACCTGATCTTACTTATCACATGTAGATCTCCTCCATGACCCTGCAACTCCCTGCATATCAAACCTGATCTTACATACATGGGAAATCCTAGTTGATTCCACCATGGGAAGAACTCTCCAAGCTTCACACTTGGGTTCTACAAGTTCAATGCTTAACAATACAGCCCATGAGTCTATTATATAGATCTCATGCATACACTTAATTTAGACGGGCGGCTCAAAGACTCGAACTGGTCTCTAACATGTAAACTCTGCGTTCACTTAACTGACTATTTGTCAACAGCAGTTCTGACCACTACAAGTGATCGACGTTGGTCCTTGCTTGACTGGAGGTGACCAATGCCAACCGATCTCCTACCGATGCTGGTTTTCTCTGCGCTTCCCCTGACCGATGTCATTTGTGGCCTGCCGATGCCGGTGACTGTCAAGCTGTGAAAAACCTCCTCGTTCTATTTGTAACAAGGTGAAGCTTTTAGCTCCACACCCTAACATAAGTATGAATCCTATACCTTTAGGGACATGAAGGTAATGACTTAGTTGATGGATGTGCATACTTAGGAGCCCAATTTCTGTGAGTCCATGATGAATTCTAATGCTAGCTTCAGGTTTGTATCTGCACCTTTGATCCTTTCCTAGTAAGATATATATAGCTACTAGATCATGGGGAGGACTTTTGTGGCCTATGAGTAGGAGGAAAGGTCATTATTTAGTTTCATAATAATTTTAGATACACCCAATTAGAATCCATGATATTTTGATTGACTCATACAAGCTCATCCTCTGTATCTCATAACTTGGTCTCTACAACCACTCACAAATTGGCCTTTGCCTAGAAGCTTTCACTAGAAATGTGGCCCAAAAGTTTATACCTCACTTTATTGAGATTTTCATCTTTAGCCTTAGCCTCAACATTGAGGTGATTGATCATATCCTTCAAATTGTTAAGTTCAACTTGGTGTTCTCTAGCTATCAGGTAACTTTAATGTATTCCATGTTCACAAAATTTTGTGTTTCCTCCATTGGCTAAAAATTATTAATGTGTCTAGCCTATCTAAGACTAAGGCCAACTTCTTAAATTTCATAGTCCCTTGATTGCATCTAGTTTTGGGGCTTGACTACTTGAGGGGCCAGGTGTGCGATCATGAGGGATTATTATTTAGGGTCATAAAATGAGTACATGTGAGTCACTATTAGGGCCTTATCCTATTTCCATTTCCTTTTCTCTATCTAAGCCTCTCAAGCCCTTTTTTCCATGTCCATATACTGATGGTACTACTCTAGTGCTTGAATGTTTTCACTTACAAAGGGGAGTCCCTATGATAGTGTGAATGGAATGGTCACTCTATGTTATGAAACAATGGATATTGTTCTTATGGTGGTAAGTGAATGAAGGTTGAGGGTGGAAGGAGAGAAAGGCAAGAGTTTGTAGGGTAGGGTGGAGGATGATTGTGCCATAATGGAGGATGATGAGAATGATGAAGGTAGAGGAGTCAAGAAAGGTAAATAAGAAGAGATCGAGGTCACAAAGGAAAGTGGCATGAGTTTAGAGGTAGGTGAGGGAGATGAAGATGAGAGTGGGGTTAGGGAAGTTTGTATGGGTAGTGGAGAGTACCAAAACCTGAGGTGAGACCATGGAGGGAGATGTGGGGGTGATGAGAGAGGTAGAAGTAGAAAGGAGGAGTTACAAGAAGTGTATCTTCTTTTGGAGGGGTGCCATTGGGGGGTTGAACATTGGTGCCTTGGGATTCTTATACTAGGATGACCCATCTATGAGGTGGCCTAAAGAGGCTTGTTACTATTTTGGGGCCACTTCCTTTTGTAGAGGCATATCCCCTACCTCTTCCCTAGGGGTATCTTCTTCTTCTTCTTCTTCTTCTTCCCAAATTATTATCTTAGGAGAGAATCCTACTTTTTTTAGGCTCTCCTCTAGATGATTCTCATTCCAAAGGCTTTCAAATATTTCATCTCCTTCTTCATCCTTAATTTTGGAATACAAATTATCAATATCTTGCCTATATTTTATATAGGTGGTTATTTTATCATCACTATAATCTCCTTAGGTGAGTTATGCCCTTATCCCCTTCATTAATTTATTCGATGGGTAATACTTATGAACTACATTAGAGAAGGACTCCCATGGCTTGCAAGCATCCAATGAGATCTGGGATAGATCTACATAATTATAAAGGATGTCCTCTATAGGTGACCTCCATTTCTCTAGGTATAGATTGAGATGATGATTTGGTGGGGTGGTAGTATTCAAGGATGCTATGTGTCTAAGTAGATCATAGCTTTATCTATCATCAATTAGGTTTGGCTAAACTTTGTAAGTTTGGCTATGAGTACACACCCATGTTGCCTCTTTATCACTATGATGCCATCTCTTATGAAAGGGACATTATACAAGCCTTTATTATTTTTTCATACCCTATAGATGGAGTCCACCACATCAAGCTAGTGATCCAATTGGGCTAGGGTTCTATCTATCATCATGTGTGAGAGTTGGAAGGGCTCACCTATGAAACTATATACTTGAATGAATGTAAAATGAATTTTCTAGAACCAATCAACTGAGACCCTACTCATGGTTAGCCATGATCACTACACATTAATCATTCTAAATGTAATGGCCTTTGTGTTAAGGTTAATGAGAATTGGACATGAAAAGAGCTCCTAGATCTCATAATAGTCTTAGGTGATTAAAATGATGTGGGTCTATACTATGACTGGGGTCACCATGTTGGGGAAAATGTTCGTGTTGGAGGAGTTGAGATTGAGGTATGCAAAGAATAACTAGGAGTGCTAGTATAGAATGAGATGTATGAGAAAAGAGTAATAACAAAAAGTACCTAGCATTGGAAAGTTATCTATCTTGTTCTTCATGGTGGTGGTGATGGCACCTATAAAATCCATTATATACACCTTTTTTTCACCATGTTTAGGAGGTAAAGTGCCCCTAACTAAAAAATAGTGACATTAGCATCTGTTTCCATCTCAAATATGAAATCTAATATAGCTAGGGCACCTTCAGGTACTTCATATGGAACCTTTCTAGGGATATGGGTAGAGGAGGCACTTCCATATAGATAATTTTGATGAGGAAGTTAAGAAAGTGCACCTTGTTGTGGACCTAAGTGTTCTAGATGTGTTGTAGGCTCTCCATGTTACAAAATTTAGATTTTGGGTCACTTGGGAGTCAAATCATATCCATTATATCATTTTCAATGATTTTCACCCTCAAATGGGCATTGCTTGCAATTATGCTAGTGTTGGAATTATATCTCTTTGTGCAGAAGGAAATGATTTATAAGGATGGATGAACATAAGGAACTATGTATTGGGATAGAGTTTAGTCCCCCATTCTTCAAATAAATGAGTCATAGTCATTATAATTAACCCTCTCCATCATTTGGGTGTGAGCCCCCTCCTTCAAACTTTTGGGATTATTGGCTAGTTTGGGATCAAAGATATTGTTCATGAAATCAGTGACTAATATTTGGTCTCTATAGTTCCCTTTGACAACCTTATTGATCTTATACACTTTATCTTTTATATGAGTAGGGGTGGAATCATAGGCCTTACTCTACACATATTGAGGGGGAATATCTCCCTAGTTACCTGACCCATAGGTTCTTTATTTTCTTGGATGCTTATCACCCCTTGATGAATAAGTAGAAGTATCCATGTATAAGATTCCTCTAAAAACCAATATTTGTATTATTGAAGGCACTAGATTAACAATCTCTACTCATGAATTATTATAATTCTTAGCTTGGATCTCTCTACTCTTTTTGTTCTTTTCAATTGTATAGTACTCTCAACATTTAAATGCATCAAGTATTTGGCCAAAGGAAGAGATGGGTATTTATACACCAATGTTCCTAGGCATGATCATCATGAGAAATTTGAAATGGGGCACCCCCATAAATGTTAAGGGTGGAACACACACTTGAAGAGTAATCCACAAGATATTTACAGTGATCCTTATGGGGGATCATGTAATATAGAGTGTTTGATATTAATGGCAGGTTATATGGGTAGATAAATATCTTTTAGAGAATTTTTTTTGAAGATTTAGGAGGGCTAGGGTGAAGATGCATGATGAATAAACAAGCCACTTATTCCAATATCACTTATTTAAAGGAAATAATAATGGAAAGGGAAACAAACTAAGGGAAATAAAAACTAAGAAGGGGAGTACACAAGGGGAAACTAACTAATTATGTATATGGGGGAGGTAGATGAGCTAGTTAAAATTCTTTAAATTGATCCCATAATAAATATCTCTAGTATATTTCCCTCTTAATATTTTAACTCAAAAAAAATTCCTTACTTATCACTAATGATGCAAAACATCCCTCTCCATAGAGAGTCAAACTATGTATTCTAGCCTAATTTCCCATCGTATTGATCATACTTAAGAACCAAATCCCTAGGTTTGAATCCTAGATCTAACATTTTCTTGTCAAACCACCACTTGACCACTTATTGCTAGGTGATATTTGCATCACTCGCATGCTCCCTTGTATTTTGAAAGCTAAGTAGCTCTATAAGCCTAATATATATTTCTCTATTTTTTACAATCTCAATAGATTTTAGAATCTATAAAGTGGGGATTTATGATGACACATGCATGAATACCTCCTTTCCATACACAAGTTTATATGGGGAAGTCTTTAGTAATATCTTATTTTGTCACTAATGGGTGATATTTTGAAGGCTCTTATAATACCTTCAAGGTATCTCCTAAGGTATACCTTTCAAACATGCAAAAGAGTTAATTTCCCCTTCAAGGCATCTCTTAGGAGATACCTTTCAAAAAGGTACAAGAGTGGATTTATCTTTGAAGGAAAAAGTGGAATTTTATTTTACATGGAAGGCACTACTGAGTGATATTTTGAAGGACCCTATAATACCTTCAATGTATCTCCAAGGAAATACCTTTAAAACATGCACAATAGTGGATTTCCCTTTAAGGTATCTCATAGGAGATACATTTAAAATAGGGATAAGAGTGAATTTCTTAAAAGAACAAGTGAAATTTTACTTTACATAGATGACACTATTGGGTGATATTTTGAAGGCCCTTGTAATACCTTCAAGTTATCTCCTAGAAGATACCTTGGATGCCTTATATGCAGTAGTTAGGATATGAAGGGGTGCATCGAACAACTGGTCCATTTGGGAATCCCCTCTCCATTCCTTTTGGAAAGGGATAGATCTTAGATAATTTTAGACTAGAGAAATAATTGTAATAGTTAGTTTTAGAATAGAAGTAGAAGTAGTTTTTTATTTTTATTTCATGACCTTAATAGGTCATTTTATAAGAAGGTTAAATATTGTATATTGTGCCATTTGGGCCTTTTGTATTGTATTTTTCCACCCATATTGAATAAGATATACTATTTTATGTCAAATTGAGTGAGATGTATTGTTGTTTATTGTTTCTTTACTGTACTTCTATAGTATTGGTTCTTGTCTATTAGTTCAAGGAATAAGTGCAATTTTCCTTTACATGGAAGGCACTAATGGGTGATATTTTGACGGACTTTGTAATACCTTCAACATATCTCCTAGGAGATACCTTTCAAACATACATAAGTGTGGATTTCCCCTTCAAGGTATCTCTTAGGAGATACCTTGAAAATAGGCATAAGAGTGTATTTCTCCTTTAAGGAAGAAGTGGAATTTTCATTTACACAGAAGTCTTTAATGGGTGATATTTTGAAGGCCCCTATAATAAATTTAATGTATCTCCTAAGAGATACCTTTAAAACATGCAAAAAAATGTATTTTCCCTTCAAGGTATCTCCTAGGAGATACATTTCAGATGGGACAAGAGTGGATTTCTCCTTCAAGGAACAAGTGTAATTTTCCTTTACATGGAAGACACTACTAGGTGATATTTTGAAGGCCCTTGTAATAACATTAAGGCATCTCTTAGGAGATAGATTTCAAACATGCACAAGAGTGGATTTCCACTTCAAGGTATCTTCTAGGAGATACCTTTCAAATAGGCATAAGAGAGGATTCCCACTTTAATGTATCAATATTAAAAGGCATTACTTGAGTAATTGATATGAATTGAGGGTCACCACATGGTGAGAAATAGATGATTCATCATGCAAAGTTACTTTCCAAAAATATATGAGGCAATAAAAAAGTGCCATGTGTTTGGGTTTTGAGCCAATTAGGTAGCTTAGTCATATTCAAGCCACATGAGTACTTAGCTATATCTGAGGTGGAAACCATATGTTGAAAGGTGATAATATATATATATATATATATATATATATATATATATATATAAATATAAAATTGACATCAAATTAAATATAAATTGAATTTTGGTGTAATTAACTGTTAAAATAAATAGTTCAAATTTTGACAAGATTGTTATTAATATGGCACAAATTAGGATCACCATTAACATTGCATTGGCTTTAGACTTTTGTGCATTCATTCTATATTAAGATAATATAAAATCTCATCAACCAAAATTTGAAAGCCATAGCCAAAGCATGTATGTCTTAAACTTCCAAGTCAAAATAGGTTCCATTTCTCTATTTATATGGGACAAACACAATCTTCCAAGACACTAGTTTCAATACCATTCGATTGGCCAAGATGATAAACACTAAAATGACTTATTCTAGCATGTGGAGATGTTTCTACCCCAGATTTTTGCCTTCCAAGGGATAAATCCAACTTAGCCATTACCTCCATCAACATATCCCCCAAGTGGTTCTTCAGATAAGACATGGATGAAGAAGATGCAATTGGCTACATATATATATAAACAACACCATATATAAGGTTTTTGTAATAAATTAGGTGTTTTATATATATAAGTTTCTTTATACTTATATATATATATATGTGTGTGTGTGTGTGTGTGTATATATATATGTATATATGTATATATATATATTTGTATGTATGTATATATATATATATATATATATATATATATATATATATATATATATATATATATATATATATGTATATATATATATATATATAAACAAAGTTTTAATTGACTATAGTTTTGATTTGAAGTCTGAAGGTTTAACTCTGAAGACTAGTGACTTAGCTCTAAAGAATAAAATTTATACTCTGAAGATTGATAAATATGATCCTAAGATGAAAAATCATGAATGGGAAGAATCCAACTCCATCATTAAGAATCAAGACAATGCCATTAGATTAACAATGTCACAATCTATAATTTGATGTGACAGTGTTTTCAAAAGATCTCTTCTAATAGATTTGATGTGATGTTATTTTGTGATGATGTTACCAAATGGTATTTTTAAACAAGATTGATGCAACTATATTTTAAATAGAGATTATTTCAAAAATATGTGGTATTATGTATAATCAATTATAATTATTACTCCCAATAATACCAATAATGACCTTTATGACACATCATTACTACTTGATCAGATAAATCACCTTTCCATTATATCTCGCATGCTCCAAAGAGATAACAATAACTATTTTCATCATTATTATAATAATCACATCATATAACCTACTTTTATATTCATTTTTACATTGTCACTACTAGTAATTGTTGTGTTGTATCTCTAACCTCTTGCTTCCCCTATTCCCTATGTGAATTTAGCTTAATTTTTGTATAGTATAGTCAGATTTGTAATTAAATAGTGCTTGCTCTGAAGATGGGTAGGAGAAAGAAAAAAAAGTGAACCAAAATCCTCTAAAGTATTGCTGCAAGATGAAGCAACTAGAGATGTCTTTGAAATAAAAATTTGGTTGAATTTATTAAAAATGTGTTAGGGATTCCATGAAGAAATTGTTCAAGAATTCTATGATAATTTTGATAAAGATCATGATATTATCAAAGGGAAGAACATTATAGTAAATCCCTCTATAATCAGTGCTCTATCTAGGATTCTTAAGAATAGAGTAGTTGGTATTGAAAAGATCACTTTTTATGACTTGTTTTATATGCTTGTTAAAGGAAATGAGCCACACCCTAGATTGGCCAAATTCCCCTAAGGAGTGGCCAAGGGAGTTTTGAGAGAAAGTCTTCCTCAACCTTGGGAAAATACTATTTTTTGGATAATGAAATATATCATTTGTGATGGTCAATTTATATTAGTGGGTGGAGATGCTATTATAATCCTTCACTTGATAAAAGGAGATGTTTGAGAAGAATTTAAGATCAATCTTCCCTCTTTCCTTCACAATTATCTAATTAATGTTTCTTAGAAGATAAGATGAGGTACTAGGTCTACCCACCATCATGGGCTAGTTACACTCATTTGTCACCATTATTTTCTTAATAAACCAAGGGGTGAAAAGGATTGATCCTCTTTCCTCTAAATTTTTTATCTAGTTCCTACCAAAAATACACCATGCCCTACCTCTCCTCCTTCCACTACAATATATATTGAGTAACTCATAGTTAAAATTACAAAACAACCATCTCCGCTACCATTTATTTAAAGATACTATACTAGAGATCAATGTGATAAATGGAACTTTCTTTAGATAACCCTCATCCTCCTCCAACTAAACTCCAGTGCATTTAATAACTTATCTTAAAGGAAGAAGATGTGTAAGATATAGAAGAATTTGTATTTGTAGAGGGATCCCTAGAAGAAGAAGTTGTACCTCAAGAAGTAGAACATCTTGTGCCCTTGTTGCTGATAAGGGTAAGTAACCCTTAATTAAAGAAGATCTATATTTTCCACATTCTATCAATGAAGAAAAATAATTACAACATGCTTTATCACACTATGAGGAAACAATTAGATTGAAATAAGTAGATTTAGATATTCTTCATTTAACTTTGAAAGGTAAGGACTTGATGACTTCTAATTTGAAACAAAGGTGGGAAGAATCTATTACTAGATTTAGTGAACAAGAAATAATCCTTCAAGAAATACAAGATGAATAGACTAGGGTCCATAATTTAATGTTTTCATAGACCCAAAAATTGAGTAATTTGCAAAATTATCTTACTATCAAGGACACTCATATTACTAATTTGCAAAATTCCAATGTTGATAAGCATAATATGATTAATAATATGAGAGAAACTATTTATAATATAAATATAATGCTTACCCAACATAATAATAAAATAATATATCTCATTGCTCAGAACTCTAAGTTACAAGCCTCTATTTAGGCCATGCAAAGAGAAACATGAGAGATTGTAGTTTAGACAGAGGGTCCAACAAGAGTTGTTCCCTCTTTCCCTTTTCAATTACATGAAATAATCTATGTCTGACATATCACCTAGAATAAAATTTAAAAATTTAAGGATGAAAATGCCAAACTTGAGGAGGAATCTCAAAAGCAATTGGTTGAATCCCAACTATAATTGTAGAAAGCACAGGCTTCTATCCAACAAATTTGTATTATTTATGAGAAACTATTAGCATGTAGGTATCCTTCATCAATTTATGCTATTTTATTACATTATTATTTTTATAAATGGTAGATTCAATTAATTTCCCTTGGTTTTTCACATATCATTAAAGATGAACATGTATTTATGGATATTTTTCTAAAGAGAACTGAAGAAAGGTAGGATGTCATTTGTGAGTTTTATACTTTCAATTTGTTGTTAGGATACCAATCTAGTTTTTTGATAGATTTATTTATTGGAGAGACAAAATTGCATGCCTTTTTATCCACTCTAAAGAACCAAATGGCATGGAAATAGGCCAATAATAGAATTATGGAATTATAAAACACCACTACGTTATGCATGAGATCATAATTTATAGAAGAAAATAAACTTATTTATTATTTTCAATCACTATATCATATGTATATAAAAAACAAGTATCATGAGATATTGAGATCTAATATTGTTGCTTTTAGAGATTTTCTAAACTAATATTATGCCAATGGTTTCAATGCAAGTCTAGCTAGGTGGGAGACATTACCTATTGAGTTGAATCATAGGGAAACCATTAGCTCCACCAATATTAAATGAAGTTTAAAAAGAGCCAAAATAGTTTGCCATAAAATCACTTGATGCTTAGAGGAAAGAGGTTTAGATTGGGATGTGGTTTAGGCCTGTTATCATTCTATGTCCTCTATCTCCATTGTGGTGTTGGAATTCTCAAGTAGAAGTTGAATGTGAAGTTTGGGTGCATATAATTTTTAGATGTGTTAGATTTTTTCCAAGGGGACACTATGATTGGGGACATCATTTTGAAGTTTATGATCTGATTCAGAGGTTTGAATCAGAAAATTTAGATTAAGGATTAATCATCCCACTTCTTTACAAGAGGACTTGTAAAAGGTAAAGTGTGGGGGAGAAATGATGAGCATTTCATATAGCTCATCATATTTATATAAACTATCCATAAAGTATTATGTTTGGTTATACATTTTATTACATTTAATAGTTAAAGTTTGATCTAAGTAGTATATGAATTCAATTTATTCTTTGTTTGTTTGTATGTAATTTATTATTGATTCTTTACCTTGTTATTATGTCTAACTTGGATGAATAGCAAATTTTTGAGTACAACAAAACATCCCATGGATGGGGTAACTTTGAGTAGAGGAACACATCCAAAACATGGGTTAATTTTGATTACAACAAAACATCCCAATGATGGGGTAATTTTGAGAAGGCAACACATAGTTTTTACAACTCTTTCAGCCACAATTTTGAGGATTCAACAAGCAAGCTCTAAAGATTGAATGATCTAAAAACACTCCAAAGAATCTCTATAATTTCTCTAAATATGCTCTCAATGTGCTTTGAATACATACATAAGATGCTCCAAATAATTTTAGGAATGCTTCAAAGTCTTGAATATGGTGATTGAAAGACCTATATTAGATGCTCCAAAGACTACAAAAATTATGTGTAATACATGTTGCTGAGATAAATTAGGATCATTTTAATATTTTTTTTTGAAAAAAATAAAAAATTGATTAGATGTAAATAATAGCTGGCAACCAAAAAAAAGGACCAGCCATACAAATATTTAGCCCCCTACTGCTTCCCACCCCTCAAAAACTTCTCCCTAAATAATATTTGCTCCAATTTTTTAAGTGCAAATATTTAATAAGCAAATTTTTAATATATAATGATTCATGGGACCCTTCTACCTAGGAATATCAAAGCATGAAGGAAAATTTCACCACCCCAAATAATAATGCTAGGTTTTATTCAATCATTAATTCATTAAAGTTTATGATGTGGCATGAGCAAAAAATTTTTCACCACAAAAAATTACTTTTACACTTATTATAAAATGGAAAAACTTCAACTCAAATAATAATAACCTAGAACAAGACAAAAAATGACTTTTTGACTTACTCTAAAATAAAAACAATTCATAGTATCTTGAACAGAGCCAACAGGGGAATGATGTGAGGAGAAAAAGACAAGGTGGAACCATTGAAATCCTCTCACATCACGACACTTTTCTACTATGATTATTTTCTTACAATTAATAAAAAATATCTAGTTTCCCCTCACATTCACCATTTGGGTCCATATTGAATACAAGTAAGTGTTAAACAATATTAATATCCATCATTTCATTATCTTGACCATTTCATTATTTGCTTACAGTTAATAAAAAATGTTTGATTTCCCCTCAAATTCACCATTTGGTTCCTTATTAAATATAATTAAGTGATAAACAATCATAATCTCTATCATTTCATTATCTTGACCATTTCATCATTTGATTATAGTTAATAAAAAATGTCCGCTTTCCCCTCATATTCACCATTTGGGTGCCTATTGAATACACATAAGTGCTAAACAGTCCTAATCTCCATCATTTCATTATCTTAGCCATTTAATTATCTCATCTATTTCATTATTTACTTACAGTTAATAAAAAATGTTTACTTTTCCTTCACTTTCACCATTTGGGTCCCTATTAAATACAAATAAGTGCTAAACAATCCTAATCTCTACCATTTCATTATCTCAATGATTTCATAACAAAAATCCAAGTCTATCAAAATATCAATGATTTCATAACTTAAAGTGGTAAATAATGAATAAAAGGGTCATGTCAAGACAAATAAATCACACATTTTAGATACAGTAAAACAATACATTACATAGATTAAATACCTAACAAGAAGCACATGAAAAAATGATAGTGAAAAATGGGGTCAATGCTTCCACCACTAATGCCACAATTAACCTAATAGTCAATAAAAGAATGTTTTTTGAGTTTCAAAAAAGAGAGAAAATAAATAAAATAGAAAAATATAAACTTAACCCTAATTTTGAAGCACACATTTTTTTAAAATTCTATAATAATTTAAAAGTTTATATAAAATTTTGTAACATATAAAATTATTTAAAAAAATATTTATATATTTAAACATAATAAACATTTAAACAATGTATATTATTTAGTAAAAAGGTCTAAATTTAAATATAAATAAGCAATAAACTCAGATAGTTTTTGAATATAAAAATATTTACGATTTATTATAGTTATTCTAATTTAAAAAGTTTATTTATATTTATTCATTAAATTACATGATTAAATTGTCTAATAGGGATTTGAATCCTTAATTTTTATCCCCCATAGAATAACTTTTAGATAATTTAATTTACTAATTCAAATACCTATGAGAGTGAATCATATTTCTTGAATTTACAAACTAATATTTGGAGATGAATTTGACCCCAAAATGGTAATTAAAATAAGTGACACAAAATCGTACCTAGTAATTAAAAGACCTATAATTGAAAAATGATTTTATGGGGTTATCTAAATTATGTTTATGTGAGAGCATAAGTAGTCTACACCATACCAATCTATAAACATTAACTTTTCATTCATGATAATAAGTTATGTGATATCTCAATGCAAAGTTAGGGTTAAACATTTCAGCCAACAACACAATTACTTCAACTTTGAAGCCCAATATTGGGGTTGAAAATACAGGGCCAAATCACACAAATGTAATATCAATTAAATTTAAATAGGAATATGTAAGCCAAGAAACTTTACTCCTCTTGAAAAAAATATTTCAATACAAGTATCACAAAAAATTCATTTATTATCAAGATTATATAAATTATATTACTGATGAAACACAAGATTTAATTATATATCTTGGGATTCTTTTCAAGGGAATTTTGACTATTAACTGGTATATCTTAATATGTATGCATATAAATTCACTTGTTCAATTTAACATCACTAATATTATTATTATTTGACACTAATTCCACTTATCTAATTTATCACCTTTCATCCCACTAATTTATCACCCCTTTCTAGTTATTTATTTAATGTCCCCCTTCATTATTTATCATCTACTAACCTTATCCATCTCTAAAAATAAATTAATTAATATCCTAAATCCCCATTATCTTATCCTAATCCCCACTTATCTATTATGGTAATTTTAAATTCCCATGGCCCACCTACCCACCTATACTGCCTATTCTTAGGCTCTCCTACACCTCTAGTCCCTAATCACCCACCTAATCCCTATCTAATCCCCTACCTAATCCTAATTACTCCCTAAGAGGATTCTAAAACTCTCCAATTCTATAATCCTCTCTATTCTCATCCCTCCTCTATATTATCCTCTAATAGAGGCTTCCAAGAATAATCCCCAACCCTTGATCTCCCAAGGCCAACATTGAATCTCAATCATTGATGCTTCCATCTTATTTCTATTTAACTAACTCCATTCCTCCATTGGAGATAAATATAAATCATCTAGAAAATCCATGTCTAAATATTAAAGTAATCAAAATTATCCATGCCAATCTAATCCATCATCAATAGTCTATGATCATGCCAACATAATGCCAAAATTTTTAGTCTAAGATATTCAATCTAACCCTTTTGTTTTCATATTCTGTTTAATCATGATTTAGAGCATTTTAGATTTAGGATTATAATGTTGATTTGAATTGTGAATTCATCTATTGCATTTAGTTATAATATCTTTAGATCTTAATTAGGTAGTTTGATGTTTTAGTAGATTTATATTACTACAAAGTGGTACATCCCAAGATGATCAAAACCATTTTTAGCTACCTCAGAATACTTACTATATATAGAATTTCCATTTGTAGATTGTATCTAAATGTAGATTTGTATGATTTAGAGAATTTAATTCCAATAAAATAAAAACATATTCATTTGGAAAGTATTTTAACTAGGGCATTTTCATGATAAACTGGTACATCCCAAGATGACCAATTCCATTTTTAGCTATGGACTCATTTGGAAAGCATTTATAAAGCATTTTAATTACTGATTGGTCTATTATATGATGACCAAGATCATTTATGTCTATCAAAAAAGCACTTTATATTTATATAGTATGTATATAAATAGATTTCCATATATTATTATATACTAGACTTGAATCCTTTTATAGATGTCTTTAGATCTTAAGATTTGTATTTGAGACAAAATATTGTAAATCAAGGTAAAGGAACGAAGGTGGGGATTTTTCACAATCCTCATTACAAATGATTAAATCAATGGAGAAAAAACATTATCTCATTGAGAACACCTAAAGGCATCTATGTTATTTACTTGATTCAAAATATGTCTTGCATAACCCTCTTGTATTAGAGGTATCATTTCATCCCTTGCTACCACACTTTGTGTCACTAAAATTTTTGAGTTATGAGAAACAACTAGGTGACCTTGAGCATGATGGAGAAATGAAAATCCTTGCATTAAACAAGCTAGTAAAGTTTGGGGCCACTGCATTAACCTCATCTAATATATACAAATTTAAGATCAAGCCATCTTAAAATGTTAATATGAATGAACCAAAATGTGGTACAAATCAAAAAGTGAACTTAATGGTGCCATAATGAGCTATATTACAAAATGCATCTTGTAAAATAAACTAGATTCACAAAAACTCTGGTGCTTATTGTTACAAATTTGACTAAGTGTCAACTCATATCAGACTCTACCTATACCTATAAGCAACCCCTAAGTATATTTGGTCAATCCCCAACTTATATGAGTCCCAAAAAATTACATTTGATGGGTCTCCTACCATGGGTTTTGGATCACATCTAGGGGATCATCAAAATTAGAAATATATTCAATAATCCACTATAAGACATACAATGTAAATTATAGAGGTTCAAATATGGAAATATAAATAAAATTATCATCATGGAATTTTTTAAATGATGGTAATGATTTAAAAATAATAAGATCTTGCATAATAATTGGAGTTTCATCCACATTTTTTGAAGATGTAACATAATTAAATTATACTTAAATAGGGATTTGACTCCTTAATTTTCAGTCCTCTGGAATATCTTTGAGATAATTTAATTCACCAATTCAAATACCTATGAGGGTGAGTCACCTTTCTTGAATTTACAAATTAATATTTGGAGATGAATTCAACCCCAAAATGGTAATTAAAATAAGTGACACAAAATCATACCTATTAACTTAAATAACTCTTGGGAAAGTGTCTTGTGTGCTTATCTAAATTAATATGGTTATGTGAAGGCATAATAAGTCTACCTAAGAAAACTTACTATATATAGTATTTCTATATATAGACTTTGATCCATTTATAGATTGTATCTAAATGTAGATTTGTATAATTTAGGAAATTTCATTCCAATAAAATAACAATAGACTCGTTGTAACAAATTACACTTGATGGATCTCCAACCATGGGTTTTGGATCACATCCAGGGGATCATTAGAATTATAAAATGTTTAAAAATCCACTACAAGACCATAGTATAATGAAAATTATAGAGGTTCAAATATGGAAATAGAAGTAAAATTATCATCATGTAACTTTGGAACTGATGGTAATGATTTAGAAATAATCGGCTCTTTCATAATAAGTGTATTTTTATCCATAATTTTTGTATATGTAACATTATTAATTATTAGGAGAAATAAGTGGATGTAGTGGTATAATAGTAGGCATACACATTGGAATAAATGGTGTCTTTTGAACATATATGTCAACTTCAAAATTTTATCATATTTCTAAACCCAAAATTCTTATTGGTCACTTCTAGTTTTTTTAGTGCCATTGTAAGAAAAGAAATTTCTCTATTGAAATCACCAAGACAAATCTTGATCACCCACAACTAAGATCCTTATCTAGTGAATATAGATACCCCTTGACCTAAACCAAGGGAGTTGAAATTTTGACGTAGAGATTGTGTTAATGATTTATAAATAATAGGATCTTGTATAATAATTAGAGTTTCATCCACATTTTTTTTGAAGATGTAACATAAGAAAATTGTATAATATAGATTCGACTCCTTAATTTTTAGCCCCCCTGGAATAACTTTGAGATAATTTAATTCACCAATTCAAATACTTATGAGGGTGAGTCACCGTTCTTGAACTTACAAACTAATATTTGGAGATGAATTTTACCCTAAAATGGTAATTAAAATAAGTGACACAAAATCATATCTAGTAACTCAAGGACCTCTTGGGAAATGACTTTGTGTGCTTATCTAAATTATGGTTATGTGAGGTCATAAACAGTCTAACTCAGAACACTTAATGTATATAGTATTTCTATATATATACTTTCCATTTGTAGATTGTATCTAAATGTAGTTCTCTATAATTTAGCTAATTTCATTCTAATAAAATAGAAAAAACTCATCATAACAAATTACACTTGATGGGTCTCCTACCATGGGTTTTGGATCACATATAAGGGATCATTAGAATTAGAAAATGTTTAATAATTCACTATAAGACCATAATACAATGAAAATTATAGAAGTTCAAATATGGAAATAAAATTAAAATTATCATCATAGAGCTTTGGAACCTATGGTAATGATTTAGAAATAATTATTAGGCTCTTACATAATAAGTGGAGTTTCATCCACATTTTTTTAAGATGCAACATTATTAATTATTAAGAGAAACAAGTGGTGGTGGTGTAATAGTAGGCATACACATTGGAATAGATGGTGTTTTTTGAACATATATATCCACTTCAAATTTTTATCATATTTCTAAACCTATAATTCTTCTTGGTCACTTTTAATTTTTTTAGTTCCATTGTAACAAAAGCAATTTCTCCATTGTAATCACTAAGAAAAAATCTAATCACCCACAATTGTGCTCCTTATTCATTGAACACATATGCCCCCTGATTGAAACCAAGGGATTTGTAATTTTGACATAGTGATTATGGCAAGAGGCTATCTCTTTACACAAAAAGTGTAAGCCATCGTAGACTAAAGCATTACATAGTGATTTAGATCCCAATAGGTTTGCACCCATAATTATTTTAGATGAACTTATTTTGACATTGTCATGGGTTTGGAGTAACTAGTATCTTTAATTGTTGATATACACTCTTTCACTTCACATAACCCCTCCTACCCACACACACACACAAATTATATTAGTTATTAAGTAAATATAATTTATATCATAATATTTTTATATATTAATATTATATATAAATTATATATTTTATAAAATATATATTAATATTAATCAATATTATTATATCATATAATATATATGTTAATATAGGTTATATATCAATATTGTATAGTTTAGTATAATATATTTAATACGTCTATATATTTTTAATAGTAAAAAAATAATACTATATTTTTAATAAAATTAAATGAATTTTTATGCCTTTAATGTAGTGCATAATGTCATGTAACATGAAAATGGATTGAGTTTCTACTTCATTTAATATTACAGGATCAAAAATATGATCAACTGGTTGATTTAAAACTCTGTGGTGCTTCACCATATGCACAATAGATGAGGTAGATTACTTCGAAGAGAAAATCTATCAAATATTAATAATGTTTGATAGGAAATGTGCATTAAATTAAAATTTTTAATCAGATATCAAGAAGGTTAAATCATGTATCATGAAGCATTAAATTTGGTGTTGCAGATGACACTTGGCACGGGACATGGGGTAGTAAAGTAGATGAAAAATTGATTAATTTTAAGTAATGTGAATGATTAATTTTCTATGTGACTTAGTTGATGAATATTAAAAATTTAATGCTCATCATTGATATAGATATGGATCATGTAAGCAACACTAGCAGTGCATCAACATGTCTATTTTTTTGGGGGGTATGCTTTAATTAAAAACTTATCGAAGTGCATCACTAATAATTGTATAATTTATTTGTTACCATTCTATTCTATTTTATTATTTAGTTTGAAAAATATAAAATACCTAATTAATTACCATTTAATATCATCCATATGTTTTTATAGATTTTAATTATAAAGTGTGTGTAGTAGATAAACTCAATATCAAAGCCTCTTATTGTGTTATATTGTATGTACACAAAAAATTTCAAGCAACATGCAAATAATAATATCTAACCTTGAGAAACTTAATGAAGACTATCCCTTCTCCATCACAAAAGGTGCATTTTTATTAATAAAAGTAAATGATCCATGTGTCATTATCAATTGGATATGTAGTGAAATTATTTGAAAACTATCATTTATTGATGATATACTTGTAAAAATTATGAATTTGATAGGGCCAAATAAAATCAATGCAAAATAAATTAAATTTAAATAGGAAACTATAAGCCAAACAACTTTCCTCTTGAAAAAAATATTTTAATACAAGAATCACAAAAACTTCATTTATCAAGATTATAAAAATTATAATATATCTATATATTGTTAATAGTACAGAAATAATATTAAATTTTTAACAAAATTAAATAAATTTTTATACCTTTAACATATTGTATAATTCCACGTAACATGAAGATGAGTGATTTTCTACTTTATTTAACATTATGGGGTTAAAAATGTGATCACATGTAGGGATTTTAAACTCTGTGGCACTTCACCATGTGTGCAACATATGAGGTAGATTAATTCAAAGAGAAAATATATTAAACACTAATTTTTGGGAGGAATTAAATTAAAATTTGCAATCATGTATGATGTTGCAGATGATACTTGGCATGGGACAATTGGTAGTAAAGCAAATGGACAATAAATTAATTTCAAGTAATGCAAATGATTAATTTTTTAGCCTTTCAAACTTGGTTATAAAAAGTATATGAACTATTAAATTACATATAAATTATACAAAGGAATCGAGTCTATTCTACTTTACAAAGTGACCATCAAATTTTAGTTAACCATGAGGTCTTTTGAGCTGTAATTTAAATTAGTGATACGTAACTATTCTATTGAATAGATTCAAATTAAGCTAAAGCACCAATGAATATATATCTCGGTAAGTTTATTTCTCCACTCAAATCCTTTGGTATATACATCTAATTTATTAAGACCATAATGATTGCTTACTAACTTCAATTTTGAAGTCTGACTCTATGATGTGTTTTTGACTATTGCAAAGTGAGCTAGAGATGTGTTCATTAGTTTCCATGATGAGACTAGTTGGTATTTTTGACTCATGTATATCACGGCCTTGTTGGTGGTTTTTTGTAATGCATTGTTATTAAAATTCATGTATTAACACACCTATAGTTAGCTATAATTTTTGTAATATAATGTTAAGAAATCTTTGTTTCATATAATATGAATTCATTATTTCCAAATATAGTTTTGTATCCAATCATATTTATTTATTTTCAAATAAATTTTTAAAGTAAAATACTCATAATTTTTATGAGTAATGTATATTTCACAAATTTTTAAAGAATGTAGAACTACAAATTAGAAAAAATAATCCTATAATTTCTTAGCAACAACCCTAAAAAATAATCAACAATCCCCTAGCTCGAGACCCCTTACTATAGGTGAATTTGATTAAAAGGTAACATGTCAAATTGACAAATTAGAATATTATAAAGAGAGATGTAATTATTATAGTATGATAATGCCAAATTGTTAGCAGTTAGTTTGAGAGATAAAAAAGAAAAAAATATCATTATTCGGTAATCTAAAAACCAATGTGTCACTTCTAATGTAATTCAAACATTTACCAATCCACTACTTCAACCATTCATTGATGAGAGAATTTTTGAGACTAATGGTGGATGGTTATTATGTCCTAGCTTATAATAATAATGAGGTTCCTTCATATTTTTGAGGAAAATTTAATGCAAGTTTAATAGTCTGAATGAAATTCTTCATTAATTTTATCATTAAGACTTTTTAGGGCCAATAAAAATTCTTTCGATAGGATAGGTTGGGTGCATATAATGTGCCTAATAAAATTATGAGAATATACATCAAATAACCACTTTATCCTGAGATAATCCCATTTATAGTGAAGGATGTTATAGAGATTGGTAGTTTACATGTACTTAACACACTTACTAACACCCTCATGTAACATACAAGCCAATTTTCCTATACTGATGCTTTTGAGAGTGGACATGGAGATGGTCCAACTAACATTACTACTCAACCACACTAGTGTAGATCATGTGGTGTTCTATGCACTAAAAATTAAATTAGATGAGGAGAAGGATTTGATGTAAACCAATTATGTTAGTATTTCTAATTGGATAGATGATATGGTTTTAACCCCTATTACAAGAAATACGATGGCTAACTATCATTGCACATTTTCATGACTCAAAACATAAATGTTAATAAAATGACATTTTAGGGCCATCTTTGATGTATTTATTACTAATAATACATGTTGGGGCCATTTTTGGAGGGTTGATCACTCATAAAACATTTTTAGTATGTTAGTGAAAGCTATATTAACACAACACCTAGTATAATAAGCTTAACTTCTATAATTTTTAGGATTTGGAAATGGCAAATATATAGGGCATGATCAAAGTTGAAAAGTCAAAATAACTTAGAGAAAACATGAAAATGACAAGTGTAAAAAATGTGAGCCATGAATTAAAGCTCTAGCATCTTCCTAGAGATTTATGGAACGTGGCTAAGCGTATACATTCTAATCAATGATACCTGGAGCAAAGGACATAATCCATTAGATAAAGATCAAATAAAGAACATTAATTTGGGAAAGGAAGATCTAATGGCATGAGATGAAGGTATACTTTTAAATAAATCTAGAACAAATGTGGTGGTGACAAGTGTCATAATTTCAAATAGTATCACAAGATAGCCAATGGCATTTGATCCCTCAAAACTAGATCAATGGCCCACATTGATCCATCCAATAAAATTTGAAGGTGCAAGGCAAAGAGGACTTTTTCAAAGGGCAACCATTAATTTTAAATATTAATGAGCTAGATGCCATGATGACACCACATAAGTAAGACATGATAGATTTGAAGATTTTATGGACCCACAAAAGATAAAGGTATAAATGCTCAATCAAATTAAAATATACGGCATGAAACTCATAATTTGGACACACTGCCACCATTAGAGCTCTACATAGGCCTTAAAAAAATCCCTAACAAGTACAAGAGCCCTAATTTGACCATGTAATCATTGTAATCAAGCCAAGAAGAGTTGGATTATTATTTGTGCAAGGATAATTCAATTTAGAATTCAAATTAAATTCAACTAGTGGGAAATTTGACAAAATTCATAGCCATAGTATCTCAAAGAGGTGTTTCCAAGGAGGATGTGGAGCTTTATTTGACCTTATATGCAAAAGGGAGGATTTTTAAATACACAAAGCTCTATGCCACCACTCTAAATATAGGATATAATAATTGATCTAAGCTATTCTGGACCATTGAAGAACAACCTACAATCACCAAAGAGGAGGAGAAGAATGTATTGTCCAAAAGATGCTACTACGACATAGTTTCTATACAAATGACTGGTCTACATTATGTAATAGCCAAGCCTAAGGTACTCCACTGTATTGATATCCTTTCTCCCATTTTAAAAGATGCTAGAATAGATAAAGGAATGTTTATTAATGGGCATACTTGAAAGAATATGGCCTACATTTCTCTTATAGCTTTTGATAATTATTAAAAATTTCGCAAAACACAAATAGACCTAACCTAAATCAACAACTGGGCCACAGAGAATGATCTAAAAAGCATATTTTTCCCATGGCTATAATTTGGGAACCAAGTCTTTTCTAACTTAAATAAAAACATCCCCATTAGCTAATTTAGACCTAAGATTTGAATGATTATGAAAATGATGATTAAGTTATGTGGGAATGCAACCACTACATATGTAGACCAAATTTGGGTGCCCTTTTTCTACTTCATGGTTAAGAAATAGATCACCCCTCCTTTAGGCGAAGTAATTAGCATTACTTTAAGTAGATAGATCTTTGTAATTTTAAAGAGGAAGAAAACCCAATTTTATATGATGTCATACCTTCTAGATGCCTTTCTTGCTAACAAAAAATTCCCAAACCTTAAGAAATGGTCACCCAATGGAACTCAAATAGTTTCAAAATATTATTCAAAGCTACACATATTCAAATATAGGGATTACATCCAATTTATCTATGATTGTGTCTATCCATCACTTAATGAGGCTATAACTAGTCATCCCATGGAGAGGGCCAACATCAAGAAATATGTCGAGATTATTGGAGGCATTTGGTTGTATCTAGATTATACTATCATCAGGGTTGAGGGAACCTAATGTACCCCTCTTAGATTGAGTATCCATGTACCCAACAAGCTAGTAGAGAAGGAGGTGGATTAGTATCTCTATAATGGGATAGATGGTCTTTACAAGACCAAAAGAAAGGGATTGCTTCAAAACTTCCCCATTATAATTGATAGAACCATATTAAAATAATGGGACAACATTGAGGCAACATCTAGATAGAGATCAACAAAAAATCTACAAATGGATGTGCTGAGATAGTGGGATCCATATGGAAGAGTTAACGTATACATGAAGTCCAAATAGATGTTGAACATACCATATGATCATTATCATAGATTTTTTGACTCAATCTACACCAAGGAATCTAATTACTCTGAGGTCACCAGGAGGATGAAAAAATAAAACATAAGACCCAAGTCTAGACTATTGAAGGAACAAAAAAGAGGAGATGATAGATAAAAATTAGGGCCAAGGTAGTAACATTTACTCAGTGGGGAGTCTTCTAGGCCTCCACCAACACAGCCATAAATAGAGACACAAAATATTCAAGTACATGTTGAGTAAAGACTAGAAGAAAGAAGACCAGATGAGATTGCATCATCTTCAACCCAAATAGAAGAATAAAGATTACCTATAGAGGAGATTCACATGGTAGCCCTAGACCCTAGTGAAATAGTTGAGGATACACTTAGAATGTTGTCTAATGTTTATGAGTATGATGAAGAATAATCTCAAGATGAGGAGGCATAGAAATAAAAGGGGAAGGAAGTAGCACTAGACCTAATTCTTATAGATGCCCCTAAGAGAAAAGCTAAGTTAGCCTTGGTTTAAGTAAAAACCAAGAAGCCCAAGTTGAATTTAAATCATACTTTGAGTGAAGTCAATATATTTAGTGAATAAAACCTGATTTATGGTCCTTCTATTCTAGAGTGGTTCATTTATAGACCTAAATTATAAAAAGTGACCACTATGCACCATCCCTAGGCTATGATGCATGCCATCCATATCCTTGTGCATGAGGAACTCAAGCCTTGGATTATGGTCTTAAAAGAGAAAGAGGAGAAAAATATGGCTTCTCTAGGAGAATCAAGTGGAGCACAAATGGATATTCCAACTTCTAATGTGACATAACCATTAGTTGGGGTCAAATTTAACCCAAAGACAAATGGGTTACAAAGAGTTACAAAGAAAAAGGTCATGGTTTGTGGTGAATAAATAACTTAGCAAAAGGTAGATCCATTGACCAATTTAACCCTAGTGGGAGGACAAAAGTGAGGTGAGAACCCAATATTTTAGGAGAATGTACTTAAATTGACCCAGCACACTCAACACAATTGCAATATTCCCTCAAAGGCATGTAACAACAAAAAGAAAATTTGGAGAAATAAGATGTTTTATTAGTCCCAGAAGTTATGATAAATATGTTTGAAGCATCTTTGTTTGATATGTTTAAGTATCTAAAAGGAATGAAATTTAGGTAAAATGTGGTGAGCCAACATGGTACTATGGCCAAGAATCTAGTGCATCAATGGTAAAATTCAAGAAACAAAGTTAAAGATTTGATCACTATCTTAACAGAGGATTAAATTCCTAACTTTGAAATAATTAGCTTATCTCACCTGAATATGGACATGGAAAATTTTGTGTGAAATCTCAAAGGCCTAAGTAAATGGTCCAAAAACCTAGATAAAATTCATGAAGATGGCAATAAATTGGTGAATAGGATGGAGCGAATACTTAGAAGTATGATCACAGATCCCACTACACTTAGCCCCATAGGTCTAATCACTAATGAAGAGTTCAAGTTGATAACTAATTAAGTCATACATGAAGTGAGAAAGCAAATCCAAGGAAGGACTAGGGTTGACAACAACAAGATCTTATATATGATCCTAAATGGTGAAGAAAGGATTGGAAATACAATAAATGTCAAAGAAGCTATGGAGAAAGATAATAAATACTTTAGAGACCTAACAATTTAGGAAAATGGACTCTTCATGGAGCCTATTGTCAATATGAAGTTAATAAATGAGAAGCATGCCAAGGTAATGAAGATCTTGCAATAGCAGAAACATGGGACTGTAGAAACACAAGGGTCCAAAAGTCAAGTTAGTTGACATAGGGATATTATATTATATAGGACAAAGTAAATCTTTAACGTGCTTTAAAAATTGCACATTTAAACTATATAAGATCAGATACTCACTCAACTTTTAGAGGAAAGTGGTTCAAATTCCTATATTGGGATGAGGTTTATGCCTCCCATCATTTTGTGTCCTTTATCTCCATAGTGGTGTTGTAATTCTTAAGGAAAAGTTAAATTTGAATCCTAGGTGCATATAGTTATCAGAGATCTTGGAATCTTTCCAAGGGGACACCATGACTAGGGCCATCATTTTGAAGTTTATGATTTGAATTAGAGGCTTGAATTAATAAATTTGGATTAAGGATCATTCATCCCATTTCTTTATTATAATACTTGTAAAAGGTAAATTATGGGGTATAAATGATGAGCATTTCATATAGCTCATCATAATTATATAAATTATCCATAAAGTGTTACATTTGGTTATATATTGTATTGAATTTAATAGTTAAAGTTTGATCTAAGTAGGATATGAATGTAATTTGTTCTTTGTTTGTATGCAATTTACTATTGATTCTTTACCTTGTTATTGTGTCTAAGTTAGATGAATAACACAGTTTTGAGTACATCAAGTGAGATTTGAAGTTTTTAGTACAATATTGCTGATTCTTTTGGCTATAGTGTTGAGGATTCAACAAGTGAGCTTAGAATATTGAACACTTTGAAGACACTCCAAAGATGCTACATAATTGCTTTGAAGATGTTCTAGGTGTGCTTCAAAGACATACATAGGATATTATGAAGAAGTCTAAGAATACTCTGAAGATCTATATAGGGTGATCCAAAGACCTATACCAAATTCTCCAGAGATATCTATATGTGTTCCAAATACTACAAAAATTATGTGTAATACATGCTAATAATTTCTTGTATTTGCATTATGGAGAGGCATAGAATTGGATGGATGTACCATGGAGTGACACTATGATAATTATATTATGTGATGTATAATTAGTTCATGATTGTACTATAATATGCATAAGGATGAGGTTTACGAAAAAAATAATTATTCAACACTACACAACCATCTGGTAGTTATTATTTTGAGTCTTAGTCAAATGAAACAACTCATATTTACAAGCCATAGTTAGAGATCTACACTTTTAGAAATTATTGGATGAAACATAGATAACTAACACTATTTGAATTGCTTGTGGTTGTCTAATTCAATATCAAGGGAACATGAAGTAGTTAGAATTATATGTAGTATGAAATGTGTTTCTAAACATTTGATTGTACTAATTCAAGTGGAATATATAAACAACTCTTAACATGCATGCCGAGTCATTAAAATTGATTTATAGGTGGAATTGTATACAAAAATTAGTATGGTTCATTTTGGTAAATGACATATGGATTCTTTTTATTCTTATGGTTGGAGGATAGAACCTTAACTAGATTCAGAGAGATTTAGACTTGTAGAAAATAGTCAAAATATTTGCAATGGAATTGTGTTAGTGTTTAAATCTTTTTATCAGTATGGATTTACTGCTATTTATCACCACTTGAATATGAATAAGGAATTTAGTAAAATAACATTGCATTCAAAAATGTTTCATTTTATGAGGTAAAAACTAATCACTTTGGAAATTTTTTAAAAAATAAATAAAATATTAAAAATATTTAAAGATTTAAACATGACAAATAAAAATAAATAATAAATAATAAACATAGTTTTTAAATATAAAAATAATTACAAATTTTTATCATTTATTATTATTATTATTATTATTATTATTAAATAAGTTTATTTATATTTGTTAATTTACATTATGAAATTGTCTAATAGGGATTTGACTCCTTAATTTTTAGCCCCCATGGAATACCTCTGAGATAAAATTCAAAAATTTAAATCCCTATAATAATGAGTCACCTTTCTTGAATTTACACTTGTGACTCTATCAGTTAATTTAAATAATTTAATAACATAATAGACATTTGACATGGTCAAATATCAAATACGATAGAGACTAATATGGAGGATGTTCCTCTTTCACACCCATTTATCACATCAAAAATTTGGCATACATCGAGTGGGAATACATATTCATCCCCCTTGAAGTCAAATTTAATGAATAATTTGAACACAGGTGGAGATTTTTCACAATCCTCATTACAAATGATTAAAGCATTAGAGGAAAAAAATTATGTCACTGAGAAAAACATCTAAAAGGCATACGAATATGGCCCATTTGATTTACAATATATATTTCATAACCCTCTTAAATTAGAGGTATAATTTCAACCCTTTCCACCACACTTTGTGGCATTGAAATTTCCTACATATGAGAAACATGAAGGGTTACCCTGAGCATGATTGAGAAATGAAAATACTTGCATTAAATAAGTTATTAAAGTATGGGTTCACTACATTGGCCTCATCCAATATAAAATTTAAGATCAAGCCATCTTAAAAAGTTAATTTGAGTGAACAAAAATGTGATATCAATCAAATAATGAACATGGCAGTGCCGCATCAAGCTATATTACATAATGCACCACAAAATTTTTTTACTAGATTCATAAAGCCTCTTGTGCTTCTTATTAAGAATTTGGATGAGTGTCAACTCATATCTATCCCTAAACTGAGGTATTATTAGAGGTTGATATGAGTAAACCTCTTCCACAGGGATATTAATATGATGAGAATGCATATTGTGATTTCCACCAGGGCCATATGCATTCTACTAATAGATGCTTTTCTTTGTGATATAAGCTTTAGGACTTATACGAGTCCCAAAAAATTAAACGTGATGGGTCTACTACCATGGGTTTTGAATCACATCTAGGGGATCATAAAATTCATTATAAAATATTTGAAAATCCACTTCAAGACCATATTACAATGAAAATTATAGAAGTTCAAATATGGTTATAGAAGTGAAATTATCATCATGGAACTTTGGAATCGATGGTAATGATTTATAAATATGATCTTAAATACTATTAAGTGGAGTTTCATCCACATTTTTTGAATATGTAACATTAATAATATCTTTAGGAGAAACAAGACTATGGTGGTATACTTGAAAATGCATCATTACTAGGCATAGTAAGCATACATAGAATAGATTGTGTCTTTGGAACATATATGTCCACTTCAAATTTTTATCCAATTTCTAAACCCAAAATTCCTCTTGGTTTATTTTAATTTTATTAGTGCCATTGTAACAAAATCAATTTCTCCATTGTAATCACCAAGACAAAATGTGATCAGCCACAATTGAGCTCCTTATCCAGTGAATATAGATACACCCTGTTTGAAACCAAGGGAGTTGTAGTTTTGATGTAGAGATTACATGGTAAGAGGTTATTTATTTATACATATAATTCAAGCCATCATAGACTAAATCATCACATGGTGATTTAGATCCCGATTGGTCTATACCCACAATTATATTTAAAGATGAACTTAATTAATATTTTAACATTGTCAAGGGTTTAAAATTATGAGGTTTAACTATAAATTATAATTTTACATTCTTTTGATTTACATAACCCCTATCAGCAATACATATATACATACATTATATGTCATGATGTGTGTGTGTGTGTGTAACTGAGTAATATTATATATTTTATATTAAATATGTTGTATTGGAATATGTAATATATAACATATAATAATAATATTAAAATATATTATATAATATATAATATTGTAATATTATATTACATTATATAATATATATTTTAATATAATATATAAATAACATTTTAATATATGAAATATATCACTTTCCTTCAATTTGACTTGACTACTCCTGAGGTGAATTTGCATTCAAAAATAGGTGGGAGTCCCCAACAAATTTGAAATTCAAATTTACTTTGAAAAATGGGGTCTATATAATTTTCACACATTTTTAAGAGGAACAAAAACTACCAAACATGTTTGACCAGATATATTCCTATTCCTACGTATTATTATTATTATTATTTTCTAAACATACACTGTAAAATGTTAATAGATTGAAACATAACAGGTTGTAGAGTGTTTGAAACATTGACCATATTTGTTACTATCATTTTTCTAGATCTTTATTTTTAGGTATTTAATCTTAATAGTGCTCAATATTTTTTTACTCTATTTAAAATGTGTGATTTATTTGTGTTGAATTGGCCCTTTTATTCATTGTTTAACACTTTATGTTATGAAATTGCTAAGATTCAAATAGTCTACCTAGATTATTGTAATATTTTTGGCCCAACTAGAGCATGCCCAACTGTGATGTTAGTGAGCCTTTTGCTAAATGAGTGTGCACATGATTATTATTTGGGCAAACAAGATTTTCAAATTGTAACACTAAAATTTTATTAAACAATACAATGAATATAATTCTATATACTCTGCCTGTATATACTTCAATTATTTTTTAATAAAAAATAGAATTTTTTTTAATAATGTGTGTTAAGCTCAGGGAGGCCCTATGTTTGCCTAGGTAGTAGCGAGCCCTATTGTAAGGCATGGTACAAAAGGAAAAGAGGTCAAAGGAGTCGATGGGTATATAAGACAAAATGGGTAGAATCCACCAATTGTAATTCAATATGGGTAGACTCTTTGTTTGGTTTAAATTCTATGGAAAATAGTCACACAATAATTACTTTGCACATTTTTTGATCATCTTCATCTTCTGGTGAAAACTAACCAATTGCATAGATTTAACCAATAAAAAATGCAGTTCAAATGTCCTTCCTTCTAAATGAATGAACATGAATAGTTACTCAAAATTCATCTCAATTGTGCATAAAGTGGTGAGGCATTACAATCCCAAAAAAATGTTATCCCCATCCATTATAATAGAAAACATAAGATAATATAATAGGTAGTATCCCATAGCTTTATACTATGGCATTTACCAAAATAATTGATCATACCTGTAATTAGGATTGAAATTCTAGAGCTGGGTAAATGAAATAGTTCAATTGAGTATCCAACTTACTATTGATGAATTTATGTGTACTCCTAGAGTAAATATATATACTTGACTTTTATTTATTGAGGAAACCAACCACCTTAATATTTGGAGGAGTACTAATACCTAAAAGTGCATGATAGGAAATGGTAGGTTGAGAATATTTAGATTCATCCTCAGGTCCTTCTAGACTATTGATGTGTGTCTATGTCAAGGATGTAATGAAAATAATAGAATAACATTCTTAGATTATAAGGATAAAAAGAATATGGTAGTGACACCTTAGGGATTCATTCAATTTTGTTGGAGAGATTATGTGGTTACAACTTACCACCTTCTATTCTACAAGCAAACCCTACTATAGGGACAACATGAATATGGTAGTGACACAATATACCTAAATTTGTTATGATGTAACCTGCTTTGTATTTTCCAATAAAATCCCAAACTCTCAAACAAACAAATGGATATACACAATGAGTATTAATATAAAGTGATTCATGTTAAAAAATATCAAAAAGAGGGAGTAAGGTAGGGAAAAAAGAAATTTCCCTTGCAATAATAAAGACTAACATATTTCCTTTGATTTCTATTAGCAACCCAAATAAAACCTAGTTGAAATCAAACTACTCAGATTTGATTCATATTTGGACTAATGTTGGAATGCTCTAAGGTTATGGGATACCTGTATCTAGACCAAACCTCTAGTTGTGAGGCTAGCTCCTTTGAATATGTGAATTTAGGATCATTTACTAAACCTATTAGATGTTGGGATGAAAAGAGTAAGGAATAAACTGAAATTATTCTTCAAACATAACAAGATCCTGTGAACTTTGAAAATATGCAAGACCTTATTGCTTCAATGTCTTGACTGCCAACATATTTTTTGAGTCCCTTAAGGGGATGTAGGTGAATATTTTTTGGAATTGAATATTTAACTATGTTTGAATCCTTGAGGTCTCCTAAAAAGTCCACAACTTAATGAATTCCTTTTAGAATGTTATCTTCTTCACATGTTCAACATTCTTTCATTATGAAAAAAAACCTCTCCTATATAGATCACTGTCCATGATATGATGTCCTTTGTATAGATTGTGATAGGGTATAAATATCCTTTAAGAGTTTTTAAAATAAAAAAAGTATCTATGAGTTTATCTATGTATGATGATCTCTTAACAATCTCATTACCCTGCTTGAAAGTCTATACCATTGAAGTTTCCATTAAGCATGGTTTACCCACTTAACTATAATAAACTCTTTACAATAGGAATACAAATGAAGACTTTGTTCTTCCACACCTCTCTCAGATGCACACAAGATCTCTCACTAGATCTCTATTCCTCAAGAGCTCTCACTAAAGTACAGTCCTTCAAACATTCACAATGTTCTACTCGTACTCTATTACACTCTCATACACTTCATCATCATACAATAGCTTAGAAGATCTCTCCTACATATAGAAATAGGAAACTTAAGCATGCTCTTACAACAAACAGTTAAGCCTCTTCAACAAGGGCTCTAAAAATAACATTGCTAACAATAGAGACGCGAGCATGAGTCTACGACTCAAACTCATCATGCAAACACTCGCTTCTATCCTCGGAAATAGCTTTCTGGACATGCAGGTAACCGACGTCGGTTCCTGCCTGTTCGCCTGTGACCGTCGCCGACCGACCATACTGCCGACGTCGGCGCCTCTGAACTGCAACTGACCGACGTCGGTCACTCCTAACCGACGCCGGCGTCTGTGTAGACCCGAACCTGTTTGTCTATGCTCCTTGGTGAAGCTTTTAGCTCCACATACCTAACAATCTCCCACTTGGAGATAAACCAGCTGCACCAATACCTATACAGCAAGATCTTCTAGCTCCTCCATCTTCAACTTAATTATGAAGACCAATAGAAATTGAATGAAGATTCAACTTCTCCTTAGTAACCGGCTTTGTTAGCATATCCGCAGGATTCATGTCTGTATGGATCTTCTCCAGCTTCAACTCACCATCTTCCAATACCTGCCGTATGAAGTGGTACCTTAGCTGTATGTGCTTGGTTCTAGAATGAAAAGCTGAGTTCTTAGCCAAATGGATTGCATTTTGACTGTCACTATGCAATCTGCAACTCCCATGCTCCCTTCCAAGCTCTTCCATGAACCGTGTCATCCATATCATCTCCTTGCTAGCTTCTGTAGCTGCAATGTATTCTGCTTCTGTAGTTGACAAGGCTACAACCTTCTGCAACTTAGAAATCCAACTAACTGCCGTTCCACCTACAATAAAAACATAACCTGTAGTGCTCCTCCTGCCATCCAAATCCCCTGCCATATCTGAATCTACATAGCCATGTAGAGATGTATCTGAACCTCCATAGCATAAGTGTCTACTGCTGGTTCCTCTCAGATATCTAAGGATCCATTGTACTTCTTTCCAATGTTCCTTTCCTGGATTGGCCATATACCTGCTTACTACTCCCACTGCTTGGGCAATATATGGTCTAGTACACACCATTGCATACATCAAACTTCCTACTGTGGAAGAATATGGAACCTTGTTCATGTACTCTACCTCATCATGTGAATTGGGACATTGTTCTTTACTTAACTTGAAATGTCCTGCCAAAGGTGTGCTTACCGGTTTCGCATCTTGCATGTTGAACCGTTTCAACACCTTGTCCACATAATCTTCTTGAGACAATATCAACCTGTGATTTTCTCTATCTCTCTTAATGCTCATGCCAAGGATTTTCCTAGCTGCTCCTAAATCCTTCATGGCAAATGTTTGAGCTAACTTCTCCTTAAGCTCTGAGATGTCCTGCATGTGAGACCCTGCAACCAGCATGTCATCTACATACAACAATAGAATAATGTATCTACCATTATCAAATCTCTTAAAATATACACAATGGTCTGATTGACACCTACTGAAACCATGCTCAGTCATAAACCTGTCAAATTTCAAGTACCATTGCCTTGGAGCTTGCTTGAGGCCATACAAGCTTTTCCTTAACCTGCACACTAGTTTCTCCTTACCCTTGACTTCGAAACCTTCTGGCTGTTCCATGTAAATTTCCTCATCTAAATCTCCATGAAGAAATGCTGTTTTAACATCTAGCTGCTCGAGATGCAAATCCTCAAAAGCAACCAAAGATAATACAACCCTTATAGAAGTCATCTTAACAACTGGAGAAAAAATTTCGCCAAAGTCAATACCTGGCTTTTGTGCAAAACCTTTTACAACCAATCTGGCCTTGTATCTCATCTGACCATCCTCACCTTCCTTCAACCTGTAAGTCCACCTGTTCTTCAGTGTTCTCTTACCAGCTGGAAATTCAACCAAATCCCATGTTTGGTTCTCTCTTAAGGACTCCATCTCCTCAACCATGCCATGCTCCCACTTACTCCTGGACTCCACCTGTAAAGCTTCTTCAAAACTTTCTGGTTCTCCACCATCGGTTAGCAATAAATAATATAAAGAAGGAGAGTATCTAATTGGAGGCTTACTTACCCTTTCAGACCTCCTGATTGGTGTCTTGGACTCATTTTCAACAATCTGTCCATCCAAATTTTCTGACAGTGACCGACCTCGGCCACCTGTAGACCTGTTACTGGCCGACGCCGGTTCTTCCTGGCCGACGCCGGTGCCTGGTCTGCCGACGTCGGTCTCTGTATGACCGACATCGGTTTCTGTACTGCCGACGCCGGTTCCAAACCTACCGACGTCGGTCTCTGTGTTTTTCTGTAAGTGATTATTTCTTTTTCCCGCGAGCTCATTTTGGACCATAACTTCGTCCAACTCATTATTGCTCTGCCCAGCTTGATCTAGCTTCCTTGTCTGATCACTGTACATCACCCTTTCATTGAAAACAACATCACGGCTCCTGATTACCTTGTTAGTTCCTAGATTCCAAAATCTGAAACCAAAATCATCTGAGCCATAGCCTATAAACGTGCACCTCATAGACTTAGCATCAAGCTTCTTTCTATTTTCCTTATCTATGTGCACAAAGGCTTCACAACCAAAAACTCTGAGATATGAGAGATCAATCTTTTTACCTGTCCATGCCTCTTCCGGAATTCCACCATCCAGAGCTGTAGAGGGTCCTCTGTTGATCAGGTACACTGCGGTGTCAACTGCTTCTGCCCAAAACTCTAAGGGTAACCCTGCATGCAATCTCATACATCTTGCACGCTCCATAATAGTCCTGTTCATCCTTTCAGCAATACCATTCTGTTGAGGTGTCCTTGGAACCGTCCTTTGTCTTCGAATTCCATTCATATAACAATACAATTTGAACTTAAGACTGCAGAACTCACCACCATTATCAGATCTCAAGCACTTTAATCTTTTGCCTGTTTCATTCTCAACCATGGCTTTCCATATCTTAAAAGTCTCAAAAACATCAGATTTCTTTTTAATACAGTAGATCCATACCTTTCTTGTGGCGTCATCTATGAATGTAACATAGTACTGTGATCCGCCAATAGAGGCTACATGAGCCGGTCCCCACACGTCTGTGTGAACAAGCTGCAACTTCTGCCTTTTCTTAGTAGACCCAGTCTTTAGAAAACTAACCCTTTTCTGTTTTCCAAACACACAATGCTCACAAAATTCTAGATCCATACTTTTCAAATCTGAAAGCATACCTTTAGACTTAAGGATAGACATCCCCTTCTCACTCATGTGGCCAAGCCTTGAGTGCCACAATTTAGCATCCATATCTGAAGTAGATAAAACTGAAGGAGATTTGTTAGTAATACAATTACACAAATAGAGAGTACCTTCTCTCTTACCTCTGGCCATAACAAGTGCACCCTTGGTCACTTTCCAAGAATCTGCTGTGAGAGTTACTGTACAACCCTCATCACCAAGCTTACCTGCAGAAATCAGATTTCTCTTCAAACTAGGAACATGCATCACATCCCTCAACACCCATGTGTTGCCATTCTGCATCTTTAGCTGCACTTTACCTTTGCCAATAATCTTACAAGGCTCATCATCCCCCAAGTACACTATTCCAAAATCTCCATGGACATAGTCACTGAAATATTCTCTGTTAGGGGTAGCATGGAAAGACGCACCAGAATCTAATACCCAAGATTCTATGTTATTATGCAAAGAGAAAATAAGAGCATCCTGTGCAATACCTGCAACCTTTGTCTCTTCCTTTCCTTCATGCTGATTATCCTCCTTAGGCTTTGACCAGCAATCTCTGCTTATGTGCCCCAACTTTCCACAGTTCCAGCATTGTGGCCTTCTGCCATTCCTGGATTTGGATCTGCCTCTTCCCTTAGACTTAGATCTTGATCTCCTCTTGCTCCTTTCTTTTTGCCTTCCTCTGCTCTCGAAATTTAAAGCGTTCCCGGATGTCCCAGAAGTCTCTTCTGTGTTTTTCCTGCGTATTTCCTCATTCAAAATAACACTAACCACATCCTCTACTTTTAAAATATTCGAAGCAGAAGCAGTATTAGAAACTGCCATTACCAAGCCATGCCAGCTTTCAGGCAAAGAACATAAAATTAAAAGAGCCTTTATTTCATCTTCAAATGAAATATTAACAGAACTTAACTGATTAACAATACCATGGAAATCATTCAGGTGATTAGAAACAGATCCACCTTCTTGCATATGCAAATTAAACAACTGCTTCATCAAATATACCTTGTTTGAAGCGGAGGGTTTTTCATACAAATTTGCTAACGTGGTCATTAACTCTACCGTAGTTTTTGCCTGTGACAAATTAGATATCACAGTGGAGGCCAGACTCAGTCTTATAGAACCAAGAGCCTTTCTGTCAAGAACTTCCCATTCTTCATCCTCCATGTCCTTGGGCTTCTTTGCTATCCCACCTAACGGTAAGTAAAGATCCTTCTGATACAGATAGTCCTCTATCTGCATTCTCCAGTGCTGATAGTTCTTGCCATTAAACTTTTCCATTCTCAACTTACTTTCTTCTGCCATTGCTTCTCCCACTCAAACAGAAATCCCTGTGAGCAACCTATAATCCGAACACACTACACAGATCTGAACCACCTGTTAGTGAACCTGAGCTCTGATACCACTTGTTGGGGATCAACCAACAATGGATTACACTTATGAAAGTAATCAATGCGGAAATAAATCAGATAGATAAGTAACTGAAATGATAAATAGCACAGAACAAGATATACAAGAAAACACCCTGAAAACTTGTATTAAAAACTCTTTACAATAGGAATACAAATGAAGAACTTTGTTCTTCCACACCTCTCTCAGATGCACACAAGATCTCTCACTAGATCTCTATTCCTCAAGAGCTCTCACTAAAGTACAGTCCTTCAAACATTCACAATGTTCTACTCGTACTCTATTACACTCTCATACACTTCATCATCATACAATAGCTTAGAAGATCTCTCCTACATATAGAAATAGGAAACTTAAGCATGCTCTTACAACAAACAGTTAAGCCTCTTCAACAAGGGCTCTAAAAATAACATTGCTAACAATAGAGACGCGAGCATGAGTCTACGACTCAAACTCATCATGCAAACACTCGCTTCTGTCCTCGGAAATAGCTTTCTGGACACGCAGGTAACCGACGTCGGTTCCTGCCTGTTCGCCTGTGACCGTCGCCGGCCGACCATACTGCCGACGTCGGCGCCTCTGAACTACAACTGACCGACGTCGGTCGCTCCTGACCGATGCCGGCGTCTGTGTAGACCCGAACCTGTTTGTCTATGCTCCTTGGTGAAGCTTTTAGCTCCACATACCTAACACTTTCATTATGAAAAAAAACCTCTCCTATATAGATCACTGTCCATGATATGATGTCCTTTGTATAGACTGTGATAGGGTATAAATATGCTTTAAGAGTTTTTAAAATACAAAAAGTATCTATGAGTTTATCTATGTATGATGATCTCTTAACAATCTCATTACCCTGCTTGAAAGTCTATACCATTGAAGTTTCCATTAAGCATGGTTTACCCACTTAACTATAATAGTGCTCTTGAAGCTAGTTGTAGATGTACATTTGTGTTTATTTATCCCTATCTTAACCTCACATGTATCCTTCTTGAGCTCTATATTAAGGTTATTAGTCTCATTTCATGCATTTTATGGTCTAAACAACCTTCACAAACCTAGAAAAGGTCTTAAGACTGCCAAACCCCTGACTATAACATATTTTAACTTGAAACCAAGCTTGTAGGTATCTTAAGGAAACTTGATTCACTGATTAAAGTCTAATTTATTGAGATTTTTAATGCACTTATTGTTCTCCTTATGTCACCAAGGAACAAGGGAAAAGTAATAAACTCAATTTTAAGTCTTGCAAGACTTCGGGCTTGAGTTGTTTATATAACTACCACTAGAAATAACACAAATAGAAAAGATGTGATCACCATTTTCAAAGTCTACCTAGTGTTAAAATTAAGATAATAGATGCATATAATGTGTTTTATTACCAAATTAGCTTGTAGAAAATAAACTATTAGCCATCGAAAATCATGAGAATCAAAAATCACATAACACACACAAGAGAACACTATAGACAAACTCTAAAATTCTTTGGATATTTGTATTAATTATAGTAACAACTATTTTATAGTTAAAAATGAGGGGGAAACCCATATTTATAGGCTCAAAAAATTCCTAATACAAGTTTATGTGGGATCACAAAAGGTGCCCAAATACAACCAAGTGGTTAAAATGCAGGTGTAAGGTACTTCTTGGTCAAGTTTCATGACCACTTTGGCTTGATGGATTCCATATTCATGCCTCTTCTTCATCCCTTTATATAAGTGTATGGCACTTTTCCTCTCATTTTAGTTATAGGATACTTCTTCCTTGTATACAATTTCTCTATATTCCTATCAGCCAATGTCTGTAGTTCCTCTATTGAGAACTCAATTCCCTATCGAGAGTCCTTGAGGTTAATGATATCTGGATTTAGTTGATCCAAGATTTTTGTGGAAGCTTCCTCAACATATGTAGAGACAATTTTAATACCTTGAGAAGGGATAGGTTGGATATTAGCTTCAACTTTCCCAAAGCTTGAAGGTAGGCTTTATCCACTTGGAGTATCCTGTAGTGGAGGTCTACATGGCCTATTCCTAATGAGAGGATCATTGTCTTCTTCCTCCTCCTCTTGTGATTCCTCAAAGTTGGTATTAAACATTCTCCCATGAGTTTTTGGGGTCTAGGGATTCATAATATCCTCTTTCTTCTTCTCCCTATCAAGCCTCATTTCCATCTCGATATTCTTCCTTGTAACATTTCTAAGGACTACCTAGTCATTCATTACATCCCTATAAGTCCATTTTTTCACCTCGTCTTGGTGCTTGTATTCTATAGCCACATCCTTTTTGAATTTTAAAAAGTGTCTTGAAATGACATTATTGGGGTCCCATGCCCTGAAATCATCCTTAGGCAATACATATAAGTTTCTATGCCATCCAACTACTACAATGTCCTTCCACTCTATGATTTTAGTTCTACCTAAATTTTAATGAGTCTTGTGGGGGACTATCTTATTTTTGTTCTTGAAGGCACCATCAACTCCCTGTATCAGTTAATAGGCCATCTTCTCTTTGGATAACTTCATCAGGACATACCTTGGAAATGACTAGTTCATCAACTTTGCATATCTTTGAGCTATTTATTTTAGCATTAAATTGCATAATAATTCAAATTTAATGCTGATTTTCCTTTGATTAGACATAAATTTTATATTTAAAGATGATTTTTTTTGCCTTTTGACATGTGGCACCTTCTAATTATTCTAGGGGCTCTCAACATACAACTTAGTGTGATGACTTCTTTTTACTACACCATTTTATTCATGGTGAGATCTTGGGTGGGGAACTCTAATTTTTGTTGGTTTTGAGAGTGTCATGCATCATTATTTCAAGTAATTAGAGCTGGCATTAGGGTTCTCACCAAATAAAAAGGTGCAATAGCTATATCAAATCCCTTGAAAAGACCTTTTTAATCAACATAGAAGGTATTCCAAGGCACTTCAAGGTTTTTCCTAGGATATACCTTGAAATAAAATTCTAGTAATGTGTATTTTCAAGGTATCTCCTAGGAGATATCTCAAAATAAAATTCTAATAGTGTGCATTAGGGTTCTTCCCAAATAAAAAATTGACATGGTTATATCAAATCCTTTGCAAGGACCTTTACAATCAACATGGAAGGTATTTCAAGGCCCTTCAAGGTATCTCCTAGGAGTACATTGAGATAGAATTCCAATCATGTGAATGTTCAAGGTATCTATGAATGGTGGAAGTAATGGCTCCCATAAAGTCCATCTTGTCAGATTTTTACCTTATTACTATCTTCAAAAGGATGACCATAGTGGATTTAAAATCATGGATGTTAGGATCTAAGTCTATCCCAAAGATGAATGCTAGCATGGAAAGGGCATCCTTCATATCTTGTGTCATAAAGCTTGTAAGAGGGATTGGTAGAGGAGGAACTTTGATGTAATTACTCTAAAGGATTGAATTCAATAACTATGGATTATGGGAATGGGTGTCCCAAACATTATATAAGATTTACACACCAAAAATATTAGTGTTAGGATTTCTCAAGAGTTGGAACATCTCCCTTATTACATCAATATTGATGTCCACTCTCAAGTGGTTGCTTGTAATAATGCCAATCTTAGCATCATAATTTTCAACACATAAGGCAATAATTTTGGGGCATAGGTTCACAAGAGGAACCATGCATTGATACAGTGTGGAGATCAAAATCCTGTGGCCAAATGACTTGGATTCCTTTCTTTGATCCTTCTTGAGCATATGGGCATGGGTGCCTTACCTCAAGCTTTTTGGGTTCTTAGCCAATTTGGGATCAAAGATCCCATCTACATAATAAAGGACCACTAAGGGGTCCTCACATCACCCCTTAGTGATGTACTTAACATTTGGAACTTTGGGATTTGACTATGTAGGTGCCAAAGCATATGATTTATTCCTAGTAAATTATGTTGGAGGGTCTTCATGACCACCTGATCCTTAGGTTCTTTGTTTCCTTAGATGTCCTTCACCCCTCAACCAAGATATAGAAGTTTCCATTCTATAAATCTTTTCAATAATTCATTCTCTATTCTAAGGAAGGCACTATATATCAAATCTTGCTCATAATTTTTTGTAATTTTTCACTCAATTATCCTTCCTCAAGATGCTCTACTCAATTTATCAATCCCTCACTCAATTCTCTTCAAAACTTTTTAGGAGTTTAAGTGTTTGGCTCATTAATTTAGGAGAGTGGATTTTGTAGGCCAATACATCTAGCATGATCATCATGATGTTTTTATTTGAAATTGGGTGCCCATAAATGCTAAAGGTGACACACACACTTGAGGAGTGTCTCATAAGAGATTTATGGTGATGTTTATGGGGGATCATGCAATCATGATGTTTTTATTTGAAATTAGGTTCCCATAAATGCTAAAGGTGACACACACACTTGAGGAGTTTCTCATAAGAGATTTATGGTGATGTTTATGGGGGATAATGTAATATGGAGTGCCTAGACATTAATTATAAGGGGAGTAGGGTAGATAACCATCTACCAATAGATGGTTTAAAGTTAAGGAGGGCCAAGGTGTGGATACCTGGCATATAATGATAGAAACTTGTGCATGTGGTACTTATTTTTAGGGAAACAACAATAATGAAAGGGGAAACAAATAATAGGCTTCATTGCTACCTAGGCTGGCCCTGAGCTTCCCTCTAACTGTAGAGTAAAAATTTACTCTATGTTGCATTCTATTTTTCAATCGCACGCCGCAAAATTTTGCTTTCACAATTTTTGGTCCAAGATGGTGAAGTCGTTAAACAGAGCATGGGCTCTATTTCCTTTTTGATTCATTTTTGCCTAAGTGTTGAAGTCGAGTAGAAGTTGACAAGTGTTGTCATTTGAGGCATCCTTTCTCAAGGAAACTACCAAGTGTCATCATCTAAGGCACCTTTCATATTTTCTATGAGTTGGTCAGAATGTGCCATGTATCTCACAACAACTCAGTGAAATGCACCAAGTGTCAGCATCTGCGGTTACATATCGACACCCACATTTTATCTCTTTGCAGTGGAAGGATTTCAAACTGCTAAGTATCAAGATCAGGTGGAAAGTGCCAAGTGGCAATAGCAGAAGGTCTTAGTGTTGTTTTTCTAAAAGCAATGGAAGTTGCCACGTATCCCAGCTGTGAATAAGTGGAAGTCACCACGTTTCGGCATCTAAAATATTTTTGGTTTAATGCCTTGGTTCAATTTTTGGTTCAAAGCCTTGGTTCATTTTTTTTGGTTCAATACCTCAGTTCTTGTGTAAGCGGTGAGTAACATTGAACCATTGAACCATTTTTTGGTTCAATCAGTCAGTTCAACATCTTAGTACAATTGAGCAGTTCAAAGGAGCATCCCAAAAAACCAAAGGGGTCAAGTGCCCTTTCAAAAGGTAGTAAGGTGCAACCAAACCTTTCAAGCAGAGGCTACCAAGTGTCATCTATTGAGCCCTTTTCTAATCCATCCCTAGAAGAAGTAAAAGACACCATGTATCTTCCTAGAAGCATCAAAATCTGCCACGTATCACCATCTGAAAGATCTTCTTCATGTTTCATTTTTGAAAAAAGATTGTGGTGGGTCTCAGGTTTTATTTCTAAAAATCTGCAGAAGCTGCCAAGTGTCGCCACTTGTAAGAGCCTAATACGTGCCCCAAACATTTTCACAGTATAGCTAAAGAGTAGTAGAGATTGCCATATGTCCTTTGTTGAAGAAAGTAGAGATCAACACCTATTCCTATGTTCCTTTTAAAGTTATTTAGGTAAGAGATGATATGGGTCTTATTTTATTTCAAGCTATTAAGGTTTCAAGGAAGTGGATGGTGACAAGTGTCAAAGGTGGAATGATCCTAAGCCAAGACACAAAAGAGTATAAGTTATGAGGAAAATGCCACGTGTCTTTGATAGTTATTGCAAAACATGACAAGTGTCATCTTCCGATGTCTCTTAAAGTAATAATAAGATTTTTAAGGAATTGACTAAGTGTCCTCTTCTATTTAATAGAACAGTGCATCCTATGTATCTATTTCAGCAAGCAAATTGCAGGGAAATAAAATGTTTCAGAATCTAAGAACTATCTTCTGATAGACACTTCCAGCTCAGTTAGAGTTCAATTTGGGCCATAAGTTTGGGAACGTGTAGACAATCTGGAGGGAATCGAAGGCCAAGATCAAGAGAAGGAAGAGACAAAGAGGGAAACTCAGTGGGAGTTATTTATAGTAGATGAAGTAGTTTACCAGATAGATATTTGGGGCCTGCAAACATTGAAATCACCGTCTATTTTTCCCCTATGAGATAAAGGCAGAATGGACAGTTGTGCAGTGAAGCAGGTGATGGAATGAGAGATCTGAGGCTATAAAGAGGAGTATGGGGATCACCAAAAAAGGATCAAATACTGGGAGAGAAAATAACTTCTAAAAAATTTATTGTCAAGAGTTTTAGACATTCTAGAGCTATGATTAGGAGTATCATTTGCCTTTATTATATTTTCTTAAGTTTTAAAGTTTATGTTACTGTGCATGTTTCTGTGCCTTTTATGTGGCTAGAGAATTAATGAGAAGACAAAGTTATGTGCCTTTGTTGATGTTTCATGTGTCATTTACAAAATTAGTCTAAGCTACAAGCCTCTATTTCTATTGTTTCTATCTTTTACATTGATCATGTCTCATCTGCTCTTTAATGTAATTAAATCTTGTATATAGTTTCACTGTGCTTAAGATTAAGGATCAAAATTACATTTAGGCACATCACCATAGTTAGATTTTATTTCTTTGCATTTGTGTTTCTGTTTAAATTTCTATCCCTTTTCCCCCCAACATTTGATATAAAGAAGAGACCAGCTTCTTAAAAATTTGAAGGTTGTTTCAAGTCGAATGTCCCACATCTTGAAACATCCCATTGTTGGTGTCAAAAACAAAGTGCAATTTTAAACATCAACAGTTTTTGGCATGCCTGTTGGGACCAATCTTGAAGTCTTTTTCAAGATCATATGAATCAAAGAGCTACAAGAAGTCATAGCTATGGACCAGTCACTAGATCACAATCTGCTACAAATCTAGGTATTCTTTTTTCCACGTTTGGTAACAAGTCCAAGAAGAAGAGCTAACTAGTTTGTACTAATACCAAGAGAAAATATGGGAGCCCTTATACCCCCAAGAAATTATGCAAACTAGAACACTGGTAGTCCCTTAATCCTCCCAATGCCACCAGCCATTTGGGATCCTATCCCAGTGAATGCCCTAAAAGCTTTGCCCAAATTTAGTGGGCAAGACTCTAAAAAACTTGTGGAACATCTTTAAGATGTATCAGATGTCTATGCTATACATGTCACACAGTAAAATGTTTTCATAAGATTATTAGCAACTTTTTTTAAAGGGAAGGCTCTAGAATGGTATCGATCTTTGACCCCAAATACCATATCTACATTGGATCAGCTTAGAGATCTATTCTTTGAAATATTTGCAGAGAAGCATGATAAGTCTTCTTTGTTACAGTATTTAATCACCATTCAAAGGGGACCAAAAGAAGCCATGATTGACTTCAATTCCAAATTTCAAAAGACTTGGGATAGAATCCCTATTATAGCTAGACCATTACCAGGTATGGCCATAGTGTTTTATCTTAAGGCTTTGAATTTAGATATATCTATTATGATTCAATCACTTAGAGGACACACTTTGCCAGAGGCTTATGAATATGCGGTCAAAGCTGAGAATCATTTAATAGATGCTGGAAAGTTACCTCCAAGGCCTCCCATGCCCATGTTCCTAGAAATTTCCTTGCCATTACCTCAAGAAGTTCCTAAATATGTAATCCCACCTATGTATATGAAAACTTACCCTCAACCATATGCAAAAGAACCTATCCCTGCTCAGTCATCTGAGATGGATGATATCAAGAATATCCTAAGGACATTTTCCAATGAGTTGATCAATATAAAAAGACAGCAAAATACTCTCTCTAAGCCTCCATATTAGGGCTATTAAGGAAAAAAAATTTCATCTCAACCAAACCAATATCAAAGTCCTCCAAGACAAACTAACCATCAGCTAGCAAATCAAATAGTTGTAGTTCCCACACCCTCACAGACTATTCCTCCCAACTCAAATAGGGAGATGGTTCCAGGGAAAAATAATTATGTGGATGATACTAATGCCTGGTGTTTCCCTTGCAATGATGCTCATACACCTAGAGATTGTCCTAGGGGTAATCTACAACAAAAGGTGGTAGAGCAAAGAAGAATGGATGGTCAGTTTGCAAGTTCCAGTGATAGTCAAGCCTACCAGTCTCCTGGTATGCAGAATTTAGTCCTAGTGGCTCAGATGCAAGGAATGTCCTTGCAATAAGAGGAATAAATAGCCTCAAAACATGCTTTGTTCTCATGGGTTGAAGATGAAGGATCAGTTTTCTTGAACAAAGCATATACCTCCCAAAAACTAGTGGTGCAATCTGATTATTACACCAGATCAAAGAGAAAGATGGTGGAATAGCCTGAGATTGTAAATAGTCAAGTCATGAATAATCCTCCATTTCAAGGACAAAGAAACACTACTATCAGATAATAAGTGCCTCAACCAGTGCAAAATCAAGGGACTCTTGCCCAAATTCAAGAAAAAACAAGATATCCTCATGTTCAAAGAACTCAGTCTTTGGGACTGATAAATGTAGTCGATCAATTGAAGAAGACTCCAACACAAGTATCAATATGGGATATATTGGCTATTCCTAAATAGAAGACACTACTACAAGAAGCTCTGCAAGGCCAAGTAGTGTCCAAAGGTACTATTACCAAAGAAGGACCTATTAGAAAAGAAAAGCTCAAAGATACAGTTCCTCTGAAGACAACAACTTTTGTGAATGATGCAACACAAGTAAGTAAATCCAAACCAAAGCCTTTCTATTTAACTCTGATATTTGGAAATAAACTCTTGCATAATGCATTAATAGATTTAGGAGCTAGTACTATAGTGATGTCTAAGCAAATAGCTAATGCTTTGAAAATAAAATATGAACCCCTTATAAAAGGAGTTATGCAGCTAGATGGTAAAACAATACAAACAATAGGGAGAATTAAACAACTCCCATTACAGTTATATACTTGTCCCAATATAAATGTCAACCAAGATGTAGTTGTCATAGATATACCTCCTATTTTTGGTTTATGTTTATCCAGAGACTTTACAACAAAAATAGGAGGATATATGTCTCTTGATTGGTCTCACCTCATCCTAAGAACTAGATACGATTCAAAGATGAAAATTATATCTGAAGCACTATCAAAAGATCATATCACCAATGAACCAACATCAAAATTAGAGGTAGATCATGCTATGTTAAATAAGGAAGAAAGGATTTTTGTTGAAGAGTTAGGCAACTGGATTGAGCATGATCAAGAAGAAGAAGATAACTAGTTGTTGGCTATGATGAATAGTGACCCATATGGGAACTATGACTCTAATGGTCTAGGCACATAAGTCATTTTTGATGAGGACCATGAAATCCCAAATGTTTTAAGGGAAGAGGCACCAAAAACTCAAAATTTAGAAATTTGGACCTTAAATTTTGATGGGGCTAGAAGTAAGCATGGTGCTGGAGCAGGAATTTATCTTACTACTCCAAGTGGTGAGAAGACTTTAAAGGCTATCCATTTCCAATTTGCTTGTACTAATAATGATGCTGAGTATGAATCTTTAGTACACGGGCTCCTATTAGCCAAGAAAAGGGGAATAAATATTTTAATAGTAAAAGGAGATTTAGAATTAGTAGTAAAGCAAATTAGAGAAAAGGCAACAGCCAAAAATGTAAGGATGAGATCCTACAGACATAGGATTTGGGACTTAATAGAATATTTTGAAGCTTTCAATATCGAGATAGTCCCTAGGAGTCAAAATTATGAAGCTAATAGGATGGCCCAGATTGGCTCATAGTTTAATCTGGCAAATGGCCTATTAATTAACAATGAGTCAGTAAAAGTTATAGTGAGGCCGACTATTCCAGACAATGATGAGAATTGGCAAGTATTTGAAAATGATTCTCAGGTAGTCTCATTCTTACAACAATCAAATGAGTTTGCTTCTCAGTTTTAAACCAAAATTGAGGAAGCATATGGGGATTAGATTATACAATTGAAGACTAATAAGCTCCCCAAGGTCTTGATCACCTTAGAAAACTTATTTGATCTAGAGGATGTAAGCCTGGAGAAGAAAAGGTTCCAAGTAGACAAAGCAGATTATTCTGAAATAGAGGTGAGTCAAGGGAAAAAAATAAAAATTGGGAATTCTACAACTCAAGTGGAAAAAGAAAGACTAATTGAATTGTGCAAAAAATATGACATAGTCATAGCCTGGAGCTATGAAGACGTTCATGGATACAATAGAGACATTATTCAACACACAATAGAAATGACTGAAGGATCTAAGACCATCAGATAGAAATAGAGGCCGGTAAATCCAAGGATTGAGCCTCCAATGGTAGATGAGTTGCAGAAACTTTTAGATTCCAAAATAATTTTTCCAATCAAGCACTCAACCTAGGTATCAAATCTAGTACCAGTTAGGAAAAAGAATGGAGATGTAAGACTGTGTGTAGATTTTAGAGATCTAAATAGAGCATCTCTAAAAGATCACTATCCCTTGCCTTATATGGAATAAATTCTACAAATTGTGGCTGGATCAGAGAGATTTTCTTTACTAGATGGTTTCTCTGGATACAATCAGATTTGGTTGGTTGATGAAGACCAGTACAAAACTACTTTTACTACCAAATGGGGAACATTTGCATATGTTAAGATGCCATTTGGCATGTCAAATGTAGGAGCCACCTTCCAAAGAGCTATGGACGTAGCCTTTGGGGAACTTATAAATAAAATCATCCTGGTTTATTTGGACGAACTCACTATTTTTTCAAAAACTGTTGTTGATCATTTTGATCATTTAGAATCTGTCTTTAAGAAATGTCAGGATTTTGGAATATCACTGAATCCCAATAAATGCATCTTTTCTGTGCCTCAAGGCAAATTATTGGGACATATAGTGTCTAAATAAGGAGTTTCCATAGATCCTAAAATAATTGCAGCTATAATTAACCTACCTCTTCCAGTAAATAAGAAGGCAGTTTAGTCCTTCTTGGGAAAGATTAATTTTGTCAGTAGGTTCATATCTGATTTTTCAGGCTTGGTGAGGCTAGTGACACTCTTGCTAAAGAAAGACCTGATTTTCAAATGGACTACAGAAGGAAGGCAAGCCTTTTAAGAGGTCAAGAAGGCTATCTCATTAGCCCTAGTACTAAAAAACCCATATTTTTCCAAGCCTTTTGTAATACCCAAAAGGATGATAGACTAGAGGGAGAACACCCAATAGCCTTTTTCTCAAGAACTCTCAGGGATTATGAAACTAGGTACAACTTTGTAGAGAAACAAGCATATGCCATGGTAAAATCCCTCAAGAAATTTAGGCATATGGTATCAGGGAGCAAAATTCTAATACTTGTATCTCACCCAAGTGTCAAAGAATACATCATGGAGGGAGAAATTATCGAGAAAAGAGCCAACTAGATTACTAAGATCCTTGAATATGACGTAGAGGTCAGACCCACTAAGTTAGTTAGAGGCAGGGGTTTTTGTTAATATATGACCCAAGGGCTTGAAAAGATGGTACCTAAAGAGACAAATTTAGAAGGAGAGACAGAGATGGTGTTAAAGATATAAGAGGTTGACCAGGAATCTTGGGTCACATGTAGGATTCATTTTATGAAGTATGGAATTCATCTGAGAGAACTCCCTCAAAATAAGAGAAGATACTATAGGATACAAGGAGTTCATTTTGTTTTAATTGAATAGGTCCTTTTTAGAAGAAATTTTGATGGTAAATTTTTAAGATGTGTATAAAAAGTTGTAGCTAAGAAAATACTACACGAGATGCATCATGGAATATCAGGGGGGCATTTTTCTGCAAATATCACATCCATAAAGATAAGTGAGGCAAGATATTTTTGGCCTACTTTATTTGCAGATTGTTATCAGCTGGTTAAAAAATGTCAATCCTATCAATATTACATGGGGATAAGATGGAATGCAACAATGCCCCTTAGTCCTATAATTATGGATGAACCTTTTGCTGAATGGGGTTTTGACTTCATTGGAATGATAAATCTAGTGTTTAGTATGGGCCACAAATGGATATTAACTGTCACAGATTACTTCACCAGATGGACCGAGGCAGTCCCACTTAAGGAAGCAATAGAAAATGTGATCCTAGATTTTCTAGGGAGTATCACTACTCACTTTGGGGCTCCTCACACCATAATTTTAGATAATGCTAAAGCATTCTTGGGGTCTAAAGTATCTGACTTTGCATTAAAACATGGAATATATCTAAAAACTTCCTCTAACTATTACCCTCAAGGTAATGGTTTGGCAGAATCGACTAACAAGAACCTGATCAGACTCATAAAAAGAGTAGGGGATGATCATCACAAAGAGTGGCATAAAGTGCTTAGTTTAGCACTATGGGCTGATTGAATCACACCTAAACAAGTGATCAAAATTTCCCCATATGAATTGGTATATGGAAAGTCTACTGTAATCCCCCTAAGCTTGGAGATCCCTGCCTTCCAGCTGATCAAACAAATTGAAATTGAGGAAAATGGCCCCATGTAGGTTAGACTTGCAAACCTTTTGGAAGTTCAGGAGAAGAGGGATACAGCCCATGATTCATTAATTAATCATCAAGGGATGGTTAAGGACTGTTTTGATAAAAGGACTTTGAATCCTCATTTTGAGGTAGGCTCAATTATTTTAAAATGGGATGCAAGAGCTGCCAAGCTGGGTCAGCATACTAAATTTGAAGCATTATGGACTGGCTCATATAAAATTCACATATGTAACCAGAGGAATTCATTTGAGCTATAATTAATGGAAGGACAACCTAAAGAGATTCCTATAAATGGAATCTATTTGAAGCATTTCAGTTAACTCAGGTCTCTAATATATTATAGTTAGATAGTTTCCTATTCCCATTTTGCTTTGTTTTCCCGTTGTTTTCTCACTTTTCTTTTAAATAAGTGTTCTTTGGACACATCGTCGGTGGCTCAAAATTTTTTTCAAATTCTAAAAATTCTCAACACGTTGAATGTTTCCCAAATCTTTAGAAATCTCCAAGGTACCTTACGCTACCACTTGCATAACATGTCTATCTCACTGTCCCAGGAAGATTGAGGAGGATTTGCTAATGGTTATCTGAGTTTAATGCCATTTGAGACTTGATAGGTCAATAAATACCTCTTAGCAAGTTTTAAAGTTTACATATTCTCAAACATTCTTATAGATGCGTGAAAATATCCTGCTACTTGCATTTTCTATGTTTAGTAAATTGCTTCGGTGAAAGCATCTCTATTTTGCAAAGATTCATACAAGTTACCACAAAGAAGATACAAAGATGGAGGGGGCATAATCTTCACAACAAGGAGCTGGGATGTATGAATCCCTTAATATATTTCTTGCAAGTAAATCATATGCTTTAGGTCCTGCACAGTCGTTGAAGAACTATCCAAGGACCAAGTTTCTCGAAGCTGGCCCAGCAAGTGATTCAACAAAGATAAAGGATTATGCGGATGGCATAATGGATCCAATTCTTTAGAAAGCTAGTAACAAAAATCTTAGAGAAGGGGCACATCAAAGGTGTCTACAAAGGGCTAGAGTAGGGAAATTTGAAACATTCACCATGAGGATATGGACCTCACAACTGGCTCAATTTATTGTCCCAGCTGTGCATTCATGCCCCAACTTGGTCAAATTATGTGTAGACTGGATCCATGTGCCTTCAAGCATCATTCAACGAGCCCCATTCATAGTGAAAATCACACCACAAACTATCAGGGATACGTTAGCCCTACATCATGATAGTACATCTACATTTCCCACTATGGCTAAGATGTAAAGGAGGTGGGCAAACATCAACACTCATACAAGGTTCTTGAGATCTGAGTTACAATTGGGTGATGATGACATTACGATACCCACACTTCCTGCACCAAGAGCTCAATTCACATAGGCTATCCAAGACATATTGTCTATGATGGCTCTCATCTTTGGTATGAAAGATGATATGGTAGTGTATGCAGAACAAATGGCTATCCTTTTCAGGCTGAAGACTATTGATAAAACCCAGGAGTATAGTTGGATTTTTTTGAGCAAATTACTTTCTCGATGGTAGAACAATTGGCCCATTTTAGATCAAAGGGAGTGTTTAGGTATTCTTCCTATTTATTCCACCTCATGCTTTTCCAGAACTCTGATCTTTTTGCCCAACATATGTATCTTAACATGTATGACCCAGATTTTGATCTCCAAAGAACCATCCCTGTGTCTACATGGACACATATTTTGTCAAAGACTAGTGACCTATATGAGTCCTGGGAATTATTTGTCACTCCTACTTTTTGCCATCTCAGTCCTAAACCAATTATGAATAGATTAATCCCCAGTGTTTCAAATCTTTTGGTCATTTTCCCAATCCCTTGTGATTTCTATTTTTAATCACACCATACCATTATAAGAGTCCATGGTTTTTGTGGAGAACCAATATTGCTACCAAAGGTTTTGACCCTTAGGTTAGCATTCCTTGAGGTCATCAGACAAGTATCCATAGTGGATAATGAATTTGGTTCTGGGAAGAGAAAAATAAAAATGTATGATCTTTCGTGGATGACAACAAGCATGGTTTTAGAGACTAGAGACATAGAATTTGTGTTGCTCAGAAAGCTAGCCTTTCTAGGTTTCCTTTTGGTAGAAGACAAATGGGTTTATGACCCAACTGATTTCATAGCCTCTTGGGTAAGGACTCACAGGGTTGTAACTAGAATTGTGCATGAAGGTCACCCTTTTTGGGAAACTAGGAAAAACCCTAGGGAAGACAATCCTAGATTTTATGTTGAGTTAATAGACTTGCCACTTCCATAGAATAGGCCATGGGAGACATTCTATGTCAAACAAAGAGATTATGATCCCAAAGTCAGAATGAATTTTGGCTTAAGGGGAGCTTTAAAGAATAAGGATTGGGATACTGAGAAGATAGAGGCCTATTGGAAGTATAGGTAGGAAATTTTTCAAACAACCCATTCTTTTAGGAATGTAGACATAAATAAAAGATGGGAAGAGCAATGGGATGAGTGTCATTTCTCCCCTACATCTAGCCTAGAGACAGGTGATTTGCCTACACCGAGTGAAGGATAGGAAGCTAGGGCTGGGTCAAGCCAAGAGTCACAAGCCTCAAAAGCAAACTGCAACTGCAGTAACTATATCAGTTTGGCCTCAATCCCTTAACACCATAGAAATGCAAAAAATCATGATGCCTTCATCATCACAAGCTTCCCCATCAGCCCCAGTTATAGATGTTCCTAGTTCCCCACAAGCCTCATTGAAAGGAGTAGAAATATAACCAGAAGAAGAGACACCCAAGAAATGGAGGAGGGTACAGTTTCAATTAGCTTCAGAGGAAGAGACGGACACCTCACATTGCCAATTATAGGGTACTATAATTTCTCCTCTAGGAAGTAATAATCCTCCCTCTCCTTCTCAGTCTATTTCTTCCCCTGTCACTTTTACCACTCCCATTTCTCACTTCATCCCACCAGTGCCACCTCAGGCCTTAACATTACCTCATTTTTCCCCTTATATTCCCAAGAAACCTTTCCCTCAAATTGCCCATAGCCAATAATTGGCTATTCAATATGGTTTTCCACAAGGACATCCTTTTGCAAGTGAGCATATTGCCTCTCCTTCCACCTTCTAGACCCAAGTAGATGCTGCTAGGAAGGCAAAGGAAGCCCAAAGAGAGAAGAAGAAGATTAAGGAGAATAAAGCTTTGGTTACTCCCCATCTGTGGTCATAATCTGACCCCATCTAAAATCAATTAATGGTGACTCATTTGTCACCAAATGTAATAAAACTAGCTGAGCAAATGTAGCTAGAGGATTATACGATGAATGTAATAGCCATTGACATGTCACTCTTCATGCCATAGGACAAAGTTGAGCTACTAACATAATCCACTTCTACAGTTACTGAAGATTATTTGAAGATATCAAGAAGGCTACAGAAGATGGAAGTTGAGCTAGCCAAGGAAAAGGCAAACTATAACAGTTTGACCTCAGAGATCAATAGTAAAAACAATGAAATAGAGAATATAAATAAATAGTTGCAAAATACTATTTCTCTTCAGACACACTAGGTAGTTCAGGCCCAAAATGATTTTTTAAAGGCAGAGCTCACATAGGTAAAGAATGTAGTGACAATCCTCATGCATGACAAGGTAGCGCTACAAGGAAAGTGTGAGGAACACCTATTGTAGGCTACCTAATTACAACAAAAGCTATTAGCTAAATAGAATAATGTTGTAGTCATAATAGCCCAATTTCACTCAGAGCAATAGAGAGTAGCACAATTGACACTAGAATTGGCCAATAGGCTAAAGAGTGTCAGAGTATTAAGTCTGGTAAGGGAGTTATATGAATCCATGTGGAAGAGAATCTCTTTAGAGATTATTTAGCTTAGGCCATCTCTCACCTTCCTACTAAATGCATAGGAATTGTGCAAAAAGGTGGAGAGTTTAGTTGTAAATACTCTGGCTACAGTCTCTGAAAGAGTAATGGACTCAGAAACATTACTGTAAAAGCTATATGATGTAACGAATGCAACACTATTAGCAGTAGGAATCAATGATAGAATGGTCACTACCAAGCAGGTGAATGAAGTTCTTAGTTGAAATTATGTAGCCAATAGTTGCAAGGAGCTTCTAGATGTCATGAAGGAAGGAATTAATGAAATGAAGTAGCATGTTGAAGATCTGGTACAATTAGGTCTGTAGACACCAATATTGTGTCAACTCCCCCTTGGTCCCCTTATAACACTTACACACCTTATTAATTTAAAATAAAATACTTATTTTAAATTAATGACATCACCCTAGACACCTCACCATGACACCTCACCTAGACACCTCGCCCTAAGACCATTTCCTATCCTATGAGTCACCCTGAGACTAGGTCATCTACCCATGACCTAGTGTCACTCCATTCCAACCTCCTAACTAACTCTCGTGACTAATAAACCTATCCTTTGACCATTCTCCAATGGAAAATGCACTTGGTAGATGGAGAATGAGCAAAGGGCTAAAAATAGCCCTTTTACCCATTCTCTAGCCACTGATGTCAGTCAAATGTTAGCTGATGCTGGCGGGATCACCGATGTCGGTTACTTAAACTGGGTTCTAACCTTGAGCTAGGGTCTAATCACTTATCCCAAATTCTTCCTCCCAAACTCTGAGACATTGACGCACACACTCTAAGACCAAACATCAGACTTCAACTAATGCTCTCCTGGCTACATAAACTCTGCACAAGTGACTCCAGATTGGATTAGAACATTGCACGAGGGATTTGACATCAGCCACAACAGGAATACGTGTTCTAACACCCTTGGTTCTTCTAACAGAGATAAGTATTATTCTATATTATTTCAGTAATTTAGAATACATTAGTAATTAGTTTCTATTTACTATTTCTAAATACTATCAACCAAACCTGACTTCCTATGTAGAAAGGCTGAAAAGCCTTCCTTCTATTCTTATCCTCTTTTTACACCTATCCCTGACCTTTGCCACTCTCAAACCCTATTCACTATCTTACAATCCTGCACAGACCCTTAAACTCCCAGACTCCTCTATCGACCACAGACATACCCTGAAACCCATCCAAGGCCCACTGCCCCTACCGACATCGGTAACATAACCGACGTCGGCATATTTACCAATCGATGTTGGTAGGACTATCAATCTCAGTGACTGTGATAAACTGATTGCAGAGAATAGGTACACGTTGTCTACTTTCTCTTTCTTAGTATTTCATTATTTCTCTTTATACAACACTCTTTTTGTCAAATAGTGGACTGTCATCCCTCACGGAGCTTTATGCTTCTGGGACCGAGCATTGCTTGGCAGTCCACCATATCTTTATCTAAAACTCTCTTTGTTTAAGTCTTATTCTTATGTACAGGTGTCTTCCTCCATAGCCAAAGAAGAGCTCCTAAAATGCTTGGATACATTGTGTAACTTAATTTGGGTATCAATCAAACCCCTAACCCTTAACTTTAGTTTCTTCTTCTTCTGAATGCAATTAGCAAAAACGTAGAGAAACAAGGTCTTCCTTCTCTATTTCATAATGACAATACCATGCTGATGGTAGAATAAATTAAACCATTGCTATTGGCCAAACAAAATGATCAAATAATTTTCCAAGATCTCAAGGATGATTCATCAGTCCCTGAAATAGTTGTCTTGGTTCCTGTTTCCCAACTTGAATTTAAATTGAAGGCTACTGTTCAAGTTTGCAAAAAATTTCACACAAGGATATCATTAACCTTGATTTAGCCTTCAATGAATTATAGAACAAGCAGGGGTTATCTGATGAAGAGTGGTCTGCCTACCAGACAACATTGTGGAAGTTGTGATTTTGAATTTTTGATCCAGCGGGAGTCATGTTTTTGAGCAAGCCCAAAAGTCCTCGAGGTCAATTTACTTTATGTTGCATTCTATTTTTTGATCGTGCACTGCAAATTTTTTCTTTCGTAATTTTTTGTCCAAGATGGTGAAGTCATGAAATAGAGCATGGGCTCTGTTTCCTTTTTGATTAATTTTTGCCTAAGTTTTGAAGTCGAGCAAAAGTTGACAAGTGTCATTGTTCAAGGTATACTTTCTCAAGGAAACTACCAAGTGTCATCATCTGAGGTACCTTTCATATTTTCTATGAGTTGGTCGGAATGTGCCATGTATCTCACAGTGACTCAGTGGAACGTGCCAAGTGTCAGCATCCATAGTTACATATCGGCACCCATAATTTATCTCTTTGTAGTGAAAGGATTTCAAAAGGCTAAGTATCAAGATCAGGTGGAAAGTGCCAAGTGGTAATAGTGGAAGGTCTCAGAGTTGTTTTTCTAAAAGTGATGGAAGTTGCCACGTATCCTAGCTGAGACAAAGCAGAAGTCACCACATGTCAGCATTCAAAATATTTTTGGTTTAATGCCTTGGTTAAATTTTTGGTTCAAAGCCCTGGTTCATTTTTTTTTGGTTCAATACCTCAGTTTTTGTGTAAGCAACACGTAGCATTGAACCATTTTTTGGTTTAATTGGTTGATTTAATAGCTTAGTACAATCGGGTAGTTCAAAGGAGCATCCAAAAAAACCAAAGGGGTCAAGTGCCCTTTCAAAAGGTAGTAAGGCACAATTAAACCTTTCAAGCAGAGGCTGCCAAGTGTTATCTATTGAGCCCCTTTCTACCCCATCCCTAGAATAAGTAGAAGACACCACGTATCTTCCCAGAAGCATCAGAAGCTACCGCATATCACCATCTAAAAGATCTTCATGTTTCAGTGCTAAAAAAGACTATGATGGGTCCCAGGTTTTAGTTCTAAAAATATGTGAAAGCTACCAAGTGTCGCCACCTGTAGGAGCCTAACATGTGCCCCAAACATTTTCATAGTATAGCTAAAGAACAGTGGAGATTTCCATGTGTCCTTTATTGAAGCAAGTAGGGATCGACACCTGTCCCTGTGTTCCTTTTAAATTTACTTAGGTAAGAGATGCTATGGGTCTTATTTTCTTTCAAGCTATTGAGGTTTCAAGGAAGTGGATGGTGACAAGTGTCAAAGGTGGAACAATCCTGAGCCAAGACACAAAAGAGTATAAGTTATGAGGAAAATGCCAAGTGTCTTTGATAGTTGTTGTGGAACATGACAAGTGTCATCTTCCAGTGTCTCTTGAAGTAATAAGAAGATTTTTATGGAATTGACTAAGTGTCCTCTTTTATTTAATAGAATAGTGTGTCTTGTGTATCTATTTTAGCAAGTGAACTGTAGGGAAATAGACCATTTTAGAATCTAAGAACTATCCTCTGATAGACACTTCCAGCTCAGTTAGAGTTCAATTTGGGCTGTAAGTTTGGGAATGCATGGACAATCTGGAGGGAATCCAAGGTCAGGATCAAGAGAAGGAAGAGACAAAGAGGGAAGCTCAGTGGGAGTTATTTCCAATAGATGGAGAAGTTCATCGGGTAGATATTTGGGGCCTGCAAACATTGAAAGTGCCATCTGTTTGTCCCCTATGAGATAAAGGTAGAATGGACAGTTGCACGGTGAAGTAGGTGATGGAATGAGAGATCTGAGGCTATAAAGAGGAGTATGGGGATCACCAAAAAAGGATTAGATACTAGGAGAGATAATAACTTCTAAAAAATTTATTGTCAAGAGTTTTAGACATTCTAAAGCTGTGATTAGGAGTATCATTTGCCTTTATTCTATTTTCTTAAGTTGTAAAGTTTATGTAACTATGCCCTTTATGTGGCTAGAGAATTAATGAGAAGATAGAGTTTTTTTCCTTTGTTGATGTTTCCTGTGTCATTTACAAAAGTAGTCTAAGCTGCGAGCCTCTATTTCTATTGTTTCTATCTTTTACATTGATCATGCCTTGTCTTCTCTTTAATGTAATTGAATCTTGCATATAGTTTCGCTGTGATTAGGAATAAGGATCAAAATTACATTCAAGTGCATTGCCATAGTTAGATTTTCTTTCTTTGAATTTGAGTTTTTGTTTAAAGTTCTATCCCTTTTCCCCCCAACATTTGATATAAAGAAGAGACCAGCTTCTTAAAAATCTGGAGGTTGTCTCAAGTCGCATGTCCCACATCTTGAAACTTCCCATTGTTGGTGTCTAAAACAAAGCAAAATTTTAAACATCAACACTAACCACACATATTCCAATAAAATTAAATCAAATTTTTATTCCTTTAACCTATCATATCATGCCTTAAAATTTTATCACACTACACTGCATGCTTACCCTTGTCCATGTACGCAATGTTGGAAACACGTAAATAAAAGGGAAACTAACTATGTATCTCCTAAAATATACCTTGAATGGTATTGTAGTATCTTCATGGATACCTTGAAGGTATATCCTAAGAGATACCTTTCAAACATGCATAAAGTTACCATTAAAGGTATTATAAAGCCCTCTAAGTTATCTCATAAAGCCATCTAAGTTATCTCATAAGAGATATATTTAAATACAATTCCAATCATGTGTATTTTCAAGGTATCTACTAGGATACCCATTGAAGGTAATAAAAACACATGTTTGAAAGTATCTCCTATGAGATAATTTATACCTTAAAAACATGCATTAGGGTACACTGAAAGGTATGAAAAATACCTTCAAGGTATCTCCTCAGAGATACTTGAAATAAAATTCTAATCATGTGTATGTTGAAGGAATGTTAGAATAGTTTCCTAAAAATTCTCCAAAACATGCAAATTACAGGTATAGCTTGCACAAAAAGAAGCAAAAAAGAATCATAATATCATGAGTAAATTTATATAATCTTCAATTTTATACATATCAATAAATATAAAGACAAACTAACATGGTGTTAATAATTATGGATCATAAACAACATAGTACAAAATAGAACAATCTAAAATAAAATAGAGTAAAAACTACACATTATGCATAGGTAAAAGAATCTTACGAAAACAATAAAAAAACTAATATATTAATCTCTATCACACACCAAAAAAATATTAAATTACATTAGAGAACTATATATATATTTTGACATGGTTCTGTCTCTTCACATTAAAGCTTTCCAACATGCAGAAAGAAAAGTGTCATGTCATTCTTATATCTATCACTTGGCTAACAAGGTCAAAGACATACAAAATATCATATAGATGATAAAATGATACCCTAAACACATGTCACTACTCCATTTCTAACACTTTCATGAGCATAAACTATTATTTCATCTTGAGATAAAATCTAAACTATGATCTCAGCTAAAGATGGAAAAGATTAACCTTCCACAAAAGTGGCATTAATTGCTGTAGGTGTCATTTAACAGTTTAAACCCTTGGTACCCTACTTAGCCTCAATTTTGTGTTTTCAAATAAGTAACATACTTTCCTATGGCCATTTTTAATTTTATATAGACTATCATAACTAGGTGGCCATCCAGGCTAGGGGTATTAAACCAACCTAGACTCACTTTGAATGCTTATGACTATGTTACAAAGCAATTTTTTTCTTAAACTACAAAACTTGAATTACACATTTACCTAATATGGAGGTTATGATGAATTTTGGATAGGTATTTATGTAGGTTGTGGATGCCCAGACTACACCTTTATATCTAGCTTTCTCTTTTGCAAAATTGTTTATATTCCCGTGGTGGAATGAAGTTAGGTTCATCTATGATATGCACAATAGCTGGTTCAAACTGTGAGAGTTCATGCTTGAGAATTTTCAAATTATCAAGTACTTCTCTCACCATGGTAATAAAAACACATAGTGGAATATGAATGACCATCAAATTGTGTACATTTAATTCTTTTTCAATGATAAGGAAGTCTCTAGCATTTGATAGCTTAAGCTAGATATCTGACACAATATCATCCAATCTATCTACAATCCTTTGGGCTTGAATAGCTACAAATGTGTTGAACATTATCTAATTTTTCCAAACTTGGAGATTTTTCATCATGGTATCCTTGGCATCTAAAAACTTTTGAAATGTGTCATTCAGTGTTTCCCCAATAGCCATTCGATCATTCAATACAACTTTAGCTTTATCCACCATTGCAAACTCTAGTTTAGTAGAATCTAAGGATTTGTCAAGGTGCTTCTTCCAATCAAGAATTCCTTATGAAATCTACTTACCCTGATGCATAAATATATCTAGGACCTATAAATATTCCTCCATAAGTTCACAAATGCATTCTATCTTAGTGTGGATAGCCTACCCTTGGGTGCAAAGTTTATATGCACTCACCCAATCCTTTGTTAGCCAAGTCAGCAATGTATTGAGTTTTTTGTCCTTGGAAATTACTTGATCACCAAGGACTTATGAAAACCATAGTACAACAAGAGACATCGATGAGCTGCCTAACCTCAACAATTTTATTTTTTGCTTCTACTTTTGCATCATGCAGATAAAAAATAATATGTTCTAAGTCTGAAGCCTTTTGTGTAATGGATTTTTGGAATGCATATGCTCCTTTAATTTGCATAGATAATAACAACTGAAAAACATCCAAAGATGTCTCCATGGAAGTGGAAGCAAGTACAGTGGATGTCATTCAAACTATGGTAGGAGATGGCATAAATTGAGCTAATGAAAGCAATAAAGTATTATGACAAGATGATGTGGTAGGGACATCCCACAACCATTGGGTAGAGGGGAGATACTTAGATAGTGAAGTCTCCTTTGGTGTACTTGATTAGGTTGTATCTTTATGAGAAGCTCATTTTTTGCTAGCTTACACCTCTACCTCTACTTTCACCTCTTCATACTTGTGTACTACCTCCTGGTGATCCCGTATCTTCCTTTCAACTTCTTCTTCCTTGGCTTTCTTGCTTTTTGCCTGAGCTTTTTTAGCCTTCTTCCAGACTTCTTTTGTTGTTCATCTTCTTCAATGTGATTTTTATCTTGTTATTATTATGCATGTTGAGATTTTTTCATAGATACTTTTTTTGTAGCATATTTATTCTTTATTCTTATTTGATTTTCTCTTTTTCCTCTCTTCATTCTTTGTAGCCTCCTCCTCATGATCCATGGTATTTTTCATAACATCCATTTATTTTGTTAGATATAACATAGTGGTATTTGGGGATCCCTCCATTAAATATATATCATCTATTTCCATATTATATTGTGAGTGCTCTGAAGACTTAGATTCAATAACCACACCTCTATGTACAAAAATCTTTGTCAACTTGACCGAAGGGACATGTGTATCCTTGTGCCCTTAGACTTCATCTGATGGGCAATAATTTTTATGGATATCTCTATAAAAGATACCATACATTTTAGTATAGTGGTTGAAGGCCTCACCCAATAATGAATACATTTTTTATGAATCAGTGGACATATTGAGCTCCCTTCCTCTGGTAGATCTACAAACTATGTAGATGATGAACCAACTTCTGGATCTTTTGAAATTTTTTTATCATAAGTTCATGTTGAGATTATTATTAGCCTATAGTATCCATAATAATAGAGAGAGGGGGTTGAATAATGTCAAATTAAATGGTCACTACTTATATTATTATACACTTGATAAGTGCACACTACTTTCCAAAAACATAACTCTTTCTCCTCCTCTTTATCATAGACCTTTTTACCAATGTCTTCCATCATGCATTGAAGAACTTCCTATTCATCAACCTTAAAAATTATAAGATTGTACTCCTAAGCTATCCTTGGAACATATGGGTTATCCAAACAATAATTGAATTGCCTTGATATCTTTCTAGCTAGTGGTGAGGCTCTCTATGCAAGTCCCTTCTATTTGCATTTTTTTTTGTTATGGGGGAGCTAAAAACTATTGTGGTGAGGCTTGTGGTTGTGTAATTGGCTATGGTTGTTATTTATCTTGATCATGTTATTATGCACCTAGAGGGATGGTTTGGATAGGATACACTAACATCATGACTAGGTCTCTCTACCTCCATACTTTTGCTTGTACTTAAACCATTGTGATGAAAAAAGGCATTGGAGTTATAGTTGGCATGGCCAATTCATGCACCTTGATTTGAATACCATTGTACAACTTGGTAACCGATGTATGATACCCAAATATTGCATGACATCTTATAAAATTTGAGGGTGTGACCTGATCAAAGTGAGAGCCTTAAGCCACCATGTGTTAAATTTCCCCCATTGCTCATAATATTGCCTTGTCTTAGTCTAAGTGATGCCTATGAGGGAAGTAGTAGGCCAAAAAATTATAGTAACATTAACTTAGCCCATTGGGGGCTTATGTTAGGTGAGGCATAACAATAAAACTACAAACTAATATTGAATTTTTTTAGTGTAGTGCTTTTTCCCACTGAGTTTTGCCTACTTGATCGTATGGCCATTCTATGTTATTTAAGCTTCCTTAGGTTAGTTATAAAGGGTCCATAGGCTAATTATATTTAATTTTGATTAGTTAATTATGAAAATTAAGGGATTACTCTTATTACCCTAATTTTACCTATATGTACCCCACTTTTCCTTTTTGGAAGGTAAATGAAGAATTCAATTGCATCATTTTGGATTTCATAGCTTATTGCACATATCATGTGTTTTCTAGAGATCTCACACTACCGCACAAGATTCAAATTAATTGTATAAAAATACTTAGAGATATTGGAAAACTCTTTCATGGTACCAAAGTTATCATGACAGTCTCATGCATTAGACTCCCTAGTAAGATCCTCTATGCATTTACCTTGTTGGTTTTTCTTCTGTCTTGGCCACCATTTTTGACCTTGGAGGCATTTTCTTAATCTACCTCAGAGTTCATGTCAAAATGCCTTTGATGAAAAATATATTTACATATTTTTTAAATATTTTTGAGATCTAAAATGGGATGTTATTATTTTTTGAGAAACTTCATAGATTTTCCAAAAAATTAACTTCTTCCATCTAGTCGTATGATTGTACTAATGAAGTAATCAAGCTTGCAAACCCCAATTTACTCTGTAGAGCAAATCAAGTTTTTGGTGAGTTATTACTTGAATTCATAGACTAAATTAGGTTTTTAGTGAGCTCTTACTTACCTCAAGACCAAAATGGGTTTTTAACACTACTCAACTTATAAGTAATCATGCTTCTGAACCTTGACAACTTATTTGTAAGGCCCATTCAAGTTTTCTAAGGGTAACTACTTATTACTCATTTACTTTTTAAGTAATGCAGTTATAAGAGTATGAAGTAGTCCAGGTCTAAGAACCTAATTTATATTAAGCAAGACACATTCAGGTTTGTGGAGGTCAACTAATTATTACTCATTACTTGCTTTATAAGTAATAAGTAAAGTTGTTCAAATAACCTAAAATACACTGAGGAGAAGTAATCAAGTTTCTCAGGGTCAACTACTTATATATTTTTATAAGTAATAAGTCATGCAGGTTGAAGAACACAAAATGCACTGAGGAAGACCAATCTGGGTTTTCCAAGGGTGATTACTCATTAATTATTACTTTTCAAGTAGTGTAGCTGGGAAAACCTGAAGTCAAGCAGCTGGAAGAACCCAAATTACACTAGGAAACCCATTTAGGTTTTCAAAGAGATTTTAATCATTAATTTTTATAAGTAATGTAGCTACAAGAACCCAAAGTCAAGAAACTGCACAAACCTGTGTGACGTTCAAGGAGGCATCAAATTTTAGGTGAAAGGTAATGAATAAATAGAGTTAAGTTATTTCCTTTTTTGGATGGAAAAATGTCTAGATTTTTTTTCCATTTTTGGAAAGGGTCCACAAATATGTGGGAGTAAGAACTAGTAAGTCCTTTAACTTTCAATTTGTAGCTCCTTTTTGGGTGTTGTTTTTTTTGAAAGTGCATATTTTTTTGAGCTCTATGCATTGGTGACATTGTTTTAAGAATTTTCTAACATCCATTTTTACATGGTGTAATAACCTAAAAATCTCTTTAAACCTTTATACCTTTCCTCTTAGATGAATTATCAGTAGTGCCTGATGTCCCTCTCATACTTTCTCACAATGATTACTCATAGATGCATTCTCAGTTGTGCCTAATGTCCAAGATTTAGTGTGTGTGCATTGTAACTTCAGGGGGGTATTTTTAATAGTTCAGGGGGTACTTATACTATGTGCTTTCTATTTTTTTATTTCATTTCAATTTTTTAATTTGTATCATTCTAATCTATACTAATAGATCTAAACATTGAACCACTCACACTATTTAACTATCTAGAATAAAAGTCTAAAATATAACTCGCTTTGAGAGGTAAAGGACTCTATCAAATTACTATGGGTGAGGAAATTGAGCCATCTACAGATCTAGAAAAGGTTAAGTGGTATAATAGATGTGATGAGGCCTATGGGTTTATATGCTTGTTAATGTATCCTCAACTTATGTTTCATGTTAAATCTATAAAAACTTTGAATGATGTTTGGACAATCCTAGACAAGCTTTTTGGAGTGTAAGACATCATGAGGGGTCATGAGCTAGAGAATGAGCTCATCACATTGAGCCTAGGTGACTATGATATCTTACAAGAATTTTTTACAAAGTTTAAATCATTGAGACTATATTTGAAACAATGTGGCATTAAGAAAATAGATGACTAGTCGGTTCTATCAGTGCTTGCAAAACTGGGTCACGACTATTCAGTTTTCATCTCTACATTTCATGCTACTAAATGTGCACTTAGATCCACTTGGAAAATGCCATAATTTGATGAATTTTTTGATTATTTGACTCAGGAGAAAGATAATTTGGTTCAAATGGGTACACTAAAGTCTTCAAAAACACATGCCTTGATTGTCAATCAGGACAAGAAAAAGCCTTCAAGCAGTGGCAAACAAGAAAAGAAATAGTCTAAACTAGATCATGAGAATAAGAAGAATTAGAAATCAGATAAAAATACTAAGGCGACATCAAATGAGTCCTCCTCAAGAGGGAAACCTAAGAAGGAGAAACCAAAATACAACTTTTATAAGAAACTTGGGCATGATGAATCTTAGTGCATGGAAAAGAAGATTGACACCTTGAATAAGATGCTTGAGAAGAATAACATCAATGTTCCTGAGTATTCATCTCAAAACATATCAACACAATATTATACAAAGGGTAAATATAATAAAAGTGTAAAAATAAGGGTAAGGTACTTCTTGTAATAGCTTCTCAGCCTTTGACTTGGGTTATTGACTCAAGTGCTCTCTATCACATGGCCACTTCAGAGGATCTATTTTCAAAAATAGAGCCATGTTTTGTGACTTCAATTTTTATGGGTGATAACACTTAAATAAAATTAAATGGTAAATGATAAATAAAATTAAGTTATGGGAACTTCAATGATGTTCTGTGTGTTCCTTCACTATCCACCAATATTTTATCAATATATCAAATCACTCACATAGGTGTAGGGAAGCGAGCTAAGTTTACACCTAATTTAGTGGTCATGAAGGAGACACATAGTGACATCATAGTGGCTTATGGTAAGGCCAATAATCAATTGAGTATGTATAATTTCTCATAATTTTCCCTAGATCAACCCTTAGCTACATTGCTTACTCATGTAGGAGTGAGCAAATTATGGCATGAACGGTTTGGCCATTTAAACTACCATTACTTGGAATAAATCAGACATCAGGACATGGTTTTAGGGTTTATTAAAGTAAAATTCTTGGATGGCCTATGTAATGGTTTCATTCTTGGTAAGCATCTAGAAGAGAAATATGACAAGGGTAAAGCAAGGAGAGCCAAACAAAAGCTAGAAATAGTCCATAGTGACTTAGCAGGTTCATTTCCAAAATCTTCATTCAATAAGATAAGATACATGCTCATATTCATCGATAAATTTTTGAGGTACACCTAGGTTTTTTTTATCAAAAATAAGTCTAAGGTCTTCAATCACTTTAAGGACTTCAAGGTACTTGTGGAGAAGCAATCAAAATGTTCCATCAAAATCTTAAGGACTGACAATGGTAGAGAGTATGTCAACAACAAGTTTGAGCAATTCTGCACATTAGAGGGGATTCAAATACAACATATAATTCCATATAGTCATAAAAATAACGGTGTGGCCAAATTCAAGAACTATACCCTAAAGGAAATGACAAACTATATGCTTTAATCAAAGTCTCTTGCTCCTTAGTATTGGGCTGAAGCAATCAACTGTGCATGCTACATTTAGAACCAAGTTACACATAAAGCCTTGAAGGGAATCACTCCTTTTGAAGATTTGGATGGTCACAAGCCTACAGTATATCACTTTTAAGTGTTTGGATCACCAACTATGGCCCATGTTCCTAAGAAGAAATTTAAGGTAATAGACCCTTAGAGTCAGTCTTGTATCTTTATAGGGTATGCAGAGGGTGTTAAGGGATATAGGATTATCCATCCTAAAAATAATGAGTTAGTTATTTAAAGGAGTGTCAAGTTTTGTGAGGTCCCACTTGAACATAATCATGGCACTCTAGACTCTTCAAAAGTCTCACTAGACATTGATTCCACATCTGATAGTGACGTAGATCCACCTCAAGATCCTCTTGATGATCAGGATGACTCTTATTCTTCTTCAAGTTCAAGAAATGGGAGTAGTGATGAGGATACTCTCCCCCATCTCACACTAACACTATAAATGATGAGGACTCACCTCCTAATTCTCTAATCTCATACACTTTTGGTCATATATAGGATAGACACTTTAAAGTGTTGGAGGATGGGTTATAAATCCATCAGATACAAGGTGAACATGATCACAATTTAAAGGGACATCACATTCCTACTTGGCCATTTCCTTAGATCCATAAAACTTTCATGAGTCCTTTAGAATTATAAAATATGATTCTAATTTGTAGGAAGAGTATAGTTCCCTGATCAAGAACAAAGCATGGGACTTGGTCCCTCTTCTAATAGGAAGAAAATTGGCCCAGTGTAAATGGGTTTATCAAACCAAGTATGGTGTAGATGGATCAATAGATAAGTATAAAGATCATCTATTTTCAAAGGGTTTTCTCAAGTGCCTAGCATAGACTACACTGAGACATTTGCTCCTATATCCAAGATGACATCTATAAGACTCACTCTAGCAATCACAACTACACATCGATGAGATGTTTGCCAAATGGATGTAAAGATTGCTTTTATATATGGTGACTTCAAAGAAGATATATATATATATATATATATATATATATATATATATATATATATATATATATATATATATATATATATATATATATATATGGAGCAACCACAAGGCTTTATGGAAGATACCTCCTTAGTTTGTAGACTTAGGAAATCTATCTATAGATTTAAATAGGCCCTTAGGGCATGGTATGCCAAGATGGACTCCTTTCTCCTCATAGTTAGGTTCACCAGATTCCACTTAGATTTGAATGTATACATATTATGGTAGGATGATTATTTATTGATCCTATTTCTCTATGTCAAGGACTTACTGATTATAGGGAGCTCATGATCATCCATCTCAATAGTGAAAACTACACTTTTAGATATATTTTCAATGATAGATATGGGATTTCTACACTACTTTCTCAAGATTGAAATAATTTAGTTAAATTCTAGGATAACTTTATCACAATCCAAATATTCTCTTAATTTGCTTATAAGGTTTAACATCGCTGATTGTAAGCCAATTCCTACTCCCTTCTTATTTGGTGTGAATCTTGAGGCTAATTATCCTACACCACTCATTGATGTAACTTCATATTAGTAACTCATGAACAGTCTTATCTATCTCACACACACTAGACATGCCATATCCTATGCAGTTGGTTTGGTCTCTTGATTTATGCAAGAGTCACATGAGTTACATTAGAAAGCAAAAAAGTGGATTCCTCACTACATTCAGGGTTTTCATAACTATGGGATACACTATGGAGCAGAAACAGAGGTTGATTTTATTAGATACACATATTTAGATTGGGTTAGAGATATTCAGAGTCAAACATCCACTTTAGGTTATAGTTTCTCACTTGGTTTGGGTCCAATAAGATGGTCAAGCAAGAAACAACATACAATTGCTTTATCATCTATGGAGGCAAAATACAATGGGGCTATCAATTCCACCACTAAAGTAATCTAGCTTTAGGGGATTCTCACTTAGTTTGGTATCTAGTTTTATAAGCCAACAATCATCTATTATGACAACCAAAGCACTATCCATATTTGTAGGTATCTAGTTCTTCATCAAAGGACCAAGAAAATTGAAATTCATATTCATTTCATTAGGGATATTATCAATGATAAAGTCATTTTTCTTTGATACTATCCAACATCAGAGTAGATTGCAAATATTCTAACCAAGACCTTCACAAGGAGTAAATTTATTTATCTATGAGCTCTCATTGGGGTTAGGGTTATTCTACCTTCTTCTTCCTCCTATGAAGGTTCATCACTATGTGCTTGGGCACCTCATCAGGCTTTCAATGCTAGGACCCAATTCTCATCTCACCTAAGCTACACTTAAGGGGGGTGTTAGTGTAGTGATTTTTCCCATTAGGTTTTGCCTACATGGTCATATGGATATTATATGTTATTTAACCTTCCTCAAGTTATTTATAAAGGATCCATAGGCTAATTATATTTAATTTTAATTAGTTAATTAGGAAAATTAAGGGCTTCCTCATGTTTCCCTAATTTTCCTTATATCTACCCCACTTTTCCTTTTTGGAAGGCTAATGAGGAATTCAATTGCATCATTTTGGATTTCATAGCTTATTGTAGATATCATGTGTTTTTAGATATCCCATGCTATCTCACAAGATTTAACTTGATTACATGAAAACTATTCAGAGATCTTGGCAAACTCTTTCAGAAATTTTGTGAGCTACCTGAAAGTACCTTTTCAATATTAGTGGTAAACTTATATGCAAGAAACTTAGGCTGATTAAAGTTCTCATTCTAGTATATCATGTGATATACAATGTCAATTACTCATTTTTTTACCTGCTTGGCCTACTTTATTGTCTACCAAAACCTCTTACTAATACACTATAATAGAATGCACATTGAAACATAATCAATGGAGTCAGTTGGGGTTCCTCTACCTATCTTAGTGGGAAACTTCTATTAAATAAATGAATGAATTGGTGGTATAGTGGACTTATATGGCAATAAGTTTTTTCCATGATTTGGGAGGCTTGTGCCTCTTATGATGGTCTATGCATTGATCTAAATGGTGATATCTATAGACAAATGAATATCCCCTTGGTTATATTTGATTAAAAAGGTATGCATGACCTCATCTAGTTTATTGAATTTATCTAACTTGATTAGCCTCTCTACATCAAAACCCTGAAGTGGATGTTGAAGTGAAAGAGCTCTTGCTTGTGCACCAAGTTGTGTTGGTAGGGTGAAGAGAGTAACTTCAGCCATTTTTATAAAGTTGAAGGGATTTAGGTCATTGAATTTGGTTTGTTGAAGACCTATCCCAATCCACATTTTTTTCTTTCTTTGCATCTATGAGTGAGATCAGTAACTTGCTCCTATCCATGACTAAACCTTTAATTTGCACTATTTGATTGCTTTGTTCTATCGAAATCTAGGTATCAATTTTTTCACATAGGAGTATATTGAGAGTAGATAGTAGCATAATCTTGTTCTCCAAAGTTTTTAATATTTTGGCATAGTTTATCCACTTCATTTTATGGATTTTTACATCCAATTTTCTCTTACCAACCTATTAAAATGTATTGAATACTTGTGCATGAGTGTTATTCCTCATATTTAATATTTTGTCTTTAATGGTGACCTTTTTGTCTCCCAAATCTTTAAATTAACCCATAACATGTGTTTGATATGACCCTATGTCACTTAGTGTAGCCACTTTGTTTAATGAATCCACATGTTTCATCCCAACTTGATCTACCTTGAACAAGATGCAATATTTTAAAATGCCATGTCATTAATGGTCTTGCATGACTGTTAACAGTCCTTCTTCCATACTTGTATTGTCACTTCCCACTTTCCTAGAATTAATTTGAGATTGATGTAACTTTTACTAGATTTCTCCTTAATCTCATTTCTTTGACAAAGTACAAACAATACTATTTTACATTTTAGGCTAATTTATTAAATGCATTTAATAAGTTATACTATGCATACCCATAAGAGCCTCTTAGACTCTACAAGCGCACAAAAAAAAATTCAATAATAGATGCAACAAGAGTCCTCAGTCAAGGACCAAGAAATCTAGTAGTTGAAGAATGACCTCACCACCCACTCCTAGACCATAGGTATCCTCCCCATGGTCTAATAATTATATGTATCCTATTAGGAGAGAATATATAACATGGCGACAAACTTGAAGCCAACACTTGGATTTATTGTGGACTCATATTGACTGAGTGCATAGGTGAGCATAGATGAAAACTTAAAGTCAAAATCCCTTCTTCTGATGATAAATGTCATCATGACACTCCTTAGGAAAGAAGGGACCTATTCTTTGATGAAAAGGCGTGCCATTGGCTGAGGGAAGTGGGACCCATTTAAAAATAAATTAAAAGGTAGTTGAGAGGGAAATATGTGTCACCATAATGCTTTTTACATATCCCTAATATTTCATACATGAATTTAAATCTATTAGTCTTTGGGTAAATAGGATGGAGATACTTGGCATAATCATAGAGAGTTGCTCACCCAGTGAACATGAAATATTTTTTTAGTGTTGAAATTTTATGGGTTTGCAGGTGCATGCAACATGTCCTTAACTATTGAAAAATGAATTCTTAAGATTAATGTCATGGGTACCCTTTAAGGTATTACAAGGTGATTCAAGGTATAACCTAGTACTACATTCAAACCTTCAAGGGTACCCATACACATGTTTGAAAGGTATCTCTTAAGAGATACCTTCAAACTTTTGGGTCCACAACAGAGGTTCAAATCAAATACAGGATCCTAAAAAATAAGAAGCTAATAATTTTCCATAATTTTTCTCAAAACCCCCATTGATCATTATCATTTTATATTATAGTAAAATACATGGTTGAATATTGACTTAATTAGCTATTTTTCTCTATGTGACTATTTTGCTTTGATGCATGTTTTAAATGTATCTCCTAGGAGATACCTTTAAAGTAGGATGAAGTAAGAATTGAAGTATGCAATATATGATATTAAAATCTATTATTTTTTTGGATTGACATAAACCATGTAATTAAAAAAATGTTATACATTACCCTTTTAACATTTTTAGTTTTTAACATATCTCCATGTTTATGTTTTGGTATAAATATAGCTTTTTCTCCTACATATAGGTATAAATTGGATTGATTTTATAAATACCCTAATTAACAAATCTTCTCATGTCTTTTGTAAATGTCCAGACTGAAAAATCATACGTCAATGGCTTTCCAATGTGGAGACTATGTTCCTATCATAAATAATGGTAAGGTCACTGGTGAAGGAAGAATACATAAAGTGGCAGGTCCATATGTTGAATCTCTAAAACCCATAAATATCACTTCCACATGCCACAATGAAGAAATATGTATTGAATGTGTTAGTGTTAATGTGACTAAATATTTTGCTCTGACTCTACCATAACCATTTCCTATAGTTTTTATGGATAATTTGGGGGATGTAGTTGATTGTTTTACTAAATGGATCACAAGAATGATGCCACATGTCATAAACAAGTTTTCTATAGATAATTACATGAAATAAAGACAAAATAATTTGATTTTAGTTCTACATATACAACCATTGCAATAAAAAAAATTACTTGGATTTATTTGTTTGATATATTGATGATCTTACCACATTTCAAAGCCTAAGAAAACTTTTCTTGGAAAAAGGGTACATTTTTTTCAAAAATGTACAACTCTTGCAAATGATGAAAAAATTGCTTTTGGATATGTTGAATTTGCACAACTAGGGGAAATTTTTGGTCACAATCCTATCCTAATGTTAGAAAATGAATTGGGAATTTACATAAGGTAAGTTATACAACATTGCAAAACTTTTAGTATAGAGGTAACTAAGACATCTATCATTAGATGGCCTTCCAACAAAATAGTGGACACTAAGACTTGTAGAGTAATCAATTTACCATACATGACACCAAAGGAGAAAAAAATTGGAAATATTTAAGATGTAGTGGATAATGAAGTCACTCTTGGCCTGATATTCCTAGCACAAAGGCATCCAAAAAAATAACTCATGCTGAAAAATACTCAGGTCAGAAAAGAAATCAGCCAAACACTTCACTCAACCAAATATAGTTTGATGGAAGCATATATAGTGAGATTCCAATAATGTATGTATAAAAATGTTGCATGAATTTTTTTTTCAATCAGGATTGTCATTTGAGATTCTAAAATATACAAAGATAAAGTTTCTTGATTCCACCACAATAGATAGGAAGCAACATGTTTTAGATTCCCTTTCTAACAATTTGTTTAAGAAATATTAAAATAAAACTAGCATTGATTTTAAAGGTACATAGATCTATTTGGAATCTTAGCTTAAAATATATGGATTGAAGAGAATTAAATTTTTTAACATTCAAAATTATCACAAAAATGGGGAATGAAATGCATTTCATATAGGGAGATTTAGACAAAAGCCACAAAATAAGACAATGGTAGCTAAAGATTTGTTGGACCAATTGGTGGATGATTTTGCAAATGTTTCTCCATGACTAACATGCTAGCTAGATATAGATGGCTCACAAGAAAATGTTTGACATCTTCCTAAATTTTTTACTCAAGAATTTATGAGGTGCCACATCAATGCACAACTAGCAGATATGGAATATGAGCTAATATCCTAGCCAAAATATCATAACATGTGGAAAAGTAATTTTCATGATGTGACCATTTCCACATCTGATGACTTTTCTAACTACAAAACATGCATCTTATTGACTCAAAAAAAATGCTATGGGTACCTCTCTTAAGATCAAGAAGAGTGTATTGATCAAGAATTTATGATTCACTAAAATCAAATACTTTCTGCAAGATAAATGTATTATACACAAACGAATGTCAGAACAATACCCTTAAAAATGCCTTAGTATCATTCATGAGAAGGTGGAATGTAAAAATACCTATATGTTGAGGACAATGATAAAAACTAAAGCAATTATCTACAAAATATTAGAGTTGTCAATGGCAAGGATTATAACACAAGGTCATGGCGTTGGCGAATATGGGCATTTTTTTACCATACATTCTTGGAGGGTCTAAATTTACTATCACGTCCTTAAACAAGTGATTTAGGGATATGGAAGAAAAAATGCTAAATACTTATGGATCTTTACTTTATAAACCTAGATCTTCAAAATATCCATTGTATGATGCACTTTTGTCTAACAACTACTACCCCGAATGCAAAAAATATAGAGAAGAAGCACAATCAATTTGTACCTTCAATAAACTTCCTTCCAGGTTATACCTTCAACTAGACAACTATTTTGGGGACAATAAGAATAGGTAATTCCATCCATAATTATATTTAAAAAATGTCAAACCTTATATGGAACTAATGTTACATTTAAAAATTCACAAAATCATTTTTTTTGTACATGTATGTGTTACAATATTTATCTCTCCTTGTCTATAAAGGTGTTTTTCTCAATGTCAAGGTCATATTTCTCCCTATAGGACATACCCATGAGGACATCAATGACACATTTGGAAACCTTTCTAAATGTATAAAGAGGAAAGATGTATGAAGTGTGGCAGAGATGATGGAAACTTATAGGATGTGTTAAAATACAAGAAAATTCATGCCATATTTGATTGAAGATGTATTGTATTTCAAAGAGTATGTTAATAGTTACCAGTTTAAGGGAAGACATGAAATAGTAGGCTTGAAAAAAGGCCAATACTTTATTCTATACATGGAGAAAGGTCAGCCATTATACATTGCAAAAAATCTATAATAGATAGAAATTGGTCCCCCTTGATTACATTATGGGGAACAAAAGAAAATGGTGAGCCAAATGTTCCAGAAGGTAATCTAACAAAAATATATTTAAAATAATTAAAAAATAGAGAAATGTCTCAAGATTCCATTATTGTAAAAGAATCAGATATAAGTAGAAAAAAGAGTGAAAAAGAAATTAAATATAACTTGAATAAGTATGCACAATAATTCAATGAATATAGTTTGATTGGAAATATTAAGTGGAAGGATCTAGCATATTACTTCCAAAACATCCATGACATAATGAAATAAGACATGTTCCCTTCTGAAGTTGAGTGTACAAGAGATTTTTGGCCTATAAAATCATTAAAACATACTTTTGCATAGAGATATACATAAAATGGTTCATGATAGGACCCTTGATATTGGAGTGGCATCTACATATACATATATTGGTCTAAGAAGCAAAGGAACAAAAATTACATTTGATCCAGGTAAAGATGTGAAAATCAGAGATATGTTATTTATCAGACCTGATGATTCTATTGGAGTGGACTACATAGTATGGGTTGTTAGAACTAAAAGTAATATTGAGATACTAAAAACAAATGAGGATATAGAATTAAGGGTCAATGTAGTTTGGTTCATCCCAATTCATGTAGAAAAAAATATGTAGAAGAAGAAATTTTTTATTTAGGATACTTGGATAATAAATAGAAACCAAACCCAACTAACACATTTTTACCATCCATACTCATAGATAGTATCATCTACGCTTGGAAACCAAATAAAAATTGGAGAAGTCATACACTTGTTCTCATTGATTTTTTAAAAGGCATTGTAATAGACTATTTGAATGCATCATCTTACTAGGCACTAAAAATAAAGGGATAAAAGGATTGGGAAATTTGAAATGGTGTTTCCTTAATTTTGGAATGATAAATATGACTCTTTTTTTTTCAAAATTTAGTCCATTTTTTGTGAATGTATAATGTTTTATTGTTTTATTTATTTCTAGTGGCATTTCGCATTTTGGGTCTTGGAAAATACAATTTGGCATTTGAGTTTTATATTTTATACTATGATAATTCAATATTTTGGTAACTGTGCATCTATTTAATAGAATTTAACTATTGGAACATCCACTTTACATTTTTATGATTCAAAATGGTCTTTGACTTTTGCATATTCCAAATAACTAGATCACATTTTATGAATCATGAAAAAATCTTTAGCTTTTCCATTTTTCAAATTCAAATTCACATTTTGCATCCTTTAAAATGGTCTTTGACAAATGGTCTTCATAATTTGCACATCAGAATTTACACTTTAGATTTTTTGAATTGTAAAATACACTTCAGCATTCTCATGTATGTGAAAAGGTATTCAGGGTTTATGCCTCAGAATGTCTCACGTATCAAGATTTGTTTTTTGGCATTTGAGTATCAATAAATGTTATTCATATTTTTAGTTTTTCAAATTACACTTATTATGAGAACTTGTTATTATGCCATATGGTACAATCTTGGTGACTTAGTTATGTAGAAGGATGACCAGTATAAACAAAAGTTCCAAACAATGTGAGCACTTGAGATTGCAACATGCATCAAAATCTTGGTAACTTGACTATGTGAGAGATTATATTAATAATATAATAATAGAACACCCATGATTGACACATGACATGTACATAAATATGAGATAAAATTTTATAGTCATGAGGACATCACTAGAATTAGATTAAATAGATAGTTCACAATCTAATCAACTACTAACATGTGGCATCCCAATAATCCCAAGTGTTTTAAATCATATATTACCCAAGTTCCTAATTAATGTATGAATTATTTTTCCTTAAGAAATACACTATCAGGTCTTATTATCTATAAATGCATGGTCGATGAACCAATTTGAATGACCACATAATTTGGAGTTATTGTAGATATACCATATAGATGTGATTTATTTATAATAAGTCTAAGTATTTATTGATGAAGTCCAATTTATTTATGATAGTTTTCAACTACTAATTATTTTTTATCATTTTAAATAATTTAGACTTATTACAAATACATTAGACAAATGTGATTTATTTTTAATAAATCCAAATTAATCTCGATATAGTCTAATTTAATATTGATACAGTTCAATTTATTTCTAATATTTTTCAAAAATTTGAACTATTGATAAGTCTATATTATCTAGAATAGTCCTTACCATATGAATATGTTACCTATGAACCTATTGACAACTAACCCTCTTCTAGACTACCATAACATCCCAATGACTCTTGAAGATGACAAGCACATTGTTCAAATGTTTACAAGTGGAAGTCAATTATTTTGTGTCTAAAGGAAAAAAGACATAAAAAATAACCACTCAAATAATCCATGAAATATTTGATTCTTGGAAAAGGAAATATATACCTTATAGTTATCTTATTAATTGCTCTAGAATCTATACACATTATCCAATCTCTTTCTTTCTTGGGTACTAGTATAGCTAGTACTACAAATGGGCTGAGACTTTTTTTATCAATCCTTTGTCCAAGATGTTTTGTGTTTGCTTCTTTATTTATACATTATATTTTGGATTCAACTTGTAGGTAGCTTTATTAGGAAAACTTTAACCTAGTATAAAATCAATGTGATGATTGATACTCCTAATAGGTGGTAGCTCATTATGCATCTTATCCACCACTATATCAACATATTCCATGAACACATATTGGAACTCTTGAGGTAATTCATTCATCTTGGTGGATGTTACAATATTCCTTGGTCTAATCACAAATACAAAACCCAATTTTTCCTCTTTTGTACTATTTAAAAACTCTTTCTCACTTATTATCATAACACTTGCATTGGTCCTTTATCCATTGTGTTATTTTTTGATAGGCAAAATTATATGGCTTATGCCATCCTTCTCCAAGGTGCATAAATTATTTATACCATCATGAGTAGTCTTCCTATCATATTTTCAAGGCCTCCTTAGAATCACATGGAACACATCCACTGGAATTACGTCTACCTTATCCTTGTATTCTCTAATTTGAAAATCTACCCAACATTGCTCATTCACAAGAACTTGCTACCCATTTTGAAGCCATGAGACCTTCTATGGGTTTGGATGTGGTATCCTCTTCAAGCCAAGATTTTATACCATCTCTACTACCCATCAAGGAAAATTTTATTGGTTATTTGTAGCCAAAAAGCTATAAGTAGGTTTTTTTTCAATTTTGAAAATGGTTGATTTTGTAAAAATATACATAGGTTAAATAGCCTCAATTTTATACAATTTCATAGTTTAGGACATAGATTCACCTTATAGATTATACTTGATCCTATTTTGGGACACAAGTTTTCTAGAGTTACTATACATGTATGGGTATGATTCACCAGGAAGTTATATGACACATGTATAGGTTAGTCTAGAATCACCAGGTGTGTGTGTGTGTGTGTGTGTGTGTGTGTGTGTGTGTGTGTGTGTGTGTGTGTGTGTGTGTGTGTGTGTGTGTGTGTGTGTGTGTGTGTGTGTGTGTGTGTGTGTGTGAGTTTATAAATAATAATGACCACCTAAGACATGCTAAACTTAAGGTACTAATTATATTTACTCTAATAAAATGTTTTGAATATTCTTTGGTGCCACATGCTCTTCATTTTATACGGTTTTAATAACTAAAAATAATAAATAATTTTCAAAGCTAATGTTTATTTTATTTTTAGCATTGAATGTGTTGCAAGTGGAATTAAAGCTATGGGGATTGAGGTTTATATATTGCACCATTTTTTAGTGAATTGGCACTGGCATATTAAGGGGCCCAAGGCAAAATTTAATGTTGGTCCAAAACATCACCTACATGATAATGTAAGTTGATAAAATACATTTGTGATGGTTTCTTGATTTTTATTGTCATTTATGTAATCTATTGGTAGAAGTGAAGCTTTGGTAGTCAGAAGATTAGCATGAGAGGTTATAAATGAAGGTGTAACCAATTTATAAGATGGAATCCTTATGATTTCAACTGCAAGGTATGGATTTGTGTTTCTTTTGTTCTGAAGACTAAAGAGAAGTTGTTTGCATACATAGTAATTTCTCTTAAAATGAATAAATATAATGATAAGTTCTTTTAAAAACATTTCTTTAAAGATATTTGTTGATGGTTTCTTAATTTTTATAGTCAATGATGCAAGCATTGGTGGAAATGAATCTTTGGTAGTTGAAATATTGGGATGAAAGGTTGGAAATGAAGGTGCAAACAATTTATAAGTTGGTTTCCTTATGATTTCAACTACAAGGTATGGATTTGTGTTTATTTTATTTTGAATATTGAAAGTCATTGTTTCAATGCATAGTCATCTATCTTGAAATGAATAAATATAAGGATAAATTCCTTGAAAAGTTTTTTTTAAATATTTGTTGACAGAATCTTGATTTTTCTAGTCATTGATGCAAACTATTGGCAGAAGTAAAGATCTGGTAGTTGAAAGATTGGGATGAGAGGTTAGAAACTATGATAGTTTCATTGTGATTGAAACTGTAAGGTATGGATTTGAGTTTATTTTATTCTGAAGATTGAGATTAGTTATTTCAATGCATAGTCATCTATCTTGAAATTAATAAATATAATGATAAGTTCCTTGAAAATCACTTATTTAAAGATATTTGTTGATGGTTTCTTGATTTTTCTATTCATTGATGCAAGATATTGGAAGAAGTGAAGCTTTGGTAGTCAAAAAACTGGGATAAGGTGTAGACAATTTCTAAGCTAGTCTCCTTATGATTGCATCTACAGGGTATAAATTTGTATTTATTTTATTCTGAGGACTGAGAGCAAGTTTTTTCATGCACAGTCATTTATCTTGAAATGATTAAATATAATTATAATGTATTAACCATATCCATAATCAATAATGATAAGGTTTACCAGAATATCCTAACAATATCCATAATTAATAATGGCCTTTCAAATATTTTTTTATTTCAATTAAGAAATGATGTCAACCGAAATATAATTATTACCTTAAGCTTATTATGTCCTAAGTCACAAGTGGTCCTTAACACATTTATAAAACTAAGTAAAACAAACATGCTCTTCCTTATATATTATTTAAATGACTACAAAACTTAAAAATAAATAATTTTCAAACCTAATGTTTATTTTATTTTTAGCATTGAATGAGGTGTAGGTGGAATTAAAGTTAAGGGGATCAAGGTTTAGATTTTTTCCCATTTTTTAGTGAATTGGTGCTAGCATATTGAGGGGCCCCAAGAAATTTTTTAATGTTGGTCCAACACATCACCTATGGGATTAATGGAAGTTACTCGAATATATATATGATGTTTTTCTAGATTTTTCTAGTCATTTATGCAATTTAATGGCGGAAATGAAATTGTTGGTCCAATATATACAATACATTACAATATATTACCTCAAATAAGTTTGGTATAAAATAACAAGGGAACACCAAAATATACTTATGTGTCTCTAAAATAAAGTTTACAACTTTATAGACATTTTCTCTTAATAAAATAGAAACAAAAATACACAAGTTACCTTTTAATAATTTATATACTCTACATTATCTTCAACAAGCTTTCTTAAAACCCTGATAAAATAAATCTAAAAATAAATCACAATTTTTTTTGTCCTTCCTCTTTCAAAATTGGATTTTAGATGCCTAAATTTCAAATTTTAACAAGCCAATTTTCTTCATTTTATTCTTGATAATTTTTATTTGCATTCTCTTCAAAAGTTGTTGTACTCAGATGTAGTATTACAAAACTATAGTGTGTTTGATGAGTTATTAGTCAATCCTCTTATTTTAGATGTTAAATACCAAATTCATAGATCTATATCAAATAGAAAATTGATGACATTGTATCTAGTTATATAGATCCTCAAGCAAGTCTTTAATTTATATCAAGTTTGTTTCTTAACATTAACTTTAAAAATGGCAATGCACTAAAAATTCTCTCATCTTCCACTAAGCCAAAAATCATTTTTTAACATAAATTAATAAGATTAAAATATTCTAAGATACCATCACATAGTATTTCACTTAAACTTAAGGTAGTCTATAATCTATTGATCGAGCCATCTTCAAAAGCATGATCCAAAAATTGTTGTGGAAAATCAAATATGCCGCTCCCTTAGCATTGGAAAATCTAAAGTGACTTTAATTCATTCACCATTCAATTCTAAACTCTTGCAGAAGTGTTGGGCCAAGGTTTTGATTTTATTATAAAAATATGATTATCTAACATTTTTCCGATATTGAGGGTACATCACAGCCATGGATTTTAGTAGTTCATCTGAAGGAAAATAATATCTAATCTTTGAAGATAAATATTTTATAATTTCCTTCAAGGTATAACTTATAGAGGATAAAACCTCAAAGAATCGATCCCTTGTAACATGAACTAATTTGAGACTATTCGATCAACCAACTATGTCAAAAGTGTGAGTTATGGTCAGTACTTAATTTATACTAAGTATTACAGATGATCTTACCATATGTACTGCATAAAAAGAGTCCTTAGTCCTCATGATCATACTCTATTTTATTTTTAAATGTTTAAGGTAATAATAATATTCTAATTGGCATGGTTTGTTAATTGAAATAAAAAAATATTTGAAAGGCAAATATGGATATGGTTAAGACATTTTGACAGACCTTATTATATAGTTTATAATTTTAAAACTATGAAAATGTTTTGAATATTTTTTCAGTTATGTCATCCTCACTTTTCATAGTTGTCTTGCCCTATGGATCCATAGTTGGTTTGTACTCTATACTTTGATTTTTTGTCACTATTTTTGCTATACCTGATTTATTATATTATCTAGTTTGTCTTTATTACATACTTATTTTTAAAAAATAAGAAATTAATTTCCTTTAAGAAACAATGACATGCATGATACTTATTTTAACCAATGCAAAAAGAACAAACTGAATAAACACAACAAAGCCTCATGATCATACTGTATTTTATTTTTAAATATTTAAGGTAATAATTATATTTTGATTGACAAGGTTTGTTAATTGAAATAAAAAAAATATTTGAAAGTCAATTATTGATTATGGATATGGTTAAGACATTTTGGTAGAACTTATCATTATTTATTATGGATATGATTAAGACATTTTAAAGATAGTGTTTGAGCAAATATATTTAAAGAAATGCTTTTTCAAGGAAATTATCATTATATTTTTTCTCTACTCAACTTTTATATTACTATTTGGTCTTTAACACATACTTATTTTAAACAAATAAGAAATTGATTTCTCTGAGAAATAATGACATGTAAGATAACTCTTTTATATAATACACAAAAAACAAATTGAATAAATGCAATAGAGTCTCATGATGATAGTGTATTTTATTTTTAAATGTTTAAGGTAATAATTATATTCTAGTGGGCATGGTTTTTTTATTTAAAATAATGAAATATTTGAAAGGTTAATATGGATGTGGTTAAGACATTTTGCATACCTAATTATATAGTTTATAATTTTAAAACTATAAAAATGTTTTGAATATTTTTTCAAGTTATGTCATCCTTGATTTTCATAATTTTCTTGTCCTATGGCCCCATAGTTGGTTTATACTCTATACTTTGATTTTTTTCACATTTTTTTCTACACTCAGTTTATTATATTATCTGGTTGGTCTTTTGAGAGTCTTAAAGAGTTCTATACTTAATTTATACTTAGTCATATGGCCATCAAATTTAGCATTTAAAAAGGACAAATTTAATCCTAAATAAATGACAAAAATATAATAGCTAAAAACAAGAAACCGTACATAAGATTTTGAATTTAGACTTCTCATCCTCTAACCTCTTTCTCCATTGGTTTTTTTCCCATTATTTATTGATTTGAATATGACATTTATTTTAATAGATATTTATAAGTATTTTGAAAGAACTAATATAAATCATCAATCAATTTATAATATCATGGAAATTTTGCTAAAGATTTACCATTGGAATTATACCTAAAATCTAGGATTCACCATGATTTTATAGTAAACTTTTAGGGGTCCCTTAAAATTATCCCTGCTACCACTAGATTATCTATACTATTTGAAGCAATAACTAATTTTCATCACTTACCTTGACATTTTCATGTTGCCTTGAATATATTTTTTCTTTGGGTAGGCTCATTCTCATTGGGTGGTTTGATCAACACTCTCCTCATCAAAAAAGATTCATGAACTTCTAGTTCTTCAACATGAGATGGAGAATCCACACTCTCTTCTTCTTCATGAAATATTTAGTTTCTATTTTCAATTTTAGATCCACTTGCTTGAGCATTCTCTAGGAACTCCCAAAACCTATGACCAATAAACTTATTTCGTTTGAAACACTTACTAGTGAATCCACTTAATCCTATTCCTCATTGTGTGTATCCTCCTATGAAGTATGGTCTCCTTCCTGTGAACCCACCTCTTGAATTAGATACATGTTCTTGAGATGTACTAGGTTTTGAAATTTTTCTTTGTGGCATGCCTCTTCCTCTTTTCTGACCTCTACCTATATAACTTATGCCCTTGCCTTTATTTTTTTGAGTTTTTCTTATATTGAGCTTGTCTTCTACCTTCAAAACATATTGGTAACACTCCTCAAGTGTCCTTGGACTTACTAGGCTATGCTCATCTTGAATATTATAAATTAACCCATTAAGATACCAAACAATATTCTCCACATCCTCTTACACATGACCTGATCTAATGGTCAACTTGTAGAATTCCTTGGTATATTCCTTAACACCCATCTCATTTTTCTTCAATTTTTTCAATTTATTGAATAGGTTAATATGATAATCACTAGGTATAAATTTTGCCTTCAATTTAGCTACCATCCTATCCCAAGATTTAATCTTGCCCTTTCCTTTCTTTCTATTTTCATCCTAATACCACCAAAGGGATACATGCCCTTTTATTTTGGTGCAAGCAAGTTTTACCTTGTTCTCATTTGGTACACTCTCATAATCAAAATACTTATCCAAATCTCTAATCCAATCAATGAGATCTTCTCCATCTAGGTTGCGTGAATAAGTGGGAAGTTCTATTTTTGGTTTAGACTGCTATCCCATGACTACTTTCATTAATATATCAATTCATTATTCCTCTCACTCTACTTTTTATTCTTCCTCCTCTGGTGCTTGTGGTTCTTCTTCACTATCACTAACATCTCCTATTACAACTCATACTCTCTAGTTGGCCTCTACTATTGTCAACCTTACATCAAACTCAATCTTAGGTTTCTTAACTCTTTTAAGATTACATCTCCCATCTAGATACTTTCTCTTACACCTCTTATTGGGTTCCTCCTAGATCACATTCTGGCTTCTCAACTCAACTAATCAATAAACAATCAATTTTTAAAGAGTGTAAACTTCATTTAATACTCTTTAAATTTTCCAACCTACCTCTAATACCAATATTATGTAGAGGGAGAAATATTTCCAATACATGCAAATTGTCTCTATTAGGCTTCTTTCCTTATAACCCTCCTATATCACTTATTTAGTTGGTTTGTAAAATACATAGGGGTTCAAGACAAATAAAACATAGTTTTAGATACCCATTAAGGGCATACATCTCCCTAAAAAGTTTTATTATCAAAATCTCAAGGTAATTATATTAATTCAACTAGACCTTATAGAAATTAGGCCTTAATTAGGTCTCTTAGACTATCAAACTAAATTTTGGAAAAAAAATTATCCACACATGACAATACTAAAATAAAATAGTTAATTAAATTTTAAGACAATAAACCCAAGATTCAGGTGAAATTGTAAGGTTTGGAAAGGGTTCTAGATTGCTAAACCATAAAATGACAAAAATTCCTAGGTAGGGTTCTACATACCCTGAAGAGGTTAAAAGTTAGTATTTTTAAACACAAAATGGCATATTAAGGTATAAAATAAATATATATAGGTCTATTCAAACTTATAAAAAATATTTTAATTTAAATATTACTCAACTTGATTGAAAATATACTAAACATTCTCAAGTGCTAACTTGGATTGTACATAGAAAATAAGGTACAAGATTGTGTATAACAGACTTGAGGTTTGAATGAATTTTAGCCTTCGCAAGGGTTTTTTAGGAATTAAATAAGTTTCCTTAAAGTAATAATAACTATAAAACACCATTTAACTCATCAAAGTTCTTTAATTAGACTAAATAAACCTTCTTCACCTCTTGGTACTAGACTATGTCAACACAAAATGCTTTAGGCCTAAGTATCTCACTTCTACACCTATAGATGAATGATGGTACTTAAAATAAACTAGGAATAAAATACACAAACACACACACACACACACACACACACACACACACACACACACACACACACACACTTACAATTATTTTAAATGGAGTCAAAATATTCTCTAAAATTATTCCTCAATCATTAACATTCTTAATATTCAATAGTCATACACATAAAATTGAGGCAGATAGCCTTCTCTTTGAAAATTTTGGAACTTATTGGTTTATTTAAACAATCCACTTTACTATAAATTGGAATCAATTCCTATTCAAATCATATCAATTTTTTAAACCCCTAAAGACTCTCTAACTGAATCTTGTTACCTCCAATGTACATCGATGCTTGAAAACACTAGCCTTCTTAGATGTACAAAAGGTCGTATATGAAAAACATGACCAAGAAGGTGGAAAACCACCAAATATCATTATAAAAAAATAAATAACCATAAAAAAAAATCAACTTTATTTTATAGAAAAAACATCTATTAGACCAAAGAAATAATGAAATAAATTCACAATTTTGAATTGGCAATTTTAGTGGGAAAATGC